>JALMLS010000017.1:0-322559 GCA_038496445.1 Trichosphaerium sp. ATCC 40318
TGACATTGTCGTAACTCATTCCAAATAGCTACTGTAAGCTTCGTAGGCCTAGTTATTGCGCTTGTTTTGTATACTTCTTGGGACTCAGATAAGAAACATGCATTGGGCCTTTATAGCGACGGAGTAGACGTAAGTGTAACGATCAAACGCTAATTGACATGTTGTAGCAATGGAACAGTAAATTTCGTAGTGAATTCGAGAGGTACTTTGAACTCTTATAAAACAATACTCATTGTACCAGCCTACGCAATCCGATAGCGTATGGAGATACAAAAGCTAATTTAACATTACAAAAAACGGTACTACGGTGTATACACCTGTAATACTCACCCCCTTAGACAGATCCACCTACTATACCTCAATACACATATCAGGGTAATTGTTAAACGTTACAATGCATTATTTTCCTACATTTGCTTAAACACCTCCGAACTGCCTCTAACACGCAAAAGGTGCAATTTTTACGAGTACAGAACCTCTTTGGATAGAATCTTGGAACGAATCTGTCATTTCACTCCCATTTACAATCGAATGTAACAAATCTGTTATTCATCAAACTGTCAGAACACCAATGTATAAAATTAAAGAGCAGGGAGTGTCAAGAGATGGTATGAACACCAAAAAAAAACAGTTTTCAGCGAATTTGGCTTCTCGATTGACTTGTTTTTCTAGCTTGCGTAAAGAAAGGTGGTACGTGGAGAGTAGGAGATATATGTGATATATACCATGTTGCTACTCAAATATGCGTTAAAGTAACGGTAGAAAATGGCGTCCTTAAAGCAGATGATAGGTACTTAATTGTTTTCTTGCCTTTTTGCGTCGTTTTTACTGATTGTGCACAACTAGTTACCCTGTTCCTGGTTATGGTTGTGGGTTATGGTTTATACACGGAGTGAGTCTATGGCATAATGTGAATTATACTGTCATTCCAGAACCAAAAGATGGGAATATTTCAATACCATTATCAGTTACTATACGTTCATCGCATGATCCTCATTTGCTCGCTATGTACCTTACACATCACTCTCTCGATTTTGAGTATATAGATTTTGGAAAACGGTACAATTTATACTAAAGCAATACTGTTTTCTAACGTAATTGTAGGAACACATCAATTGTCTTGTTTGGTATGAAAAAACTGTGTTACAAAAGCAAAAAAAGAATCTATTCTTGACTGACTAATACTTATTTAGCTGTTGTTGCTACAGGAATAATATGTGTCATAATAATATTGGTACAAAACAAACCCACTATTTTTTAAAAAAAAAAAACACTACAAGCAGCTAAAGTAGTCGCTCAGCAACCAATCTAATGTTTTTTTCAAAAAGGTAATGTGCTGGAGATTAAAAAAGCAGATTGTAAAGTACAGTGATGTCAATGGTGGTGCACACCATACGACAAATGTAAACAATAATATTAGTTACACGGATTATGCAAACAAAACACCAATCAAGGGATCTCATTATCCACAATATTGAAATGAGAAAATACTAAGAATAATAAAAAAATCCCAAATCAAAAAAAAACTAGCTTCTTTCAGTTTTTTTTTCTAGTATTGATTCTCAGCCAAGTACTCGGCTAATTCATCTACGACTGTGGCACAGTCAGGGCCTTCTATTGTTGCATCGTATGTTCCAACAACAATACAAGTGCTTGCATGCTTCATGTGCAAGCCATGCTTGGTATTCTTTGTATTTTTGGCTGTAAGTGACTTCTTGTTTATTTGCGTCACAATGTACTATTATAAGATAAGAAAAAAACATAAAATTTCAGAAGACAAAGAGAGTACCTTCTCTGACGCAAACGAAAATCCACTTTTTTTTATCTCTAGACGCCTTTGTCAGTATAAAGTATCGTCATATATGATCGTACTAAAATTATTCTTAAAGCCATCCAGGACAGACGTTATGTCCTGTTCAGTAGGTACCATATCAGCAGTATCCCATACTACAGAAATGAGGAACCACACCAAAAGAGGATTCAGTTGCACAAGTCGTACCTAACCCATCCAAACCAAAGATTAGTCCGCTAATACAATAGCCAGTATCAGTAAGGTTTTCTTTTGCATAACCTAAAAAACTCATGCGTAAGGATACGGTGTTAGCGCAGAAAAAACGTGCCTCTCCATTCATCAGAAATATCATCTAAACCAGCTGCAAGCTTTATTTCATTTGGAGGCGCACTAAAACGCTTGTTTCTGGTACTTGTTCGTCCCGAAGATGGTTGTGATGATCTAAATAAAACACATGTTACAAAAACCACTCGTAGGCATTTCAAAAGCTACTGTGGTACCTAGCAGCGATTTTATCTCGTGGTGAAATAGCAATAGGTAGCGCTACAGCCTTTCTGCTCTTTACATCAGGTGGTGCTATTACCTTACGGTCTTGTACTGATGGTGGCATAACTACCTTGCGATCCTTTACAGATGGTGGTATTACAACCTTTCTATTTGAAAGGGGTGGCGCTACTGCCTTGCGGTCTTTCACCGGTGGTATTACGTTACGTTGAGATGGTGAAGGTAAAGATTGACCTGATCTCTTAGCGACAGCTGCTTGTAAGTTGGCGCGACTATTAGCACGAGGTTGTATGTTTGCGGCACTAGTGTTACCGGCACCTCCAAAGCGCGACTGAGCTTCTGCTAGGCTTATAGTTCCTAGGGACTTATTTGTTGATTTGACAAGTTTGACAGTTCCTACATTCAATGTGTTAGTAGTTTAGGAATTCTGTTTTGATAATACCTTCTGTCAATGGTTCCTGCGGCTCTTTTGGTTTCGCACTTCTCTTAGGTGCTGATTCTCTCGCTGGTGTTCTACGTTGAGGTGAGGAATTTTGTGGTCGTACTGGGTGCTCTTCAGCATCAGGTGGAGCTCCATCAGGACCTTTAGAACCATCACCAATCTGGCAAGGCTCCTGTGCAATAAATCTGTTAATACACTACTAGCAGTGACAGTTCTACGTACCAAAAACTCACGCATTGGTTCTGTCGTTACACAGTCTTTCATTGAACAAACAAGATTCAACCAATTCTGCAATGCACTATCTTCTGGTTTTTGTGCAAATTTCTTGATATCTGAGAATTTTTTAATCTTAATACCACCTCCTCGCAACGTATTATCTGTAGCAGCTAATACACGAAGACGTTTGAGATGCGAATCTACTCTAGCGAACTATTACGTAGTCAGGCATAGATATTTCTTTGATTTTTTTATAATACATACCTGCTTCCAACGTCGAAAAACAAACCAACTTTGATTAGCTAAAATAAAAATTAAAATCATGTTTCATTTTCAAAAAAATAGCTGTAACAGTCGTACACTTTGAAACAAGCAGTTTATATAACTCCACCACCTTGTTTGTATTTGCACCGTTCTTCCGTGAGATTGTACCACACATTTCAACTGAGTACTGACCAAGTATTGGCTGCAATAAATAGAAATAAGTATAAAGAGTCAGAAATGGTAGTTTACGTTTGATGGAATCGTGACGTCTTCTTCTTTAGGCTTTTCTTTTGTACTGGCCGTACTTTTTTTTTCTGATGGCTTAGAGGTCAATTTTGGCTGCTGTACAGGCTCCTGGTACTGTTATATATTGTTTTTGAAGCGTAGTACCGTTCTTACGGGCGATGACACAACTTGTACAGGTGCAACGCTTGGGGCTTTAATACTTGTAACTTCTCCATTGCTAAACTTGCGTATCAATCGCTCTTGTTGTTTTTTAGATAATAAAGCCCATAGCTTTTCAATAACTTCTTCAACCGTTTCAGCAGCTGTTTGTATTAGTACTACACGACCATTTCAGGCGTACCCTCTAACGATTGCATAAATAACTCTTCGTGTAACAGTTAGCAACTTGCTAACGCGTTTATGATATTGTAGAGCTGCTCACACCTAAGGGTGCTGTCAAATACGTTAACAAAGTCAAATATAGTCTCAAACAGCCACAACCATTAAAACACAACTGCCAAATCCCTCACAAGTACCCACGATGGCAGAAGACAGAATGGACATTGATGATGACGCTGACTTGAACCTAAGCGTACAGGCACGTTCAAATAAACATTACACGTACTGGTTAATAATAAACATGCTAGCTGCGGCCTATTTCAGAGGAGTTTATGTGTCCAATTTGTTATTGTTCCCTAAGCGAATGTATGATGACTGCATGTGGCCACAACTTCTGCAAGGCCTGTATTTTCGAATGTCTGAATAGAAAGCATAATTGTCCAGTTTGTAGCACTAAATCAACAAAAGAAACCCTAGTAAGAAACCACCAGGTAGATCGCGTTATTGGTAAGTGTAGTTATTTTGGTTCTTATTTTGTTGAATTTCACTTTGGGCGTTTTTAACCGAACGAAACACTGCAGCCGCGCCTAGAACCGCGATAAAATGCGTATACACATGGACTAAACGCTTTTTAGGGATTATTAAAGTGGAAAAAGAAAAAGCGAGCAAAATGTACTTTGAAAGCCTCATAAACGGCGGTGGCCCGTCATTGACAGCATCGAATAATACAATACATCGACCGGCAAAGGAACTGTCGCCCATTGAGGGATTATTCCATAAACACATGAAAAGAAGCCTGGTGGCGTTTGAAGAGTACTACCAGGTACAGAAAGAACGAAATAGTAGACCTATTGATTCATGTCTTCTTCTTCGCTTTAAGTTTTTTTTTTAACATTATTTTATCTTTGCTCTTCCTTTTAGATTAGCTCTAACCGTTCGTTGTTTTAGAAGCTTGAAAACAAGTTTTCAAAGTCAATTATTGCAACTAAAGAGTCTTACGCACAAGACATGGCAGCATCAAGAAGGGAAAGTAAAGTTAATGAACTGAAAGCAGAATGCGAGGGCAAAGTCAACACATTAACGGAGTCTTTTAATATGTCAACAGAACATCTCTTAGAATCTTATGACAAGTACGTTATAAATACCGAAAATCACGTTAGTGATAAAAAACAAAAAAAATTTGCCTTGCTAGAAGGAAAGCTTTGGTTTAACGAACCAAGGCAACTTGCTTCGTTTCTTGGCATTTTTTGTTTTCTTTCTTAATTTTTTTGCACATTCCTCCTTTGTTGTGCGTGTTTCTCCCTTTGCTAATGTTGCTTTTTGTTCAGTTATATGAAGTCTTTTGCACCTGCTCCTGACTTTTTACCTGTCACAGTTACACTTGTTGTAAAGGCAAAGAATAGAGAGTTTCAAAAAGTTGTTATAAAACCTACAGATAGTTGTGAGGAGTTAAAGAAGATTTTACTTGAAAAAATGGCAGCTGTAGGTGATCCAATAACAAAACTAACAAAAAACAATATTTTTGTATTACATAAACAAATGCCTGGACAGAGCGAAGCATCAGAGGTAAGAAGATTCTACAAAAGGAAAAAAAAAAAAAATCAAAAAAAAAGTCAAGATCTCATTTCTCTATGTAGGTTATGATAGCGGATTCAAACAGGCCGTTACTACAGTACGGACCAGAACCGGGAGATTCATTTATACTGATAGGAAAATTAAAGACAAAGAGGTACATTAGCAACAGATATTTTTTTTGTTTTTTGGTGCCAATTCTGTCACTGGCTTTTGGCTTGTAGCGCGTGTGGTATCCACTTTTTTTTTGTTTCATAGCGAAAATTAATGTTTTTTTTAGTGATCAGCCAAAGATGTGCTTTAAAGGTATGTTTGGGTTTTTTTAGTATTTTGAAGTTAACGCTTATTATTAGATGTTTTTTCAAAAAATCAAAGCGGTGACATGGTAATGGATTACTTCACATGTCGTGATTGTAAAGTAAATTGTACGTTCAACGTTTGAGGTTTTTTTTTACTAATACACTTGCTGTATTTTTAACTCACTTGTTTGATACCTAGGGATATGTAAGAACTGCGCTGAATCATGCCATAAAGAGCATAATGTTGTTGAGTATATCAGTGGTCATAAACCTACATGGGCATGCTGTTATTGCGTACGTTACAATTTACGATTTGGGGTTTTTCTTGAAAATCCTATTTTTATTTTGTAGTTTTTTTTGTTTGTTTGTTTGTTGTTACCACATGTGAGGTTCCTCCTTTATAAACCCTTACTTATTTTCTTATAGTACAGGAGTAAATGTTGTGGACTACGTAAAAAGAAGAAGGGTAAATAGTTGTAAAAAAAAAAGGAAGAAAGAAACGAGATTTCAACCCCAAGAAATGAAACTCCAATCTTTCGTTTGGATGATAATAAAAAGAGATTTGAATTAATTCTTCACTTGTGATTCATCTGTTTGTTCTTTTGTATTATCTTCAGTTTGAGTAGTGGCTTCTCCTTCGGCCTTTGGTTGATCATCTTTCGATGCTTCAGTTCCATTTTGAGCTTTCTTTGTATCTTCATCACCATTTTCTTGCTCAATAGGTTTTGGCACTGGTTTTTTTCTTTCAGGATGTTTTACTTTTGTTAGTTTAGGACTTTTTAAAGAAAATTTAAGTCCAGATCTATCATAAGTAGGTGGTGGACTCCACCACCCATAAACAGACCTATGAAAGAGTTAATCATACATGAGGTAACTGTTTATGTATCTACTCGTACCCAATTAATGGAATAGTACGCATAACGCCATCAACGTATGTTTCGTACTCTTCTTGACCTTGAACCTGTTTTTGAGCTTTCTCTGCTTGTTTAATACTTTCTGATAGAATATCACCAATAGTTGCAAGCAGCTATACATCCAAGTAAGTAAAAAACCAAAGGCACTAAAATAGTTTCATACTGGACTCTTTTTCTCAAGTTCTACAGCTGTATCTCGGATTAAATTAACGTGGTACTCTACTTTTTCTTTTGTCAAAGGACTTGTATCCTAGTGCAAGAATGAAAGGTTAATAAAACTGATCAATGAAGAAAAAAAAATCCTCAAAATGCGTACAAGTGCTAATGCAATAACAACATCTCCACGAAGATCTTTTGTTTGTGTATAGATTTGATGAGATTCAGACAAATGCTTGCATATCGATTCATTAAGAGTATTCACATCTGCTGCAAGTTTTTTAGGCATAGCCTCATCGCCTGTCATTACAAGTGAAGGTACATATCTAAAATCAAATACCACGTGAGATGATAAAATAGGTGAAAAAAAAAATCACGGGAAGAAAAAAGACCAAAAAAAACAAGACGTACCGTACAGCACCAAGTCCAACAAAGTTAGGTAATTGTACGTTGTGTAAGTCCTCTTCATTTTCAACAAGTTTTTTGAAAACAGGTTGGAGTGTATAAGCGTTTTCAATTAATCCGACTTCTGTACTTAATTTTGAAATATAGCTATCAATTAGTGCTACGGTCATTTGTGGGATATTACAGCTTGCAAGTGGATGGTATCGAATGCATTGATGACCTTTGAATCTAACTAGTTCAAGATCCAAATCAATAGCTGATGTATGGTTCATGTCATGTAGGATTTGTTCGTTTATGGCATCTAAAATGTTCTGAGGGTTCTTTGCAGTGACAGATGATCCTGTAGGTTGATAGCGGAATAACACTTGCATAGAAAAAGGAGGAGATTCAGTGATAATATGAGGGACATTTTGTAGCTTATTATAAAGATGTGAGACCTACAAAAAAGGAGTTAAGATAGCAATAATGTTGAAACGGCAAAATGAGGAAAAAAAATGCTTACCAATCGCTTTGATACTTGCATGCACTCACGGAAGTGGCTAAGTCCATTACGTTGTAATACTAACCACAATGGTAAAGAAATCAACCCATGATCTATGAGTGTATCGACAGGCATGTTAGAGTTATCAATTGCGTTTTGAACAACTGGTTCTGGTGCTTGAACTTGTTCATGTCTATGATTCAAATCTGATCTATAGAACACTGTTGTGATCTCATAAGACGTTGATTGAAAAAACAATGCCGAATTGAAAACAAAACTATTTGCACTTCGTATTGCAGTTAAAATATCAGGACAATCAGGGCTACTTAGTAAAATAGCGCCTTCGCTAAAAAAAGATTATTAAAATGTAAGAAAAAAAGAAGAAAAATAATGTCATGTTTTTGACATTTGACACTTGACACTTACCCTTCAACATGAAGCCATAATTCTTGTCGTTTAGCTATATCACTGTATTTTTTTATGTCATCTGCGTCACCTCCAATTTCTGAACCGCTACGTGCTACTACAGCAAAAGGTGTATTGTCGCTTTCGTCTCTTAGCTTGGCGAGATCCTAGAAAAAAATTACATGACAAAAAACTTCGCAAAACATCTTTTTTTTGATCAACTTCAAAAAAAAACCACTGTACCTCTGTAAGCTCTTCTGGGCTCGAAATAAAACGCAAAGAATTCAAAGGTAATCCTAAGTTTGTTATTAGAACGTATTTGAACAATGTTTAATTCCACAGCATACCAAGAAGATAAAGAGCGTGATTTAATTCCTGTCCTTTCCACGCTAAAAAAAAACCAAGTTAACACATAAAATACACGAAATCTCTGAAACATACTAGTATACACTATAGGTAGCTTCCCCTTAAACGAACGGAATCCTAAAGTTCCATGGCTTGCGAATTTTGCACCTAACGCCTCGCGTAATGCCGACACACGAGCATCTTGCATAGTTCGTGTGTACATACCTAGGGTTGGGTACAATTTAGCATTCACAAAAAAGAGAAGTACTGATAATGTTTTTTTGAAATATTTTCTTACCGCTCATTGCTGGTGGCAGGTTGAGGATAAAGTGGATCCAATTAATTGTTTGGCCATTTACAATCGAAGCGAACTGGTTTAACTGCGCGCTGCTCATATTTATGCGTAAATAAGCGACAAAAGCCTCTGACAGTGCAATGGCGTCAGATTGGTCATGGGTGCTACGCGAGGTTATTACAAGCGTGTTTTATAAACGTCAAACAAGATAGCGAACTAAAAAGAAAATGTACCCATCATTTAATAACGAGTCTCCTGAGGCGATTTTTGTAATATTTACGAGTCTATCTAGCACTTCCTAGCGTGAGTGTCACGTCAATCAAACAAAACAACGGAAGTGGCTGATTCTTTTGTGTGGGCATTACTTACCTTTATATCTACACTCTCTAACGCTGGTTGAGCTTTTAATTGTGATTTGCTGTAATGTTGTTAAAATCACTACCAGTCGCGATGACACATACCTAGCAACATTTCCCTCACTAAGAATGTGCTTTTTGAAGTAATCAAAATAATTATGTAAACCTCCTACGTCTTGTGTGGGTTCCTGCTGTTCTGCCATGATGGTGTGAGGTGTTTGTCAATTTTCACAACAGGCGACGTGTCGCTAACCTCGCTTAGGGTTTGTACAAATAAGTCTTACACCAAAACTGTTGATACCTCAAACTGGGAATGTCAGGCGGTATACCACGTAATCTTGCCCTGGGTGGCGCTGTGATTGTAGGTATAGGTAGCGGTACGTATGAACGTAACAACAAAACGTATTATGTAAACTTACAAAAATAATAGCTATTTACGCGTACATTCCAATGTTCGAACGTGTTAGGTGCGTAAATGAGCGAAATTAAAACTAAACAAAACAATAGAAACGAGAGAATAGCAGGTGGTTTTATTATACCGCCTGAACCCAAACAAGAGGATCCAAACGTGGCAGAATCAAACATACCAGAACAACAGGACTTGACACAATTAACAGCACCCCCGCCATCAACACCACTAAGCAGAGCACAGCGACGAGAACGAGACCTGGCACGATTAAGAGAACGCCGACCACCAACAAGAACCTTTTAGTACGCAAAGTGCAATTTATTTCCTTATTAATGGTAATACAAAGAAGAAG
Organism: Trichosphaerium sp. ATCC 40318; assembly: GCA_038496445.1. Taxonomy (NCBI): domain Eukaryota; phylum Discosea; class Flabellinia; family Trichosidae; genus Trichosphaerium; species Trichosphaerium sp. ATCC 40318. The sequence continues at coordinate 9,772 of JALMLS010000017.1, forward strand.
AACGATAACAGCATTGCTACGATTGCAACAACATATGTGGCAAGGACATCTGGTTGAAACAAGTAAAAACCGGCCTAAAAATTAAGTGTCACGTGTAGGTATTTATAAACAAAAATATCCACGTACACCTTCCAGTTTTATGAAAGCTGGTATTTTTTTGACCACGTGCGCATCCAAAGGAGGCCAGTATCTGTACAAAGAATAAGTATAAAAAAATTTCACTGAGAATGGTTTTTGTTTATATGTCAACATACTCAGTTGGTCCCACAACGAGCCATCCTAGACAGAAGTATAAGCAAGTTTTTGATTGTCACAAAGTCAAAAAATACGTACTGGATCCACCTTTACGTGTGACAGCTCTTTTGCCTGATGTATCCTCAAAAGAAGCTAAAGCACGAACTTGTAGCGCTTCGTCCTCTTCACCATGTGTAAGCATAATATTTAAATAATTGCTTCATCGTACCGCCAAGCAAGTAAGCAGTTCGGATGCCAGCTGGAATACTCTCTCCAGGTTTCAAGAAGAAATTGGCTTCACCTTTAACAAGTCTGGAGTGGCCAAGTTGTATTTTTCCTGAGAATTAGTGAGTTTTTTTAATAGTTGGATAATATGTACCAGTTTCTGGATCTACAGGATTTACGATAATACAGTATTGACGCTTTGTTAAAGATGTAATGGCGATTGTACGAACCAACTAACAGAAGTATTAAAAGGCTGTAAAGGAAAAAAAACCAGAAGTGAGTTCTGCTTATGCAGATTTTCTTTGAAACTAACCTGCTCATTAACACCAACAATATGGGTTTCTTTACTTTCGTTTGTAATCAGCCATTCATCACCAGGTTGATGCTCTTTAAAAATATCAGTAAGGTACTTATGCCAATCGACATCAAGCTTACCGTTTCCAAATTCATCAACAAATCGGTTGTTTGCTCTCATGTGTAGAGCAATCTTTTCTGTTAGAACTTGAGCTTTTACTGTCCTTACAACGACTTCATCGACAGCCGGCAGATAAGCACCGGTAGCTTTAAAGAGCCACTCTTCACCAGCCTTACGTTCGTTACCATCTCGGTCTACGAATTGTTTTCTAGCACGCAAATGGATGGCTACGAATTAGGTTATAAAACAACTTACGTAATTCATCTCCCGTACCCTCATTAGGTTGAAGAACCACTGCTTTTATAGTGTGGACTATTCTCACTTCAATTTGTGGAATATACGTTCCAGGACCATAAAACAACCATTCCTTTCAAAATGTCAATTTTTCACAAAATGACTTTTTTTCAAGTTAAAAAGTTTACTTCTCCTGCTCTTCTTGGTACTGGTGTATCTCCCTCTGATTGTTGGGTAAATCTGTCATCGAAATCTCTGGTAGCTTGTAGCAGCAGGGCTGTATTTGGAGCCACAACCTTTAACGACTCAATGCGTCCAGCAATTTTTTCACCTGAATAAAGCCTTAATACCGTTACAACGTACTAGTAATACATACCTGGGTATAGAGGGAAAGGTGATTGCTCTAAACGCACTTCTTTATCACCGTGCCTTAAAGTAGCCTATTTCTTGTTATAAATGGCTCTGGACGCTAAATTTTTGTACCTGGCCGTCTTTATCAACGACTACGTCGCCTTTTTCGTCTTTCACAACAGGGTCGTTGACAATAACCTAAAAAATGTCACTGAATTGCACACTTTTGCTCTCAACGTTACGTAATGGCGAGGTGGCACAACTATTTCTTTAACAGGACCATAAACGAGTTTTTCTTCCTCTTTGCATCTAAGAAGTTAATATAAGCGTCTGAAACAATAGTTTGTACACTCAAACCGTTCGAGAAAAATATAATTTTACTTGAAAATGAAAACCGGATTGTTTTTCATACCTGAAGGTCTTTGGACCTCTCACTACGCGCACCTATACCTGTTAACACTTGTCTTAAAAAAAACCGCGGGTGTACGTACTGTATTTGTGTTTCTGTCCAAAACATGGGCGAAATGGTATGGAGGTATCTTGTATAACAAGTTTTGAGGGTAAATGTACGAATCTTGGTAGCTCTTGGACATGTTACTAACTTACAGTATTTTTGGAGTAGATTTGACGTTGCAACTTATCAAGTTTTTTAAGCCATACAAGCATGCAATTTTTTAGAAAGCTATTTTATTTATTTCTTTGCTACTTTACACGTCATCCAAGCTATCAAGTACATCATCTACATAGAGTCAAAACGAATAAATTATTTCAATGAAGCATTTTGACACGTTGACAGTATGTTTACATATTTGCTGTCGTAAGAAAGAACATAATGTACGTTATTGAAGTTAAACAAGTTTTGAACCAAGGATACCTCTTGGCCAGGATGCCAAGCTGCAAAAAAATTATGTTTAAATTACGTACCATCTTCCCACGTGAAGTCGTCAACAATCATGTCATTATCTTCCGTTAGATCTTGCTCTGTCATACCTAATTGATCAAGCTCATCTTTGAAATCCTGTTTCCAATTATCTACCTCCTTGTCAACATCAAAATCATCACCAATCAAGTCAGATGCGAAGGCCATATTATGTTCTTCTGATGTCTCCTGTTCTTTAGGTGATTCCTTGGGTTCTTGAGTTTCCACTGGCTTATTGGAAACCTCATCTATTAATCAAGTTATACGAAGAGTACACCGTAACCACGTACCAGCGCTCTGTATTTCTTGTTTTTTCAAGTCTGTTTCTTCATTCACTTCCTTCGACTCTGGTTTTGCTGCGACATTGTCATCTACCTCTCCCTCTGGTTTTTTTGGTTCGTCTTGTCCTTGATCAATGAGGCCATACGCTCTCTTTAGTAAATGGATGCGATAAAAATAATTCCTCCAAAAATCATCTTCATTTATAACACGTGGAACTACCTCAAACCTTATCTTTGCCAATTGTTTATCTTGCTTTAAAGACTCTATAGCACAAGGTAACAGAGCTTCCATATCAAATGAAAACGTATTATCTTCGTCTATGGCTTCAGATGGGCAGTTTGTTAAATTCCGCTTACTCTGAAAAAAATAAGTAAAGTTAAGAATTCAAGTTTTGGCAAGTGTCGGTTTGTACATGTGGGATTTGTAGTATATTAGCCTTTAACTGCTGCGCTATTTTTTCGTCGTGACATTTAAACGATTCCCAAGCTGGTCGAGATACACTTGCTGCCAAAGCCCCTAGTATTGTTAACACTTATTACCACTACCCACAACGAAGACTCACTCTTTTTAGATGCCTCCTCTTCTTGTTTGCGGGTTTCATTTTCAATAATAGACTTCTCTCGTTCGATCCTAGCTTTGATAGTAGTTGTAACTTCAGAATTGGCTAATTTATCAGTTGTGACAGCTATGGTGCGCGAAACCGTGGTGCTTGCAGTTCTTGCCACATTCCCAACGGCATTTTTGGCTCTGGAATAAAATGATGCTAAAGAGCGTAAGTAACAGCTACAAAAGCGACAAGGGCTAATTGTTACGGTACAGAAAAATCCTGAAGTCTCTGGGGGTTGTGGGTCTACTGGCTGCCCATCTATACATAAAATCAGTTAAATAATAAATACTCGACGATCTAAACGCTACGAACCTGCGTTTTCAAAGGCATAACCACTAATAACTTTATTGGTAGTCATTTCAGGTATGTACACGCATTTACATTTGAATTTAGCGAAAATAAGCGTTTTGCTAGTCAACGCAGTTATTCACGGCTTACACAAAACAATGGCGCAACCTACGCCATCTGCCTCCACCAGCGCTGAGCCTATACTCAAACCTACCGATTTATACAAGTCGAAATATGGTTGGCTTGGAAACAAGCCGTTCCACGTTCCACAACATATGAAACCTAAGTTCAGGGAGAGATAGTACGCATTTGTGCGTAAATAGAGTGAATTAACTTCTACAGTTTCGCATGGCAAATTGGATTTATCACATGGTTTACAATGATGTGGGGAATCAAAACATACTGGATAGAGGTATTTGAGAGCATTTTGGACATCAAAATCTCTAAAACGCTTTACAGGGCATAGAATTTGGTACTGCCAAGAATTTAGATCCTAGAGGCCCTTACAACCCTAAAACCGATTCATTTGAACCCGAGAAAGCAATTAGACACTAAACAAACTCACTGTATCTTTGGTATGCATTCTCTACGCGCAAGGGCTCATCTTTGTCAACTACAAACGCTTTATCCCTTGTACAATGAACCTATAAAACATTTCTCTCTTGTACAACAGGTTGATAAAATTAAATAGCTACGTGGAGCCGTAAGTATAGGTGGGGAGCGCTAATACAACGACATCAAAAGCCGTATAAAATAGCACTGACTGTGAACTCTAACTTAACCCTTTTTGTTTCATATTTTTTGATTTACACTGAGAATTGTACTACATCGTGATGGCAAAAGTTTACATTTGGGACTGGATGGAGGAGAAAGAACTTGAAGAAAAAGTATTAGATGGTGTGGCAACAGTAGAATGTTTGCGCATGGATACAGCTACTGAATTGCCAACTGAAAAAGTTAGTTGTTTAGGAAATTATCCGTTTAGCTTTTCTTAGTTAGCTAACGCAGAGGCCTTACTTGTGTGGCATTTGAGGGGCGTTAACGCTGAAGATCTTACCAAGATGCCAAAGCTCAAGTTAATCAGTCGCATAGGTATTCTACGTGCCCTGAATACATTAAAATAGCATTAGGCGTTGGTTTTGATAACGTGGACCTCAAAGCGGCAGGAGAGCGTGGAATATGGGTATGGTGGCTAAATATTTACACTCTAAGCGCGTGTAGGTTTCCCATGTGCCAGATTACGGTGTTGAAGAAGTGGCTGATTCAACGTGCGATTTATACGGTTTAGCAGTTATACTTACGCTATAAAGGTTGTGTACGCACGAATTCGTTTCGCATGTCATTAACATGTGTCAAAAAAAGGTCATTTGCTAAATTTAATGCGTAAAACTCATAGTGCGTGGAAAGCAACAACACAAGTACGTTTCTCAGATAGCCAAGATTTTCTTTCTCATTTTTTTTCTCTCAGGGGAGCTATCCAACTCATTCTGTTCACGGATCCACACGGTACGTGTTTGCACTAGATCTACGTTCATTGGTGTTAGCGTTCGTGGTCTAACATTGGGCATTGTTGGTATTGGGAAGATAGGCACAGCTGTAGCACAACGTGCAAAACCGTTTGGTTTGAATATTCAATTCTACGATCCTAACGTAGTTGATGGATACGAAAAGAGTCTTGGTGTTGGGCGTGTTGATTCGCTTGAAGACTTGTTAAAGACTTCTGATATAATATCGCTACATTGCTGGTACTCTTTTCTACACTAGTACTCGTCTAAATGCATCAGGCTCGATGAGACTAACGCCCACATGATCAACACCGAATCTCTTAAACATGTGAAGAAGGGAAGTTATTTGATCAATACTGCTAGGTGAGATATTCTAGACTAACTAACAACAGAAGTAACATTTTTTACTAGAGGAGGATTAGTTGACGAAAAAGCACTTATTGTTGCTCTAAAGGATGGACGAATCAAGGCAGCTGCGCTAGATGTTCAAGAAAAGGAGCCTTATACAGGACCACTGCTAGAGATGGACAATGTGATGGTATGTTTACTTATGTAAAATCTCACATGAGATTGCTAAAATCACGTATCAGGTGACACCTCATGTTGCGTTCTATTCAGATCAATCATTTGCAGAGCTACGTACTAAAGCCGCACTGGAAGTAAAGCGTGTCCTTGAGAATGGCGGTGGAGAACCAAGAAATCCAGTAAATAAGCAATTTATGACTAAGAAATAATATTTACAAAGTAATTGTTCACATGGCGCCATCAATGCTACACTGTGAGGAAAGATCTTGAACCAATGATCCGTTGTAATAACGGTAATAAATAAATTTGCCAATTCTCCTTCCCTAGTAGTCGATTATGCCGCGTTGTAGTTCTTTTGTGGATGGTGATAGCGCAAACAGTTTTCCTCTCTTGATATGTTTTGTACGCGATCTAGCTCTTCCTCTGAGGCGTGGATCGTCGTTGTCTAGATCTGTACAAAGAAAAGTAAGAAAAATGATAATGAAATTGCGTGTCATGCCCAAGAAGTCGTCATCTCGGTGTACCTACGCGAATTTAGTAGTTTATAAACATTCTTGGCGTACACGGATTGTGCCAAGGAAGAACTGCTTCATCAACTCTCCAAAACAGCGCCAAGACCAGTATACGCCACTGAGGAGCACTGTAAACACAAAGAGGCTTACACAAATAATTTTAATCTGTTTTTTTTGGTAAGTGCTAATTACGTGTTTACTGGTACAATGCGTACTTGAGCTTGCTCATAGGAGTTGTCAAAAGTAAGCATTTTATCGTTCCGTAAATGCTAACGGCAAAACCTACTTGTAGCGCCAAAGATCACTGCAGAGCTTTGTTGATGCAATGTGAGGTAATACTTGTATGCTTCAATTCCGTAATGGCAGACTCTCTTGACTAAAGGTTGACTTTTTAAAATAGGAAAAGCGTTATTGTGACCTCTTACGGGGCGTATGAGCGACAAAGACGATCTAGATATCACAAAACAGAGGGGCTATGACAGATTTGCCGACGATTTTAGGTTACAGCTCAATAGCTTCGATAGAGCAAAGGAGTGGGCCGATTTGATTAAATGCTTGCAAAAACTCACAAAGGCATCAAATATGTCCAGTGTAGAAGCTTCTAATCTGTTATCTAAAGGTATTGTCGAAATACAGGCAAAAATTTCCCGTAGTGCCTCACAAGCGCTTGTTCAGTAAGAGGCTAGCTCAATGTTGTAATCCAGCACTCCCTTCCGGCGTACATATAAAAACGCTTGAAATGTAAGCTATCGGTTTATCCGGTTGTAGGTGCGCGTGTTTATTAACTTGTAACGTGTAGGTATTTGCTTATATTTAAACGCATTGGACCCGAACGCCTTGCACGCGATTTAGCACTGTACTCAACCGGGCTTTTCCCTTTATTCCAATACGCGTCAACGCAAGTGAAAGTAAGCAACACCCTTTAATTGAAAACTTTTTTTTATTTAACTCAAGTTAGCCCGTAATTCTAGATCTCTTTGCGAAATACATAGTGCCATTAGGCGTCAACCTAATGTCAGCAATTCCAGGCCTTGCAATGGCTCTTTTACCAGGGCTGGGTACATACACTGCGTGCTGTATTCTGTATACTTATAATTATTGGTAGAGGAGCAAAACTCTGAGTATTATGAACGAACTTTACATATTATGGAGTTAATAGTGAGAGCAACTTCAAGATCACTTTTTACACATTCTATTTGGAAAGCATTATATTTAAATCCTTCTTTACGTCAGTCAGCTGTAAATTACTTGATTGAGAAGCTTCCTGATGATGCTAAGACAATGAAAGCGATAGTGACTCAAGTCGGTAAACCTTTAATTCTTACTGCACTTAAAGCAGCTTCAAATGATGCTAATATTTTGGTGCGTCCTTTTTCAAATGACATTGTTTTTTTTTCTATTTTTTTTTTTTTGGCTTCAACGAATCGTATCGCATCTTACTACGACACATTTCGAATAAGTAGCTTTAGTTAAATGGTTGTCGCCCTTTGGTTATTTTTTATAGCTTATAATTGGTCTAGGTGCAACGTGGTATTCTCGACATCCTAATCTCACATTTTCGTCTTGATTTTGATATTTTCATGCGAGAAGAATTAGCTAACTTGTTTGGGTCTGTTGTTCAAATCCAATTAAGAAAGGAAGTATCTCTTAACCGAAGGCTTTACCAATGGTTTATGGGCTCTAAAGCAAACAACCGGGAGTATTTTATAAAACACTCAAAGGGACCTTTACTAGCTGCAATAAAGAAAAGTTTCGATTTTGTATCAACAGAAGCAGATGCAGCAACACGTCCGTTTAAAGTTCTTATTGGTATCTTGGATAATGTATCTATTGGAGAGCTTATTGTAAGAGATATTCTTCAATTCGTCTTACAAGCATTGTACACATACAAGGACGGTTATGCTTGTTCTAACGAGGTAGGATTGTATGACTGGTCAAAGTTAACTGTTTGATTTTTTCTTTAGGTTATTGCTATTGTGAATGCTTTGTTGGATGAATTAAGACCACAAATCGTTTGGGATTTTACAAATGATTTTATTAAAACAAGCATGGAGGGTTGTAAGAGGGATGAAGAAGTTTATGCTATCCCTCTCATTGATGCATTACTGGAAAAAATGGTAAAAATCAATACGCCTGCAGCGCAGACTCAATATTTGCCTTCTCTTGTAAACGTGATTATTGGCGGTTTCGAGGTACCTCAGATCATGTTTACTAGGCTTTTTGTTGACATTTGAATAGAACCTTGCATCTCAAGGGCACATGGGTCAACTGTTACAAGCTGAGCGATTGTGCTTACGCACAATAGGTAAAAAACGAACAATCTACCATAGTGTTTTACTGATTGTTTTAAGGAAAAATTCATCCTGAAGTGACACCATTTTCGAAAGGCCCTTCATCGGCCTCTACACCAAAACATATTCTTACAGCAACTAAGGCATATCACGCCTTTTTTGAGAAGCTCCAGAGCGTATTCTTAACGGCTGTTTGGGAAAAAGAAAAAGATGAAAAAAAGTTTGCAGTCACAGAAGCTGTAGCAGTGTTTGATATTGCTTCACAATTGCTTGTTGCTTTACACTCCCATTTTAAAATAAACCACGCTAGTGTGGGTCCTGAAAATGCAAATCAATTACCACCTTGGTTTGTAGCTACATTGAACACAATACAAAAGGTACAAAGAGATAACTTACGTTTTTTTGCTTGTTAAGTAATTGTTTAATAGAGTAGTAATCCAATTGTAAGCTGTCATGCTATTAGAACATTCATAGCTGTTATGAGTCTACCAGAGAATGGTGGTTTTACTTCAAAGATGCAACAATATGTTATTTATGGATCGAGACATTGTTATCAGGTTGCAAGTCAAGTGCGTACTTTTTTGCTACGAGAGTACAATGTTGTAGTTAGTTGTATTTATTGAGGTTTTAGCTTTGGCGTTTGCTTCATCCTAACCTTGCGGTCGTTCACTACAGAGCAGCTAGACTCTTTTTAGAGTTGAGTATGATATGTTCTGATGTTTGTCAAGATGTCATCTCTGATGCATTAATTCAGTCTGATATTCATCAGCGTGTGGGAAATCTTCAACAGTTTGCATTGCTGTGGCGACTCACTGGTGAGATTGGTACCTCTTCGAGGCCATTCTCTCGGAATCTCTTTCTTATGCTCGATGCATTATCTGAAGATGATCCAATGGCAAGATTAGCTGGTAGAACGTGGCTCGCAGATAGTATACACAGACCACAAAGGTATAAAATTTTTTTTTCTTCATTATGGCTCTAACGCTTGTTGGTAGGATTCTAGACCCACTGTTCCTTGTTTTATTGAATAAGACAACTGCACGTGCTAATAATATATATAGTACAGAATACGATTGTCGTCGTGTCCTTTATGTACGTGTAATCTAGTTTTGAAGCAACTAGCTAATCTTTGTTTCCTGTTTTAGGTATTTAAGATTCTACGAAACATTATCTCTTGTGAGTTCAGGTTATTCATGCAGCATATTATTGAAACACCTCCGTCCAGAGACATAATAGATTTATGTAATAAGCAAGTACTCGTACAACATACACAACATGCGGAAGGTACATCAATCGGAGAGGACTTTGGGATGGATGTGAAAACATGTTTTGATTTGCTCGTTTTGGTTTCTCTTCGTTTTATTTCTGGGCAGCCACCGGATTCTATTACAAGTGGATTCAAGGCAAAAAATAACGTTGTGCAAGTACGTGATTACTAGAGATACAATAGTATGCATTGAGTTAACCCAGAACCAAGGTAAGCGCTGCAGAATTTTTGCAGCTTCTATTGAAAAAATGATTGAGGCTTCGTTTATTACTAGCGAAATTGCTCATATTATCCATGACCCAGTATTAAAGAATCTAGCACAAGCAGTTACATCAGGAAACTTGATGTTGCAGCGCCAATTGTTATCTCTTTTGAGAACTATTGTGTACCTTGACAACTACGGTAAAGGTGACAAAGAACTAGGCTTTAAAGAGGTAAGTTAGTGCAAGATTCTTTTATGTCCTTTCGTAGTATTAATTTCTGGAATAAGGAGGATAATGCGCAGAAGCTCAGTAGTTCTCCTATGTTCTTACAAACTGTTATTGTGGGCCTGTTGCAACCAAACACACACTTCAATATCCGGTTTTATTGGCTTGAATTTATAACATCTATACTACCGTTTATGTATAACTATCAAGGAGTGAATTGTGAGGTAGTTATTAAATGCTTATGTGAGATATTATATAACTTTGATCAAGCATATGATAGCATAACAACAAAAGTACGAACACATCATATTAAATGACGAAAAATTTTTTTTGTTGAATCGCTAATTTCGCTCTTTAGGATATAGTGATGGTGTTAAAAGCTTTGCATGTCATTATGAAGTTAGTATTACTTAACAATGAAGTATCTAATGAAGCCGAAAAAGTTATGCCAATTCATGAAAGCGCAACAAAAGCGATTTTGTCAAGTTTTGCTAAGGTAAGGGTTTAGTTCAACTTTACATCATTTGTTCTACTTTATTCTAAACATCTTTGTAGATATTTCAAGTTGACAATATGCCAGCACCTCCATCTCCTTCTGAGGAAGCAAAAGAACACGTGCTACAAACACTACCAACGCTATTTTCAGCATTACTTTACGTATGGGGTAGTACACCAAAACAGGCTTCTTCAAGGGTATGTCTTTGCTGTTAACCACCCGTTTTATTGTCTAACCTTTTGTTTCAGCCTGACTTGGTAGAGACATTTTCCAGGGAGTCTTTACGTAATAGATATTGTGTACAAGATGATGTCATTAAGATATTCGAACCTATATTATTAAGTTACCCTCTGCAAACGGTGTATGCTTTAATAGAGTTGTGGCATCCTAGTAAAGGCGAACCAGTTGGATTTGGAACGAAAAAGAGTGTTGGTGATTTGAAAGAACAAAGAGTTATTCTAGTTAATATACTTCGTACAGTTGTATCTGATGAAGGGTAAGAGATTTAGCAATTGCCTTGTTGTTAATCTTAACTCTTTTTTTAAGGCTTGTTCCCTTCCTAGAGTCAATTTGTAGGACCCTTTATGCCTCTCATCAAGAAGACAAGATGAAGCGTACAGAAATAAACAAGGCTAACACCGGTATAGTCACAATGTACGTTGTAAAGAGGCTCGATGCTTGAAAACAATCTGTTTGGTTTTTTTCCTTCTAAATTTTTTCTTTCAGTCATGCTATTGATGGTGTTGCGTTATGGATGTTGGCTGAATTTGCTAATCAGTCAAAAATGCGTATTGGTGAACGTGAAATGACTACTGTTGCTATACTTCTAAAGGAAGCATTGTCATCACATAACCCTTACGCACATGTTCATGCTTTGAGGATTTTACACATGTTCTTGAAGAATAGTGGACCTATTCCTAATCGCAAACTTAAACGCGATTTACAGGTATTTAATACTGTTTTACTCTTTGATGCTTAATGTTGATAGGATATTGCTCAAAAAGTTCTTGAGACGTGCTTACGGATAGCAGGAAATAGCTTCGAAGATTACTCTTCACAGTGGGAATTATCAGTTCAGTTTGAGCCAGCATCTCCAGTGAGGTAAGGCTTTCTTTCCGAATAATGTGAGCTTGAGTTAAATCTTTTTCAGGGCGAAAAGTTATGACCAGAATGAGACAGCAAAAACCACTTCTCGTTCTAAGCAAGGCACTCATGCCAAGGTAGAATCTGCAGGTAAAGATGTATTGAAGCAAAAAGCAATGAGGGATTTCGATAAATGTCTTCAAGTTGCTTTAGAAACATTGTTTCAAGATGACAAGGACAAAGTTGTTGTATGTAGTATAAGTCACTTCATTAGTTTTTTTTAGATAACAGTACGCTCACATTCATCTACAGGCGCTCATAAACTCACTCATACATCAATTATTACCTATTGCAAAGAAACAAAGGTATACACTTACAGGGTTTTTTTTCTTAATTTTTTCTTCTTCAAATCGAAACTGCTGTTCCAAGTGATTATCATCAATGCTAATAGCTTTAAATTTTTAGAAACGAGAAAGTGGGTGTACTTGCAGTTGAAGTTATACATCGCATTATTAGTTACCCACATTCTATTCGCGCATGGAAGAAGCAACTTACAGATTATTTTTACAGTAGACAATTCTTTAGCATGCATACTGATATGGTGCCTATATGGGCTTCTATTATCAATCATGTATTCGCACAAGATAAAACAGCATTTGCAGATCTTATGCGTACGTTTATAACATACACATAAACCAACAAAACCAAAACAAACAAGAGAACAAAAAGTCCTTATTTATTTGTTAGGTTCTATATCTAGAAGTGTTTCTGCTTTGTCTGCTACGGCCATATTCGTTAACAAGGAAGAAGAAGGTCGTGCGAGAGGAGTACATATGAGGCGTCTTGCTTTTGTACGTCACAAAACTCAATTGAATACAAGAACTGTTTCTGCGAAGTCTGACATTTCTACTGTAGGTGTTATTCTCTGGTGCTTATGATCAATACTCAGATGCTTTGCCAAGTATACTAGAGAAACTAGGAGATGCATTTAAGCTAAAGAACTCATTTGAAGAAGCAACTAAAGCAGAAGTGTTCAGGTACGGCTTTCGTGTTTTGTTCTATTTATCTTTGCTTTTTCCGCATGGATGTACACTAATAGTGTTTACAAACAGGGTTCTCAGTGTTCTTCGTATTCGTGTGGATGATAGCGCCTTACGTTCATTCTGGCCTGTAATTCTAACTGAGATGATCGCTGTGCTTCAAAAAGCAAGTGAAGATGAAGCAAAGAAAGTAAAGAGTAAAGAACTCGTATTGTCTGTTATCAAATTTCTTGATATTATGACACTACTGCCTTCTGAGCATTTTAACATGTACGTCAAGTATTCTTTTCGTTTGATTTTTCTTCTTTTGAGTGTTATAGTTCCATACAACCTCAGAGACAAAACTAACAGTGTTCTGTAGTCACAACTGGATGTTCTCCCTTGATATGATTGATATCCCTAAATCTAGTCGTTCTTTCCTTCCGTACCTTGATCGTATGGCTAAAAGGCGTAAGAAATTATCGATGAAGACTCTTGATAAACATACAGCATCACCGTTTATGTCTACTAAATCTTTGGCTGATTTGAATTGGCAAGATCATAAAGATGTTCTTGCTTCACGTGTTGGAGATTTCTGTAATGTTAGCTATGCTAAACAGGTGCAAGGAAACAAACTTGATTTATCAGTAATAGATAAGCATATAATGCTTGATTTTATTGACAGACAGCCACTCAAGGTGGACCAGTTTGTAATTACTAAAAGCGATGATAAAGAAACGCGCTCAACTTAGCCAAAAAAACACCATCTAAACACCCTTAAAAATAGCATACACTATGTAAAATTCATTAATAAACCCCATTGTACAAAGGAAAACACTTAACGGGCCTTGAGAATTAAGTGGTTTACAAAAAAAACGGACTGATGTCAGTGCAGTTTTTCTTGTCATTCAATGAATTATTCCTGTTGACTTTTTAAACCGGTTTTACGCAGCCGTATTTAATGTATTATTAGTCTAGTAAGTATGAGCAGCCTATCTACACAACATAAATTACTTTTCCAAGCTATTTGGGCAAAACAGGTCATAACAGAAGATGATTTAATAGAACTCTCTAATACTATTTGGGATAGCCTGGAAAGTGCGTTTATAGGCGTGAAAACATCTACAACACTCATATTACATTTCAGTACCCCGCCAAGACTCTGAAGTGCTTGTATATGATTTAAATGACAAGTTAAAGCCTCTGTCGTTTGAAATACGCAAAACAAAGTAAGTTTGTTTTATTTGGCGCCAAACGCAGCCACAATGCACGTAATTCGCGCTGTTTTACGCTCGTAAACTCCAATAGTCACTTTTAAATCTGATTTCTCAAACACATTCACATTTTCTTCCAGGTCTATAGCCACAGGGCAAGTGTATTGGGCCGTAGTTAACAACTTAAATGACGTTACAGCACAACAGTTTGGAAGCTCTTTTACACATTTACAAGATCAGTATTACAAAAAAATTGTTCGTATAAACATTAATCTGTCTTGCTTTGTTTTAACGCTGTTCTATCATAGTTACATTTATTACTAAGCGAGATGGCACCTATATCTATAACAGATGCTATCAATGAAAATCCAGCTTCAATGACAAAGAGAGAAGCAGAAGAGCAGCTATCCAAGTTTGTAGAAAAAATGCACGTGACATTTTTTTTTTGACTTTTTCTCAAAAAAGTTGACTGGGCTTCTAGGTGGTTTGAGATGAAAGATGAAGATACTGTTACGTTAGGTGTTAGGTAGGCCCTAAAATACCAACTTAGTTTTATTATTGAATACCTCTGGTTCCGGTGGCGGAGGCTTTACAAATCTTGTGCTACAAATTCTTCAAATTCTTGAGATACAACCCAACAGTTTTCTGCAACCCTTCGGTTTCGCTTATTTTACAATAATTCCATGCGTGGCAAAAACTTGTTCGAACTTTCTTTTACACGTGATTTGTACTCATGGTTTTTTTTTACTTAGAACGATTGTTGAAATGAGGAATTACAAGTTTGGTGACAAGTTACTCTCTGATTTACAACAAAACTTTGGTGAAGATCGTCAAGAGGATGAACAAGATGATGAACAAGAAGATGAACAAGAAGATGAACAACCAAAAAGTGCCAGTGATGATGTATTTGAATTTGGAGATTAAACAAAAAAAAACGACACAATTGCAAAAAAGAAAATTATGTACAAAAATTTGTAATTGTAATCAATGTCACTTCCTAACAGATGAATGTCTTAAAAACTCATATGTGCCTTTATCTTGACTTTTATTGATTTTCTGAACAATATCTGAGCTGTTTTTGCGACTAAATATTATGTTTCAAAAATGTTTTCGGCCTCTTTGTTAATTGAACAACCACTTCTACATTGCCTTTCTTCCTATCGGCTGCCGAACAAGATTCCGAAATTTCATTGAATAACAGGAACAGCTTATTGCAGCACTTGTGACGAAGATTATGTACTTGTATATATGTCATTCTTGAGTGTATTTGATTGCAGTTTGCAAAAACTATTGAAATTTCTAAACTGGCGAGAATACGTGCTTTTAAGTGATCGCAAACCCATAATTTTTTTCATTTGAAAGATTGATCTATAAAAACTCTTCAACAACATCTTACAAATGGAATGGTAAATATAATGGTGCACTATGTGTTAGAGATCCCAAGCAAAAGTTTGGTGATTGCTAAGCACGTTGTAAGTTACAGTGATTCATCGAATACTCAAACAACGGAATTTAACTTAATGTATAAGAAAATAAAGAGAATAATAGGAGAAGAATCACTGTAATGCCATACATCGTAACATCGGAACTAATATGTTAAAAACTTGTAACATATTGGCTTCCTAACAACCCCCTCACACCTCTTAGGTGTGACTTACAAATCACTTGACGCAATCACCAATACCTTCCTTTTTATTTTTTATATCTTGATACCGATAAGAGTGATCGCTTGTCTTTCCTTTGTCAGACTAGTTCGTCACCATAGTCGTTGTAAACAAAACTTCTAGAGACAACAAAGATGTCAGTTCTCCCAGAACAAAGGGCATGGGCAATTGAAAGAACTGCAATTTTTTATTGGTGAAGCAAAACATGAGCTATAAGGTTGCTTTGAGTTGTTTGAAGAAATCTTCCCAGGAGATATGATCTCTTCCTGTCGCTTTCTTATAATCACTTGGAGCAGTAGCCTTGCCTTGCCGAATACCAGCATAAATACCAGTAATTACTGTACCAAAGAAATCACCTAGCTCTGCTTTACGATCTTTTTCATACTCCTCAACAGTCATTGGCTTGTAGACAATCTTAGCATCATATGTTTCGCTCAAGTACTTTGCCAACTGACTCTGAGTGATAGCAGTACCACTCAAGTTATAAACCTTGCCGTTATGTTCGTCACTTGTAAGCATACAAGCGTAAGCGTATGCTAATTCAGGTCTTGTACAATATCCACAAAGTCCATCAGCAGCACAATTTGTGATAGCTCCAATCTTTTTGTAAGTCTCTATGTACTCAACGTCAGGTTCAATGTAAATACCATTACGTCCAATCACCTTATTGGCATTGTTAGTTCTTTGTAAGTTAAAGAAAAATTGTAAAGGCACGAACCCATGATAATCCAGAATCTTGGATATCTTTTTCAGTTTGGCGATTACTGGCAACAATAGGAGAAAACGCATTGTCAGTTTCTGATCCTTGAATGCTTGTGTATACTATTTTAGATACACCAGCGGCTTTAGCAGCTTCTATTACGTTTCGATGTAACGGAATACCTAAACAGTGGAGTTTAGACACGTGTACGATAACAACATGAATGCAAGATCATTTTTATAAAAAAGGAAAGCTGCCTTAGTGATGTAGTCGTGGATGACACGTACCGCTTTTGGTTCGCCCATGCCTGAAACAAGTAATACAGCTTTAACACCCTTGAGAGACTTTTCTAGAGCTTTTCTATCTCCGTAGTCCCCTGGACGTACTTCTACACCCAAATACTCTGCCTTTGCGACTGTTCGTGCAAGAGCAACAACATGCTCCTTACCGACCTTCTTGATGACCGCCTGTGTTATTGCACCACCTAATTTACCACTCGCGGCACATACGGCAATTTTCATCGTTAACTTGTTCTTGTGTCGTTTTAACACTATTTTGTCCAAGTTTGACCAAAAAACATGTGAAAAAAACAACGTTTCGGAAAAACACTCCCATTTTCGGAACATACCACATAAGACAAGGAAAAATTCCCAAAAAAAGCTAGAGCGTTGTTGAATCGCTCTCCAATTTCAGTTGAAAAATGCAAGAGACAGTGTGAATTTAGTAAGTTTCATAAATAAGACAGTTGAAACTTCGTCTTTTTTTTTGTTTTATTTTGGCTATCTTACATAAAATCTGAAAAATCGCAGTCTTCATAATCGTCTAATATGACATCATTAGATTGAGGAGGCTCTTCTTCTTCTAGTTCTGTTTCGTCACAAACGA
Source organism: Trichosphaerium sp. ATCC 40318 (assembly GCA_038496445.1). Classification (NCBI taxonomy): domain Eukaryota; phylum Discosea; class Flabellinia; family Trichosidae; genus Trichosphaerium; species Trichosphaerium sp. ATCC 40318. The sequence goes on from JALMLS010000017.1 coordinate 26,916, forward strand.
GACCATTTGGCCTTAGAACTTGTTGAACTGTCTTGAAGCTGTTTTGCCTATTTCTTGCATGTGTAATGATAGACTTCCACAAAGTCAGTTGACCCAAGGCTTTAGCATTTCCCATTGCAATTAGGTGATTCTTAGCACGTGTTAAAGCGACATTAATACGGTATCCTGAGTTTAAGAAGCTACCTCCATAAGTACTACAACTTGTTCGCGTTGTACACAGTATTATAACCTCTAGGCAAAGATGTAAGAAAAATAATGTTCAACAAGAAAAAAAGACGTATGTGTACCTTTTTCTGCACCTTGGAATGCATCTACTGTAGATACTTGAACAGATGAGGATACTTGCGTTTCAAACAGAGTACGAATGTTAGCTGCTTGGCGAGCATCTAGCGATGAAAAAGTTAGATTATGTTTCTGTTGATAGACTATAGATAACAAAAAACTGACGTACAAAGACATATGACACCTAACTCGAATGGTTCTAGCTCTGTGTCTCTTAATAGTATTTTGGCTATCCGTACAACAGTAGTTGCTTCATATGCATTTACCCAACTACCACCTTGTTTCTGTTCTTTCCCTCTTGTATCGGTATCGCAGAATAAAAAATGGGAAAGCCCTGGAGATAATGGTACACGCTCTTGTGCGGATTTACCATTGAGTATCTTCCCACTATAAAATAATTTATTTGATAGAGCACATATATCTGGGTGAACTCGATACTAACAACAGGACATTAGACAATTTGTGAAATGATAAATACATTGTTGGCAATAAGAGTAGTTGGCGTTTTAAAAGGAAAGTTATTTGTCTCCACAAATGTGAAATTTTTTAGTTGTGCGTAGGGATAAATACGTATTAGGCGTACCTGAGTTCTTAACATCCTTACATTAAGACCAGTAGCCTCAAGACGCTCAAATAAAGTCCTACCAAGTCCACACTCCTTTTGATCAACTTGTCCGCTTGTTAGTGTCTTGTGAGGACTAGTATCTAACACTGGAGGTAATTGTTTTGGATCACCAAAAATAAGTGCACGTGATGTACAAAATTTTCCAAGAGGAAGAAGTGATAAAGGTTCAACCATTTGAGAACACTCATCCAAAATACAAATATCAAACTTATTATCATCCATGACTGAAAACGTTGATGCAGCACAAGTAACACCAACAACACGCATCTTCTTTAAATTATCTATACGAGCACGTGTTCTACCAGCTTTAAAATCAGCCTTGAGAGAGAAAGTAAGATGAGGAAAAAACAAAGAAAAAAATGAGAATGTTTACAAAAAAGTACAAGGTTGAAAACAAATGGCGTACCAAGGCTCTTTCTGTTGCTTTTCTTTCAGCTTTTGATAAACCAGGGTCACGTAACATATCTGATAGTTCACGCTTTGTTTTGGCATCATCAGATTTTTTATGAACAGAGTAAGGCAGGACGATCTTTGCAATACGTTTTACACTACCAACACGCATAAAATCTTCAAAACCTTCAGCAAGAAGACCACATAGGATATTATCTACAGCTATATTCGTATTTGATGATATAAGAATACGTGTTTTTGTATCTCCAGTCATAGTTAAGAGTTTGACAATCAAAATAATTAACACAACCAACAAGAAACCTAAAGAAAAAAAACTTGTTAGAAAAAAGACGTTAAAAAAAAAAAGAAAGATCACAATGGTGATTAGTTAGTAACTTACTTTTTCCCGATCCGAATACTCCCTGAACTAGTCTAATAGGTACTTTGGTATGTCCAGTAAGTAAACCAATCGTTTCTCGTAAAACAGTTTCTTGATCTTGATTTAAAGTATACTTATCAATAACACTTCGCATTTCTTCTTCAATATCAACACTTGTTTCTTTAAAAGCTTCAACAGGTATTGGTGGTTCTCCGCTATGTATACCAGATAAACACGAAAATATAGGACATGAAGAAGGTGTCATTGTATCCAAGTTATCAAGCCAACTAAACTCAGAACTAAAATTACCAGCATGAAGTGCAAGTAAGTCTGATTTATGTTGCCCTGTTTGTAGTGTTGGTACATCACCTCCATCAAGTGCTAGTAATTCAATACCCTTTAAATATAGTCAACATTAAAGCCCTTTCAAAAACATTCATCTTCGTACATCTCCTGGAACACCATAGCATTGAGATCGTCCGATAAAAAATACAATAGAATTATTTGAAAAAAAACTTCTGGAGCTTGATACTATCCATAAATCGTCTTTTCTATACTCTCTTCTATCCATTTTAGATACACGAAGCTTCATCTTAGATGACGCTGAAGGTAATGTTAATCTTGAATTTCCAAAGCTGAAAGTGGATCTAAGCAAAGTTACGAATAAAAGATAAGAAAGGTAGAAAAATTACGTCTTTGATAGTGTTCCGCTGTGTATGTAAATGCCTTTATACTTAAGACTACTTATCTGTTTAGTTGTTAAAGCGCCATTATTAACTTGCGAACTATTAAAACATCAATAAAGCCTCAAAAAAAGGCGAAAACAAACTGTAGGTTTTTGCAAACGAGATACTACCCTCCTTGCCAACGACGTACTCACCCAGATTTCAGTTCTTGGCAAAGTCTGTATGCTATCTTATCTGCCAACCTTACGTTAATGTGCTCTATTACCATTGCTCTTATTGCCGCCTTTGTAATAAGAAGAATACTTAGCAAAAGAGATGAAAAACCATGGTTCGTACTTTGTACTCCTTTAAAGTCTTAAACGAATTTGGCATACGTTTCATTCTTCTTGGTGCTCCGCCACCTTTAGATTGCGCAAAACAAATTAAGTGACTCGATGTCGAGTTATTCATTACATCTAAATGCTTCACTACTTTCTTTCGAGGAGCACTGAAGCCCTTTGTATTAGCTTGATTATTCGAACTCCCATTAACACTTCTAGGTACAGTAAAGCCCTTGGTACGTCGTGATGTAGGTTTCTTTAAAACTGGTTTAGCAAGAGTCTTTTGTCTCTTTGCAGGTGGCATGGGACTTAAAGAAATAAAGTACGTCACGCAGGATTAACAAAAGGTGATAGATTTATTGGTACCTTTGTTTTTCAGGTGATGGTCTTTTTTTAGTAACAGCTGGAGGTCTTGAAAAAAGTGCCAGAAGCTCCTCATCTAATGATCTTTAGCAATACGATCTTGCGCAATAGAGTTTGGAATAACGCTTAACCAAGTACCTGTACGCTCTCGTTCAAGAATGATTGGCTTTGTGTCTATTACCATTGGCTCAGCAGCAACGTATGGTTCCTCAGTGGCGACAGAACAAGGTGGTGCTTTCTTTGGTGTTGCAGCCGCTGAAAGAATGGAAGCAAGGTCATAATCATCGTCATCTAGATCATCAAAATCATCTAGAATATCAGGTAATGAAGTAGTTGCTGGGGGTTCTGGCGCTTTTGTAGTTTTTGGCACAAATATTGGTACAGTAGGTTGTATGGCTACTAACGGCTCTGAAGGCTGTACTGGAGCGCTGATTGGTGGTGAAGGCGCTTGCATAGGTTGTATTTCGGGTGCATTGTTTTCAAGCTGTGGTTGTGGTTGCATATAATCATCTAACGTTGCTGGTGGTTTGGACACAGCAACTGGTTTTTTCGTAGGCACTTTGAATTTTTTGAATTTTGTTTGTGCTGGTCTAGCGGTTTGAGGTGTTTGACGGCGTGATAGTCCTACGCGAGGCTTTCGTTTTACTGCCAGAGGCACAGTGGTCTTCTTTAATGGTGCTCTACAAATCATAAGGAGAACGAAAACCAAACGTCAAGATTTTCTGATTACGTTGAGTTGGTACCTTCGCAGTGGCGCGGACTGTGCCGGATCTGTAGGAGAGGAAGCAGTTGGAGCCTATCCGAAAGTGAGACTGCGTAATTGTTTATTACTTGGCTACGTACCACTGCTGCTGACGATTCTTGAAGCTGCTCTACAGTCACAAGAAATCGATCAAATTCAAGATCACTCCCTTCCTCTATTCCTGATAGTTTTGTAAAGAAATGAGATGCCACTTGCATCTTCCTTTCATCCATTAAAGTCGCCTAGTACGTCTGTTGATATTTTGAAAAATCGCGCCTCGTACCTTGCGTGTAGACGTGTTAAAATGAAGCACGCCATCTTGCCACACCTATAGCGTGTAATTAAACGTTAAACTGACGAAACAGTTTACACTTTACATCGTAGAGGCTTTTTATAATGCCTCTGACGCGTACCTTTCGTTTTTGACGCTTGTGCTTCGTGTAGAGAACATCAAACTTGAGCATTCGCGGAATTTGACACCTACAATAACGGTGCGCTGTACCCTCTCGTACACGACAAAAGATGCAAAAAATACGATCGAGCAATAAAAACGGTGCGTCAGACTTTTTCTGGGTCAAGCTGAAGTTCATACTCTTGTACAACTACACCATGGGTAATTCACAATCAGGACGCCTTTCAAAGGAAGAATTAGAAGAGCTGCATAAACGTAGCCACTGTACGTCAGTTAAAACTGTATTTAACACTAAATATTCTCCTAGTCGATCAAAAGACGCTAAAAGAAATGTTTAAACAGTTCAAAAAAGAAACGCCACAAGGAGCAATAAGTAAAAAAGAATTTAAAGAAGTCATGAAGGCCATGGGTAATCGTATCCTAATTTAACCGTCCTAATTTTGACATCTAACAGGCGTCGCGGACAATTTCCTTCAAGAATTAATATTTAACGTATTTGACGATAACAAGGACGGTACAATTAACTTTCAAGAGTTTGTACGGGCTTTATCAGTAATGACTCGTGGTACATCAGACGAAAAGCTTGAACGTACGCAGTTTACCCTCAATTAAAGCTTTTTGGGCGTCTAGATGTCCCAGAGCGCCTCTTTTGGGTTTTTTAAGCTTATTCTTTTTGACACTTGTCAAAGTCGCTTTTCAAATGTACGATGTTGATGGCTCTGGTCAAATCACAAAAGAAGGAATGTTACAGATTATGAAATCATTTTACAGCCTTGTTGGTCCTCAGGTTACTTTCTCGGGGAAAAGATTCGATACAGCCGAATCTCTTGTTGATGCTTTTTTTAAAGACCTTGATAGAGATAATGATGGTAAAATTTCAAAGGCAGAGTACAAAGAAGGTAAATGCGAAAATGAAATTTTTTTCTCGTTTTTCTTTCATTCCGAAATGTCATCTGACACGTGTCAAAAAAAAATAGGTGCCATGAAACATGATGATATTATTTTGGGATTGAAATTATTCAGCAAAGACTAACTATCATTGTTGTTTACTATAACGTATCTGATGATCAGATAGATAGCTATGAGTTTGTGATATTAATGCAAACTTTAAAAAACCCAAAAAATCAACACCTGTACATTAGCAATATACAACATTTTCTTTTAATCTACTTCACGATTTATTGGATCTAGATATTTTAGTCCCAAGTGTGCAAAAATATCTTGCTCTGATTCTACAAGAATAGGTTCTTTTTCTTTACCAATCCAAACCAAGTCATGTTCTAATTAAATCAGCAACCAAAATACAAAATTTCAAGTTCACGAAAAAAAAAAAGGTGTTTTCAAGTACCACTTAGTTTGTATCCTATTGTTTTAGCATAGTGTCTCATTACTCTATTAAATTGTCCTGATCCAGTAAAATATAGTAAAGCACCTACACGTTGTACATGAGATAGGTGGCTTGCAACAACAATGGTAAAAATACATACATGGATATTCATGTTTTGGCAACATTTTAATATCTATACGTCTATGTAAGCCACCAGGAAGTCTACATACACCTTCTCTTGTTAGCAACAGCAAATTTCACTTCACGAGTGCGTTACCCATATATTTATGCTTTTCTCCTGTCATTTTATGTGTCAGATCGTCAGTGATTACTGAAGCATCATGTAGTGTATTGACAAGCTTTCGTAGAAGTTTTGTTCTCATCTTGTCTGATACTCGATGTGTAATTAAAAAGTCTATATCGCCGCAATCAGGTTTGCCTCTTCTATAGGACCCTATCAAGAAATGAGACATTACTTATTAACCAGTAGTTTTAGTGCTAACCACATAGTTCGGCAACCAAATCAGCGTCAATGTCTGCGCATGTGCTCTTTACTATTTCCGCTATTTGTGTTGCTTCCTCACGTGGGATTCGATGCGTAAACTCATCATAGTATTGTAAACCAATTTTTTGCTGTATAGACAAATCCAGGACTGACACTTCTTCTATTGTACGCAATCCCTAATTGTTAAACAATGAGCACAGAGCGAACAATTTATCCAAAGTTAGATTGAAAAAGTTGGGCTTGCCTGTTCGTACCATGCTTTTGCAGTAGCTGGTCCAACACCTTTGTGCAAGAACGTTAACGAACATACTTGAAAAGGTCATCCCTACTTACCCCAAATACCTTGAAATATACCCATGACACGTGTTTGTTCGTCATTTTCAAGTTCTTGTGCTTTTTGAAGTTTCCCTGTATTTCGTATTTCTTCAATCTGCAAGTACTGTCATTAATCTCACTCTATAATAGAACAGTCTCGCTTTTCTTGTTTCACACCTTTTCTGCGATACTATCTCCAATGCCTTTTAGCTCTTGAGCGTCTGCTTTTGTCATTATTGGTTTGTCCGTGTTTCTTAAAACAGTTGCAGCCTTTCTGTATGCGTAATGCCGCCACATGTCACCTCCATTCTTGTATTCTAGCATTAGGCGCTCCTTTATTCGACTGTTAGCGTAGTAATGGTAATAGCGTTACCATGTATGCAATTAATTCGTTATTGGGATTCTCTTGCTTTTTAGTGCTATATCTTTGTTTATCCTGTCTGTACCACTTAATTAGATCTATTGGTTCTTTTTTTTGAGCATTAGCTTGTTCTGTAGTCGTATTTACGTGAGTTCCAACACAAAAGTGTCGTTTATTACGAGAGCTCACTCTACGCCGCGCCACTGAGCGATACAGCATGCTAATTCATTACTACAGGCAAATGATACTAAAAAGTCAACGTTTGTTGAATACCAACTTACATAAACTGCTAAACACACCTCTTGCGCACGTCAACGAATGACAAGTAGCATGGACGTTGACAACCAGTATTTATCTCTTGAAATGCGCCACGCAAACACCAAGGTCGAATTATTGACGAAATATAGCTCCTAAATTAGTGTAGGCGCAAATATCACTAAACCGCCTCGCAATGCCTCGAGAAATACGTAAACACATAGCCAATAGCTTCAAAAGAAGCGCAGATCACCTCATAGCAGTAATACTACAAGATGGGACACCAATATCTCTAACAGAGCTTTGCCAACTCAAAGAATTGAAAGGAGGCGTAACTGTCGTATTTACAAACAACACAGCGGTAGACCAGGTACAAAAGCTTAGTGTTTAACCAAACAGCTCACGTTGTGGTAGACACAAGACTCTGACGTCGTATCCAAACGGTTAGAAGCTTTATTCTCAGTACGCGCAAATTCCACCCAAAAAAAACCTGCAATAACACTTTGTACCAGTCTGAAGGTAAAGATATTATTGGTCCATTGCCAGGAGAGAGAGAAGGCGCTAATGAGGCAGCTCCAGCAGCTGCAGCAGCACCTGTTCCTGTCGCTAACGGTATAGCTCCTGGTCAGAATTACTTACGTCGGAGAATAAACTGGGAGGACTGTTATGTATTAAATCATTCAGATAATCATGGTATTTCGGCACTACAAAACGGAGGTTATGTTGAATCCGATGTTGATGGTGATATCCTTATAAATATTATATTCTCTGAGCCTGTAAAACTTTTTGCGATAAGAATCACTGGTCAACGAAATGGAAGTGATCCAGAGAACATAAGATTATACCCAAACAAACCTAATATGAACTTTTCTGATGCACGTGTTTTAATTTTTATTTTTTGGATATTTTTGAACGAATTTGGATTGGTGACTTTATCCAAAAAATGTTGTTTTCTCATTTTTTTCTTTTGTAGGTGGATGATACAAAGGATCGGTATGTTGTTTCAAGGGACACTTCAAAAGGAGGTATAATTCGTATTAAACGGCTTGGTGGTTTTCAGAAGGTTACATCTGTTGGCGTTTATATTGTAGATAATAATGGAGATAGAGACACAACTGTAATTACTTCACTTCAATTTATAGGACAGACATACAGAAAATTTTGAACAAATGTTGGCCAGTACATACATCCAATAAAATGTGTTTAGTTGTATTAACGAACGTTCGTTTTTCTTGTGTCAACTTCTGGAACAGTTTGTGCTGAAGAAGGTTTGTAGTCTACTGTTTACAAATTTTGTTGCTATGTAGAAACAACAAGCATAATTCTTCAGTGGCGAAGGGTTTTTAACTTAGGAAGACTTTGGCCTTTCTACCTCTACTGTTGGGTCAAACGATGTATCCTTTATCACCCACATTCCTAAAGTGTGCATATCAGTATTAACATATATTAATTCGAGCATACCACTATCTAATCCTTCCATGTAAAAGTCTTTTGGGTATTCTACAGTTGCTCTTATCTCATCTCTGTGCTCTACAAAGAAAAAAATGTATTAGATAGAACAACACTATAAAAAAGGTGAAGTTTAGGCTTTACGTACTGCTGTGTTTATCCATGTTGTGTATTGACAATGCAATCTTGAAATAAGAATTACCATAAATAAAAGCAGCAAATATGTATCTATGAAGGGGTGTTGGTTAGCTTTTACATTTACTCTAAATTTATCTCACTGTTCGGTATATTGTCTATGAGCCTTCATCCACCGATGTGGATAATCATCTGGCACAAAGATGTCATGAAAGTGGACTATAGTACCTTCTGGAACAAGAGGTACTATAAAAGTGTACTCTAAGATTGTGTCTCCATAAGGTTGTGTAACATGAGAATTATCAATGATAAGAAAGTCACCAGGCTCTAATTGCTTAAAAACACTGACATCAACACTAATTATGACTGTAAGTACAGTAAAACGAAGTGAAAGAAAAAAAAAGTTGTACTTCTGAACTTGTTCGTTGATCACGTTGACATCGCCACGTAGTTCTTCTTTGATTACATTTGCTCTGTATGGTTCAATACAAGTGATTTCAGTTTTATATCCATCTTTCTTATTTGCAAGCATCGCTTGATGAAGGACTCTTGTTGAGTGACCACTTCCAATCTCAATAATTCGTCTTGGCTAAAAGCGACGTTAGCATTACCAACTACCTACTAACACGTGCTGTTGTTGATGCAACACGTGCGTATTCACAGTTTCACACATGTTACAAGTTATTTACATACCTTGAAGTAACGTGTCATTGTGTACAATCCCCATTGATCCAGTGGTCCAACCATTCCGTTCTCTTGAAAATCAAGTTCTTCTCCGTAAGGTTTCAAATGCTCAATAAGAGCATCTTGGTCTTTATGCAGTTGTGGCCAATCATAAATATCATCTGGTAGCAAAGCATATCGTGAAATGAGCTCTTGAGGCGATTTCTATGGCAGGATAATCAGCCCAGTTAAACTAAAAATAAGAAAAAAGTAGTTTCGTCTTACACACCTGGAAATATCGTGTTGGATTCTCATACCCAAAAACTCTATCAGCACATAATAGCACTTTCTTTGCGTCACCACATTTTCCCTTTGGTGCAATTTCCTATGTTTTTATGACAAAAATTCAACAAACGATCAAAAATGGCTGTAGCTGGAAAAGTTCACAAAGTTTTACAGTCTACCAGCAAAGTATGGAAGCGCTGGCGTTCTACATGTTATACCGGTTGATAAAACTCCTCAAAAAAGATACATAATAGCTCACGTGTCAACTCTTAAATAAATCACGTGCCTCTTGGTTTGAAGCTTCAACAAGGTTGCGCATTCGTTTTTGAAGTTTTTTAACTCTGACGCGCTCGAGTATAAGTTTCTTTTCGCAGTCTTCCAGCTTTGAGATAAGCAACTAATAAAAACAAATCAGCGAAACGAATTTGAGTATTAAGTAAGCGTACGGTGTTCCGGTACATACTGTACATGAGTACAATCGCCGATATAAACGTTAACATAGCGAAACACTTATTCGCTCGCTAAAACGCATAATTAGATACAAATACTTGTTGTCAGATGGTGTACTACAGTCATGTTTAAGAAAGATCCGATATAACTTTTTGCGGCTTCTATTATATTATTTAAACGACCAGCAGTTGACGAGTGGTTGCAATACTAATATAGGTAGGTCTAATAGCTTGATTGACGTACTTTGACTATAGTTTATCACGTGGCCAAACACATGTTTCGATTAGCAATCGACTGTTCTGCGTGATATATGATCACAGTAGCAGTTCACCACGTGTGGATCACGCCTAACCAATCCTCTTCTTTAGTCTCATTTGCAGCGCGCTGCATAACATTTTTCGATGAATTGCAAAAATCGAATTGTAAAGTAATACGTTTATCTAAGTATGTCCTTTAGGTTTTCACTTGCTTACCTTATATTATAGTAAGCAATCCTATTCAGTACACCTTTGTGACTCTAAGGAAGTTAGCTTAAGCTACAGCTATGACCAACGCTGTCAAGACCTCTTCCTACAACTCTTCACGCTCTAACGTAAGTAGCATGCCATTTTCGTGCCACTCTTTGTGCTCTTCATTTTCCACGCCATCAACAAACATACGTTGCACGTGAAGTTGCCCATTCAAATACCACGTTTTATATTCACCATTTAATTTACCATTAACAAACGTACACTGTGCATATAGTTGCCCATTCTTATACCACTCTATAAATTCACCATCTATTTTGCCATTAACATAGGTACACTGGTTCTTAAGTCTACTGCTTTTACGCCATCTGTTAAACTCGCCATTCACTTTCCCATTGACATAAGTGCATTGTATCTTAAGTTCTCCAGTTTCACGCCACTCCTTGTAGTCACCGTTCTTGCTACCGTTAATGTACATGACTTGCATCTTAAGTTGTCCATTTTCATACCATATCTCGTACGGTCCGTTTTCTTTATCATCAACACATACAAGCTTTACATAAAGTTGTCCATTTTCGTACCATTCCATGTGCTCACCGTTTGTCATACCATCTGTGTAGATACATTGCATCTGAAGTTGTCCGTTCTTATGCCACTGCTTTAGTTCACCATTTTTCTTGCCATCCAGAAAGTTAACTTTCATCTCGAGTTGGCCGTTATCATACCATGCCTTGTACTCTCCATTTTCTTTATTGTCAACGCACATATTCTGTATACGTAGTTGTCCATTACTGTACCATTCACTGTGCTCTCCATTTTCCTTGTCATCGATGTACATACACTGCATAGCAATGTTTCCGTTGCTGTGCCACTCTTTGTAAATACCATTCTTCTTGCCCTTAAGCATAGTGTACTGGGCGCATTTTGCCTTGCTGGTAGTGTTCCAACGCAACCAAATGCCTTCTTTTTCAAGACTATTGTTATAGTGTGTGTTTGTGGCGGCTCTTTTGGAGAGCACGTGATACTTCTTAAATATCTCCTCATTAAAAGTGCATAAATAGCGTTGAAGCTCGCGTGGAATATCTAATATAGTAGTGGGTTGTTCGTCGTTGGTAGAAAGTGATACAGAACTTGAGGATATTTGCATATTAAAGTCAAAAAGGTCTAGAAAAGCTTGTCTGTATAGCAACCTTCAATTATTTCTATCCAAAATGTCGATAAGCGAATAGCTCGTTTATTGTCTTCAAACAAGCAACGTCCAATACAGTTTGCAATGCGATAATCAAGCACGTCTGACCAAAACTTAGTTGACGAACGTTTGATGACACGTGGCACTTAGTTGGTTAAGGACTGACTATCATGAAAATCATTGAAATAAAAAACCAGCAATCTTGAACATTATAATACAGGTTTAATCAAGACAATATATAGTTTAGTTGTTTTGTAGCGCTTTAAGTCTAGCACGCAAGTCTGTCACACTAGCATTTTTTGTGTCAACGATATCACTTGCACTAACGGTTTCATTATTTTTTTCGTATCGCCTCTTCAATCCTAATTGTTCTATGTCGCTCGCTTCTTCTTCTTTAGATACTTCTTGCACATCAGATGTATCTTCTAATGTAATCCCTAATACCATAACTTTAATTATCACCCACGTCAATAAATAAAGTAGTACCCCATTCATTATCTTCATGTACAACTTTTTTAATCTCTTCAGGTTTTTCTTTCTTTGACCTTGTTTTATAGGTAAGCAACTGACATTTCATCATTGCCATTAACAGCTAATGTTATTATTACGTACAGTATTTGCTTTCTTTCCTCTACCTTGAGTGACGACAGTTTCCGACAATGTGAATTACGGCATTCATCATTGGGTTGCATAACATATCGAGGAAAGAAGTCCTTCATGGAATTGTATCCCAAGTAATATGACACCTCCCCAAATGACAACAAATACCTGTACAAAGTTGTAAATATAATAAAGAGAAGCCGAGTTCCTGGTACGTACTTTAGAGCATTTTGAACTAATAGACCAGCGACTAAACAACAGTTAGGAGATCAGGATTCGATATAACGCCTAACCTATTCCCATAGTAGTTGGTAATGATGCTGCACAAACACCTTCACGTTTGAGTGTTTTTTCATCTATACCACTGGCAACTATCAAAGGAGGAGCACACTTAAAGTAAACAATAAGCAAATAATTAACCAACATAAATAAAGAAAAGTTTACCTGAAAACAAGCAGTTACTCCAGGAATTATAAATTGTATGTGTCCAGATACTGCGTCCTCTGAAACACCAGACTCCATCCAAGGTATATCAAGTTCTAAGCACGCTTGGTTTATTGCAACACGTGCTTCAAAATTATCAACACAACCGAGGACAAGCGACACAGGACTTGAACCATCTACACCGCCCTTCTTGAGGCATTTCAAAAAGTGCTCGAAATTTGCTAGTGTTGTAAGTGGTCGAACGTTTCTTGGGTATACGCACTAGTAGTTGTAATATTGTACGTATGTGCTTCGTACTCAACATCTGGGTTAATTTCCTTGAGAGTATCTGCAGCTGCATCCGTTTTGGTCATGCCTGCTTGGCACGGCCTGAAAAACAATCTGCAAAGTCCAACGTTAAAAAATAGAACTGCCAGTAGGTCACGTGGCATTATTTTCTTTTCAAACCTACCTGTTCATGTTCGCCATTTCTACTGTATCATAATCAAACATTATTAGTTTACCAACACCACAGCGTGTCAACATTTCAGCCGCAACTGATCCAACGCCTCCAAGGCCTACAATCGCCACCGAAAAATTGCGTATACGCTTTACACAGTATAAGACGCTTGTGGGACGGCTTTGTGGGATTTATGCGTACATTGTAATCTTCTACAATACCCATTCGCTTTAAAGCCATCAAGCGACTATAAGAGTTAATTAAACGCGTATTATAAGATTATTACCTGTATGGGTTACTATCAACGACTTCTGAGCTCATTTCGCCTATACGCTCTCTTGAAGAACATTTAGACGTTTCTAACTGCTTTCGAAGCGAAACAATTTCTTGTTTCAAGCGTTGAATCTCCTTTTGAGCCTCCATAGCTTTATCTTTGTATAAATATGGCGTGTCAAACCGAGAAGGATAAAGTAGAACAGTTTTGTATTGGTTCAGCAAAGGAGCAACCAAATAAGTCAAACTTTCGAAAAGTCAGTTTAGGTCAGTACACGAACGCACGTTCGCCAAAATGACCAGTAAAGCGCTGGAAATTTACTGCTGTGTTGTTGAGAACTACAAACCAATATTTCTTGCCCTTGCAAGCTCCCCAATAACAGAATTGCATATAGATACGAATAAAGAAGCGAATAGGAACGAAAATCAAACTCTTCTAGACGCTTTAGCGAATAAAAGCTCAAAAAATTCGTTATCAGCAACTGGTAGGGCCTTAACAAGCGACATCATCAAACAATTATTCGATCCTGAATGCGCATTCACTCGTCTATCATTTGGTTCGTTTTTCAAGCGTTTTCCTTTTATGGCTAATCATAAAGCACAGTACAATGCCACGACAATGCAGCTAAATTATTTGCTCATATACCACCGTTATTCCTTTCGAACAGAACAATCACGAAACTAATCTTAAGCAAAAACACAATACTTCCTGACTCTCTAAAGCATATATTTCTATCACTTGAATCAAGTCCTATAGCAGAATTGGGATTAGCATCTGTAAATTTACAGCGATCACGAGTTGTAGATACACTCTCCGAAACTGTAAAGAAACTATCGTCGACGCTAAAAGTGCTTGATGTGGGTACGTAAAATTAGAACCAACACAATCTAACCACAAATAATAAAAAAAAATCACAAAAATTTTTGGATCTTTTTGTGTTTACTTGTTTGGCTCTAGGATCAAATGGACTTGATGATAATAGCGTCAAACTATTATGTAATGCATTGAGTGTACATGATAGTGTCATTAAAGATCTTGATATATCCAATAACGAATTTGCAAGCGAAGGATGTAAAGTACGACCAAAACCAAAAAAAAAACAAAAAAAAATCACAAAATTTTTCTCATTAAATTGTAGGCCGTTAGTGACCTCCTTTGTGCTTCTAAATTGACTTCGATAAATTTAAGCGATAATACACTTACTGAGAGAGTGCGTTCAACCGACAATATTCACTTCAAACCTGACACGTTTAGTTCCTTGTCAACTTACCAGCAGTGCTTTTAATCAACACATTGAAACATCTCAAACTAGATGGCATACCTAGCCTCAACTCAAAACACCTCTCGGTACGCTACCACGCTCATTTTGACTGAGAAATCACTTACTAATATGAGTACATAGATGGTGGGTAGGGTAATACAAAATACACAATCACTTAAGAGTATCAGCTTAGCAAGAAACAACTTGGACACAAAAGGTGTTGCAGATATTGCAACTGCAATTGTTACAAACAAAACGCTTACTTCACTTAACCTCAGTAATGTTGGTAATGGGTTACCTCCTCTGCCAGGTTGCTTGCATATTGTTGATTGTTTATTCTACAATACAAGTATTAAGAAGGTTGATGTATCAGGGTGGCAAGAAACATTAGAGTCAGCGTATATCCCTGAAATGATTGCTGGTACACAAGCAGTACGATGTCAATGTGTTAAGCTTTTGAAACTGACTGATGCTATCATTGATATGGTGACAGAGTTCTATGCTGATGGTAACTATCACTTACTACCTTCGGATTACTAACCTGTTGTTTTAAATAGATCCACGGTGGCAATACTTTATCAAACAACGGACCAAGGTGAGTCTATCATGTTTGGTTTTTTGCAAATTTTATCCGTTATGTCACGTGGTACTGATGCTAAAACATTTTAGCGGGTTCCACTTATCAGAAATATAATTGCAAAGCCGACTCTTAAGTATATAAAAGATAAGGGCATTATATGGGAAGCATACACTTCAGTTGATAAACATGACCTTCCTGGTCTTAAAGGTACTCCTTTTTTTTCTCTAGAGCCATTTAATGTATCTAATGTATTGATTTTAAGGATGTAGTTGTTGGATGCCACCTTCTCGGAGACTTAATATTCCGTTTTGTACGTATAAACTGCAATAAACTGCTTAAACATTTCGCCACTATTTTGTTTCCCTTACTCCCTTTTAGCGACACTTCTCATGTCTTCTACAAAAACTTTATTACGCGTTGGATTGGGAACTGCTACTAAGATTAAGAATTTTTACACTAAACTAGACAAGGTACAAAAAACAAAAAACCCAAAGCGTTACAAAACTATAAAACACGTGAAAGGAGATTTTCTGTTTTTGTTTTTTTGGGTTTTTATAGAGCCAACGTTAACTTATTTCGCTTTTTAGTGGTTTGAATCAACATGTCCTAAAGAGGCTTGGGTTGTAGTATACTCATGTATTGATGTCAGGTTCAAGAAGTATGAACAATCTTAATCCTTCTGTTGAACCTTTTTTCTCATTTTTTCCTTTTAGTGATAGATTAGTATGGGATAGTGTAATGCAACAAGGATGTGAGGTAGCTGATCATGAAAATAGAAGGGTCTGGACATTTTTAACAGATGAATCTCTTATTCCATTTTACCAAAACTATGGATTTGAAGAGGACCCAACAAAACAGTTGATAATGAGTACGAACTAAAACTACAACTTCTTGTTTTAGTGCTAAAAATTTATTTTGTAGAAAATGGACCAAAAGTTTTTTCTGTTGAACGTCCACCACAAGCAAAGGATTCAAAGAGTAAGAGGGTATCTACAAGATACCGTCGTGAAACTTGGTCAAAGAGTAGTGTAGGTAGCTCAGTAATGCCTCTTGTACCAGAAGAAAAATAGTTTGAAGTTTTTAACACATCACAATAAAGTCTGTACTATACAATCAAAACTTCTGGATTTTGTTGCCGCTAGAGATTTTGATATGTTTTATCATTGATTTGTATTGCCCTAAGCAATGGTGTTGCAAGGACTTGTAAGCAATGGGCGTGAAACCATTGGTTAATTGCTGTTTTGCTTTCTTTCATGGTCAATGTAAGAACAGCATGTGCCCGTGGCACAAACTTGAATGAACATTACTTTATTGTGGTAAAAAAAAGGTGTAGTTTACAAGTTCCCACATTCTATTAGACTTTACAACATTTGCTGATACTCCCTAGTACTTTAATTAAGCTAGTGCAAAAATATACAAAGGAAAAACGTACAATCCTTGAGGTTCAGGTCGCTTAGTCCACCATACCATAAATCCAATAACGGCCGCTGCAATAATAACAAAAGCTAACACACCCACTACAACTATTGCCCAGAGAGGAAACCCTCCTAGTGTCCTTTGTTAGCAGTTTACAGCGATATCAATAAAGTACCTTTGGATTGTGAATCTTGTCCAGAGGAAGCGGAATTTGGGGCTACTGTTGTTGGCGGCAATGTAGTTGGTAGCTCTGTTGTTGGAGGCGTCGTTGTTGGTGAAGCACTTGTTGGTGATAACGTTGTTGGTGTAACTGTGGTTGGCACTATTGTTGTTGGATTTACAGTAGTTGGAGTCTCTGTAGTTGGCGGAGCGGTTGTGGGCGCATTTGTAGTCGGCAACGCTGTCGTTGGTGGAGTAGTTGTTGGTGGTAGAGTTCTTGGCGGAACAGTTGTTGGTGGTGGAGTTGTTGGTGGAACAGTTGTTGGTGGGACAGTTGTGGGCGGAAGACTTGTTGGAGGCGTTGTTGGTGGAGCACTTGGTGGAACAGTTGTTGGTGCATCGGTTGTCGGTGAATCAGTTGTAGGTGGAATAGTTGTTGGTGAAGCAGTTGTTGGTGGCGGAGGAGGGACATAAGGCGTTTCTGTACAATTAAAACAGTAGAAAACTTTTAAGCCATTCTCTATATTCTCGTCGTATCCACGCATGAAACATTTCGTTTCTGTACTTAAAATGGATACAGAGCCCAATGTAAGGACGGAAGTATTTAGCCCTGAAGGTGGCACATAACCCATGAGATTGAGCCAATTCAATGATGTCTCTTTATCGAAATTTAATTTCAAGAATGTGTTCCACTCGCTAACAACAACTGATCCCTATTAAGCGATTAAACACAGTTTATCGATTTTTTCAGAAAACAAAAACTTTTGTACGTTGGATACACTATCGCTAAGTTCATCATAAGCTGGAAACCCGCTGCTTGTGCCTTCTAGTTCTGAACCAGTTAAAAAAGGTAGCGCTTGGTCCTCTGAATGAACTGCAAAAAACCTAATACTGTGTTCTTCTGGTTCATACGTTTTATCTGGGGCGTATATATCTTCTACGACTACGTTTAAATAGCAGGTAGACTGACCCTTTATATAAACTCTGCAATACGTAAATTGGAATGCTAAACAAGCTAGAAACCATAGCGCTTGAACAGTGGTCGCCATGATGCTTTGTTGGTTCTGTTACCTGAAGCAAAATGCTGTCTCCAAAACGGGCACAATTCTTGGCTGTTCGGGTAAAATACAATGAATCAAACAGCACGCTATATAAATATACAAAGGTGGCGGTAACAAGACCCATAGTTTGAACCACGAAGTTTCTCGTAGACCAAAATAGGACCGTGCGATTTGGAGTAGTCGCATTCATTTAACGAGGCTAAGACATTCACTTATTCTTAACACCATGAAAGCAACTACAGCTGTATTGGTTGTATTCATATCATGTGTAGCTGCACTACACTACGAGAGAATTCAAGTCAAATGCACGATGCAATTAGCTTCAGAAACTATCTACACCGAAACAAAACTATGGCCAGATAGTGATAGTTTCATTGTATTTGACTATGCGTTCATCACGAACAATAAGCAATACAAAGAAATAGAAGACTTGTATGATTATAGAATTAGGCTACGACCAATTGAGTGGACAGTTAATGCAACAGCAGAACAATTACTAAAAGACTATATCGAGGGTGGTGCTATTTTGAAGGCATCACTAGCACCAGAACCTTTTACTGCAAAGTATGATGTAATGCCCGGAAACCATATTTTAGACGTTATGGGCTTATTTGACTATGATACAACAGGTCTTGAAGCAGGTAAAGCCTTTCTATCTCTAGATAAAATAAAAACTAATTTCCTAATACTTTTTTTTAACAGCTGCTCCTTTAATATCCTTAAACTTGGGTTATCTTCACAGTACAGCTGCCAAAGAAATACAAATGCACTTTGACAAAAACACTAGAAATGGACTTTCCTTCACATTAACACAAACTGTACTCGTGACGAATATGACCCAATACCAGCTCCAGTTTAAGGCAATAAAGTGCTTCATTTATTAAAATACAAGCCCTCCCATTGTACATTAACTTTTCAAGAACAAAGTTTGGTCACGTGCTTGTAGCATCAGGCTAAAGCAAACGTTGAAGACTCAAATCTGATTTTTAAGCCAGCTCATAACACTGCTTTTCATCTACATTTTGGGCAAGCTGAGTAACTGTAGCTTTTAAACATTGTTAGAACCTTCATATTAAACCTACAACACTTGCAATAAACCAAACTGTGAAGTCCAACCAATGTCTCCATGCCCGCAGATGTCAATTTTCTACACCCGATACTTGAATACCTTTAACACCTATCAACGCTCTAATACCTTCATCTGTCACTTTACAGTTTTCCAGTGATATACTGTATACTCCAGCAAGCGCCTTTATACCTTCATCCGTGACTGCTGTGTTATTCAAGTGAATGGTGTGTACACCATGAAGATGCTTAATACTTTCGTCTGTCACCTTAGTATTTGTAAGATCAATTGTGTGAACTCCAGCAAGTTCTATTACTCCTTTGTCTGTTACACGTTTGTTATTACGTAGGTTTAATGTATGTATTCCCTTGAGACGTTGTACTATGTCATCAGTAATAACACCACAAGTGGCAAAGTTGGCTGAACGTAGATTTGACACAGTTTTGAGCAATGTTAAGAGTGGTAGCTTGCGCCAAGGTATTCTTCTGCAGAGATCGATGTTACGTATACCCTTCAATGTACCTATCGTAAGGCAAGACTGTCTATACTTGTTGAACGTAAATAGAGAGTTTTTAACAATACCGTTGTATTTTCTCATTTGCTCCATGTCCGATGAATGCTTGGGATAGACTATCATGTAGCCTACATAATTATGGATTATTTCAGCTGTATGAGAACAAGTTTGAGCTATAGCAAGCCTGTCTCTATCTAGCATCTCGAAAATGTATGTTAATGTCTCACAAGGAAGGGTGAGGAGAGTTGCTGCCGCCATAGCGCTATTTATTTGGCACGTGACAAAGAAAACACAAGAAATTTCAGGTTTGAACAAATATGACCTACCAACTAGACGTACATTAGCAACTACGACAGAAAGTAGATATCACCCACTCCGCCTGGTGGAAACTACATTTCTTTTTTTGAACATCTTTTCCAATGTAAATGAACCACAATTGCTCTGCGCTTGACCCTTCCATCAGGGGCGAATGTGTTCCTTCCTTACCGAGAAGTACTTCGTTTGCTGGTTGGTAGCCAAAGGACTGTTCCAATCATTTGCATTCCTAGTGAGCACAACATCTGAACTTAATGAGTTGCTTGTGGTTAGTGACACACAGTTCTAACGATTAGTGAGTATTGTAGGACTTGTAACTACTTTTTGGTTGCCAACAATACTCTTATCACGTGACAGAACTGTAAACACTGAAAGGTTGGAGTGTACCGTACACTAATCTAAAATCTGCTTTATTAATTCAACTTTTATAGAATAGGGCATGTGTCATAAGGCCTGTCACTGGTTTCTACAATACCAAGTATCCTTTATGACAGTTTTAGTAATAAATGTACTATGATAAAGTTATTACCTAGCTTTCCAGAACTTCTTCCTATATTGACTCACTGTTTGTCTCACAAACTTGAGGTTGTCAAGGGTGCTACGCTCAAAAGTTAAACCCAGCTATCAAAAAAAAAAAAACATACGAATAAAAACCAATAATCTTATCACCTGACCACTCTATTTCTAGTTGGATTATGTCGTTATCATCCAAATATTGTTTTTCTGGATCACAAACCAACATGGGTACTTCTAAGAGAGCCATAAACACGAAAAATACAAGAAACAAAGATTTTCCCTTTAAAAAAAAAACAATGGACGCCGTTTTGTGGAGGTGATACCTTTAGTTTCATTATATCTTCTTTGCATCTTGATTGACCATTTACCTCTTGTAAAATACCAAAGTTCAAAACCACCAACACACCTCAATTTAAGTCCAAGAATATCTTCCTGTGCGTCACATAGACATATTTTGTAGGTTCCATTTTGTTTTATCTCCAGATAATAAATATCAGCACGACTATCAAACCAACCACCATTACAGTAGTAACGCCTTTTGTATCCTTGTTAGTGTATCATAAAACAATACAAAAAAAAAAGGCAGTGCTGCGTATTTGGTGGTAAAAATAGACTTTTCCGAAATTTTAAGCAAGTGAGGTCACTGTGGAATCATATGTCTGATCCGCATTGAAAAGTGCATGTTACAAAAGGTTATGTAATTATTCGTTTAGGCTGATACTAGCGGAATATCACGTGAGGTGGAAAATAGAGACAGTGATTTGTCTGGAAGCTGATGAGAAACTAAGTGTCGTTTCAAAGTCAGTGAACCTAAATGAAGAGTCAGAACCTATTTATAAATAGAAACAAGCCCACGTGGCAATGTGGTATAATATTTCTAGAGGAAGAGGATGTAGATTGTCTTCGCATAGTACATTACAATCAAAGCGTTCCATTAAGGCTTGTTTTATACTTATTGTTTGATTATATTGAGCCTAGCCTAGACTTTTGAACAGTATTTTGTTGAAATAGGTTAAGTTCTAGTGCTTTTCTGAACACCTTTCCTCTAAAGAAATTAACGTACTTTACATTAAAGTGCACACCACACACCACGATTAATCTCACTGTTTGCATGAAGCATCATTCCAATCTCACCATTAAAAACAATGTGATTTCTTTAGTTATCACTGAAAAAAAAAACTCAAGCAACTGACTTGTACCTCCTCACTGCACATGGTACATATCTCTTCTCTCCGTAATATAAATTAAAGGTACAATACTATTTAGCTTATAGGTTTTTCAAACAAGAGGCGAGTGCTACACTTCGATTAAATGGTATCGCTGTTTGCATCAAGAGGCAAATCCATCTCTTGTTTTTAATCATCAAAACTCTTCACAACATGTGCCTCCGTATCTGTTGTAAGCAATAAAAAGACAAGTACCTATTTACGATATGATTGATGCGTCCAATAAAATACATTGTGACAAACATCACGAATAAACGACGCAAGTTACATCTAAGCTTTTGGTCATACAATCGCGCTGAAAAAAGGTTTCAGAGAAAAAACGACAGAATTTCGCCACACAATGGGAGACGACGCGTGGGAGGATGTGTTGAAACAAATAAACGCGGCCACGACCAGCTATATACCCGCAGAGCGGGAAGATGTATTTAGAAACGAAAAACGTTGGGCTTTCACAGTACGCGATGTACTTTCACCAGAAGAATGTAATGCGATCGTGAAACTCACAGAAAGTTTGGGTACTGGTTTTTATGCATCTGGTGACTAAATTAGCTTAAAGGCTACACAGAGAACATTAAAGGCCAAGAACGGTATCGCACTAACTATTCATACCGCGCAGAGCTCCCTGGACTTGCGAAAGCAATGTTCAATCGTTTAAAAGGTCCAACAAAAAGCAACACGACTTCCTTCAAAAACTTAATGTTTACAAGGTTCTGTACCATCAAAACTAGAATTAAAAGATCCTTGCCCTGGAGTTTGGGAGTTATCAGGTTGTACAACTCATGTAAACTTTTCTCGATACCATCCTGGACAATTTATAAATGCTCATCTTGACAGCTTCTACAAAACGGATAATGACAACCGTACCTTCTTTTCAATCTTGGTTTACTTGTCCAACAACCCGGAAAGTGGTGCAACATCATTTATTGGAGAAGATGATAAAGTAGTATCACGTGTTAGACCATCTGAAGGTACCAAAAGGAAAAAAACACTAAAAAATTTACTGATTTTTTTTCCTCTTAGGACTTTCTCTCATCTTTGATCATCAACTTAAACATGCCGGCGAGAGTTTGGATAAGGGTGTGAAGTATTTAATGTTCTTGAATGCAACATATACACGTGTCATACGTCCAGAAACAGAAGATTTTAAGAAACAATGTGCAGCGGAAGATTTGGTCGATCAAGCAGGAGCATGTGAAGCTGTGGGCGATTTTAAACAAGCAATACAACTCTATAAGAGAGCTTGGAAGAAATGGCCTGCTTTAGAAGGAAAGGACTACTACAGTACGCCGTTACACATAATGCATGTATAAATAAAGCACAAACGTGTTACCTTTTTTTTGGCTTCTCCAACTTGGAGCTACACAATCTGGTGCCGTAAATTGAAAATTTAATAGACTAGATCTAGTAATCATCGATATTCTCAGTTTTTTTTAATCTCAGAATAAGAAGATTCGCTACTACTTCACACAAGTCATTGTTTTCAATGAACAGTTTTTATCGTTAAGTACAAAGCCCAATCAACAATTTAAATACCAAATTAGTTGTACAATGCTCATGTTTGGACCAAAACAGTTTAACGTTAAAAGTTTGGCACTAGATAATGCTAAAGTGCTTATTGTTGGCATGGGTGGAGGATGCGATGTAATGGGTGCTTGGGCGATGGCTGAGCACTTGCAACCTATTTTCCCAACAGCTACGATATACTACGCAAATACCAAGCGGTACGCGCTTACGCCACCCACTAAGAATACTAAATCGCTGAAATATCAACAGAAGAGTGAAAGAAAACGATTTAACTCAAGTATCGCCCCATATCTACAAAATACCAACTATGGTAGTTCCCATACAAGTACAACGCCCATTCCATCACTTTGACGCCTTATCGTGTTTGTAGGTAGGTAAAGTAACTTACGGCACAACAGCAGTATCGAGGTCGGTGCCAAGAGGGCCAGATGATAGGTATGAGCGTTTACTTCAACGTATTAAGAGAAATGTAACGTTTTGTGTAAAGTCCATGGATCTTAGTTCTACCAAAAGCAAATGAAGTCGAGCGTCTACACCAGATAAACAAGGAACTTTGTAGTCACAAATTTGACGTTATTATTGGCGTAGACAACGGTGGTGATTCGTTGACAGGTGGAATGGATGCTGATAAACGTGATGAGGAAATGATGGCTGTATTGCGAAATGTAGGAGCTAAATTTTATCATTTTGTATTTGGACCAGGTACACAACATAATCACATGTGTTTTTTACTTTTTGTCTTACTTTTGTTTCACAAACCACTTAGGGTGTGATGGCGAATCATCTCAGCAAGATATGATTGATAGCGTACAAGCACTAGAGAAGAGAGGAAACTACTTAGGACAGTTCTCCTTGGAGCCACTTACGGATAACTTCCGAAGTGTGACAAGCAACCTACAAAAGAGAACACCTAACATTATCCTACAAGGGTTCGACGGAGGATTACCAACAGTAGAAAAAGATGGTACGCAACCTTGGCTCTTTTTTTTTTATCGAAAACGTCTTTAACGTACCGTTTGTTATTCAAGGAGTTGAACTAATGAGAATACCGAGAATGTCAGATCCCGAAATACCAAGAGAGTGGCTAAAAATATCACTTGTGTTTGATTACGATAAATCAAAGCTGTAAATTCTCCATGAACGTTTTCTTAGATTTTCTGTGAAGATGAAAAGTCAACAACAAAATAAGTTGTATCAATACACTGCCCTTGATGTTACCAACTCTTCTTCAGATTGTTCTCTGAGATTGATGATGTGCTGATCTAGTGGCCTCATGGCAGCCCACTGATGCCAACTATCACTTTTTGCCAGTAGGTTTTCTGACAATCCCGATTTAGACATTCATTCGGTTAAACTATTTTCCCGCGTTTATCAAACTTGTACACTTTTCTTTTTATAACAAACATCGACAGGAGATTCATGGGATATTGATTCTTTAAGGTTTATGAACATAAGGTTGAAAATTTACAGCTTTGACGGGTTTTAAGTTTGAAGCAGCAGGAAACGACATATTAGCGCTTTGTAGCCTTGTTGCGCCCGAAAAATCAGCGAATGGAGGTAGTACCCGAGCCCCTACTGTTGTTGTTGCTCTTATTGGTATCATAGCCTTTGGCTTGGTGACTGCGGGCACAACACAAGCTGGTGTTGGTGGGTGGAAGTATTGAAGGATATATTTCTGAGTTTCTTGAAGTGCTTGCACTTGGCGAGTTAAGCGATCCACGTGACCAAGAATCATACCTAATTGATCTAAAAAAGCAAAGGTATCAGCAAACAAGGCGTGCTACATAAATACTTCGTACCTTTTGAGCTAAAGCTATTCTCATTTTCTACTACATCAGCATCCATACTATCAATTGATGAAGTTCCAAATCGCGATTGTTGCTGTTCTGGTTCTTTGTGATGCCTAAATGAGTAGTGTGTCATACCATTTGATAGATTTACAGCCTGTGGTTGTGAGCCTAAGGGTTGAATTTAGTGGTTTCTAATGAAAGAAAAGCGACAGGCGTACGCCTTTTTGTTGGTGTATCTTGTTTTCTCCACCAATATTGTGCTATACTACGTGTATCATCGCTGCTACCACTTTTACTAAACGCGGTTCTGTCGAGCTTGTATACTATCTTCCCGTCAAGTTCTTCTTTGACTATACCATAGATTTGTCGGTACTTTGACCAACCTGTTAATAAGACTGTTAGCTAGATATTCAAACAACCGAGGCATACTTGTTCTGTACAATGTGTCTCTTCTACCGACATAATTCTTGAATTGTTCTAGACCAAACAGTGAGTACAAGAAGGAGCAACTAAAGATAAAACGTGTACATACCATCATGTAAAGCGAATGTATTTTCTGTTTCCCAATGACCAACTACGCCAGCTTGGAGTTGAGTGTGAAGCCATACAAGAAACGGTTGACGCTAAAAGAGAAAACAAAATAAACAAGATATACATCACATTGTATACTCACTTTCATTTTTTCGGATTGCATACTTGATGGCTTTACTGTTGTTGATACAGTGTTGAGCTATTTTTCTGTGAAAAAGAGTTTCAAAAAATTACGTGTATACGCACGTGAGGAGCTATTACAAAAGCTTCCGATTTTGTTTTCTTGTAGCACGCAAAAAAGTGTTGTTGATTAAGTGGTGATGTGATACTAGAAAACAAAATAGCGTCAACATGAGGCACGTATAAACTTTTGTTAGTGCGACGTACAGTATTTCTACAGTGATGCGAAAAGCTACAGAGCAAAGTTCGGCTTTTAAATTACGGCAAGGTATTTCATTGCCAGTGCTATCTACAATCTTGAAGTGATCAGGGCTAAAGTCATCCATTTTTCTAACATAAAAAGTGGAAACTTACTTCCAAATCAGTAAATGGGTTGGGTATGAAAAAGGTAATGTACATTTTGGGGATGCATAGTAGCAACGTGTTCCAAACTCATTAACGTCAGATTTATCATCTAGAGATACCACCTAAGTAGTTTTCATAAGATTTTATTACGAGTCTCTATCTAGAATACCAAAAAAAGCTACAGAGTAACAGAAAGAAAAACAATTTTTTATGAGAATATCGGGAAAATTATTATACCGTAAGTACTGGTGTAGATATAGGTGGGAATAATGTAACATCTGTAAGCTCATTTCGTGGTTTTTTAGCTGTTCTATCAGACTGTACACTTTGTAAAATTGGTTGTAGTTTACGCTTCTTCCCTTGAGGCGTTTCTTCGAATCTCAGATGAACAGATGCAACACCATTATCTGTGCTATCAATATCATTCGAACTTTCCTTCTTACTACCAGGGCTCGATAATATAATATCCAACTTTAGACCTTGTCCTGCAACAAAGCCAGAACAATACTGGCTGGGATGAGTTCGAAATTCGAGCGTTATGATCATTTTAGTATCATGGCACCGGAATTCTATGCATTCGAATATTTGGTTATCGGCCGTTTCTTTTAGCAACGGTTCACCCGAAAGAGACCTAAGTTTAAAGTTTGGCACTAGCTGGGCGTGATGCCCACGAACTAACCCCAATTCAAGCGTTGTAAACTTGCGGTTGTTAGGTGAGTTAGATATTTGCACAACATTCGGTTTAACCACAACTTGTCTATTTGTTCGCGTAAGAATTGATTTTGTTACGTTTTTTGTTCAAATTCCAAAGCTTAATTAGTGGTTTTGTTTTCCATAATTGCAACAAGCTCGCAGTAGGGTTATAGGGTTAATAGCGTACTTTACTACACCAGAGAAGCTTGACATGAATGCCTCCGGTTCGTCTAGTGATACAGCAGTGGAGAGAGTACGCAGGTGAGCGCGGTTGGGCTTCGTAGGCTCTTCTTAAGAAATGAACAACAATGGCCGGTAAAAGCGTCATTACTTACCTAAAGGTTGCACATTACCTTTATACGTGGCCTCCCACGTCACTTTCATGAGCAGTACGAATTTGTGCTTAAGAAAGGAATATTTAAGTGGTGTGTGTGCTACACGCGCACTTATGATATGTCCAAAACTGGTGAACAATTCAACTATCGTAACTTGCGTATGTCATTCGGTTTAGCCTATTTTCTTAACAATCTAGAGAATGACACTTTTGGATTCTATTTACTTGTTTTGTACATCAGACAAACTACATACATTGGGTATTTAGCGTTGTTCTTCTTTTTTAACTTTTCCCCGCTCCTGAAAGATTGTGAGTAAAAGTACCTTACAATGTCGTAAAACGTACTATGATCTCGCCCATTCGCTTTGCTGCAGCTCGTACAGTCTCCTCATGTTTTACAATGCGATCGTACGCAGCAGCTTTTTTGTTACCAGCAAACGAATGGCAAACTATCAATGACACCTATCACAATTATAAAGACTGTCAATTTCTTGCAGTTAGAATAACCAACCTGATTATCTGTTGGATACGAGCTCATGACAGAGTTCTTTCCTCTCAAATGCATCACACCGACACTATCTTCGCCCAGAGCCTTTGCTGGTCGTTTGTTAGTGCATAGAATAATAATTAAATTGTAGATAGTACAAAATTGTAGAGCTGCAGCTTGTAGTTTTATAGCCATGGTGCCGAGCTCCTCGGATACTTTAAACTCATCGTCTTTCTTCTTTGTGAAGGTGTATGCGCTGTTTCATTGGTAAATTACAGTTGGTTTTATGTTTGTAAAATAGACAGCTGAAAACGTACACAACCTGATGCTCGTAGTCTACTAAGCCTGCTTTTAATGTTTCTGCACCAAAGCACGCAATCAACTGTTTGAATTGTGCGTCAATCTCTTTTTTTACCTTCTTCCTATGTTTGCCGGAAGCTTGTAGCTGGCCCATTATTCCATTCGCTAATTATTGAATCAACTAAAATTGCCCTGCAGCAATACAGCTTGCAATGAACTCACCAGTAACTGAAAACCAATCAGTTAACGCCCGTCACCTCCTGAACACCAAATAATAAAAACAACAAAGCAGTAAAATAAAAAGGCAACACTTTTGCGAAGTTTTTTCATAGCGAAACGACTATTGACTGACACCTTGCTTCGTTTAGACACTAGCATTATGTTGGCAAGAGCAGCTACACTCTCGAGAGTAGCGACATACCGTCGTAGAGTTAACACTCAAAAGCGCACGTAAGACCACTCCTACAAGCTAGAGAGCTTAATAGTACATAGATACAACACCTCCAAGGTCACTTTGGGAAATGTGCCATTCTCACGTCTAGACAAAGAGCATTTCGTTGATGATGTATACTCTAAGATGCAGACCAATATCGACGCTGTTAGAGAGCGCTTAGGAAGGCCTCTTTCACTTGCTGAAAAAATATTGTACGGCCATCTTGATCAACCAAAGACCCAAGATATAAACCGCGGAGAGTCATTCTTGCTTTTGCGCCCAGATAGAGTTGCCATGCAAGGTACGCCGTTTTCGTATGTTCATCAGCTTACCGTTACGCCGTAGACGCCACCGCCCAAATGGCAATGCTTCAATTTATATCCTCAGGAAAAAAGAAGGTCGCTGTACCATCGACTATTCACTGTGATCACTTAATTGAGGTGCGTATTATTCGCTCGCTATTACCCCTGACGCCATAAAGGGCTACAAAGGAGCAAAGAACGATCTCGCCAAAGCCAAAACAACAAATAAAGAGGTTTATGACTTTTTGAGCACAGCAGGTGCCAAATACGGTGCTGGGTACTGCTTACTTTCGCTACAAATAATTATCTAATACGGGCTAATAATTTTTTTTCAAAAGCTTTTGGAAACCAGGATCAGGTATTATCCATCAAATCGTACTAGAAAACTATGCGTTCCCAGGCGCTTTGATTATTGGGTACACCATGAAATATTTTTTAAATGAGGCCTAAATGATCAATTTAGAACTGACTCTCATACACCAAATGCCGGTGGTCTCGCTACTTGTGCTGTAGGTGTTGGTGGTGCTGATGCTGTAGATGTCATGGCGGGCTTCGCTTGGGAATTGAAAGCACCTAAAATCATTGGTGTTTACTTAACTGGAAAGTTGTCTGGATGGACATCTCCAAAAGATATCATCCTTAAAGTTGCTGGTATCCTTACAGGTACGCACTGTTATTATGATCACTGTAATCCTCATTTGCGCGCATAGTCAAGGGAGGAACAGGCGCAATCGTTGAGTACCACGGACCTGGAGTTGATTCCATCTCTTGCACTGGTATGGCAACTATTTGCAACATGGGCGCAGAAATCGGTGCTACCACATCTATTTTCCCATACAACACCAGCATGCAACGTTACTTGAAGGCTACAGAGCGTGATAGCATCGCTGATGCCGCTGATAAATTTACTGCCATCCATGGGTACTACCTTTCGCTGCGAGGAAAGTTTTTCCTAATTTTTTGAATAGACCAGATAAGGGCTTTAAATACGATCAATTGATTGAAATCAACTTGGACGAACTCAAACCACATATCAATGGACCTTTCACACCTGATCGTGCTTTCCCACTTTCAGAATTTAACGAAGCTGTCAAAGAAAACGGATGGCCAGAAAACATCTCTGCTGGTCTTATCGGCAGGTATGTGCAATACTCTTCAAATGTTTGTTCTCTTTTCTTTTTTTTTTTCTAATGTTGACTAGTTGCACAAACTCTTCTTATGAAGATATGGCTCGTGTCACTTCTCTTGTAAAACAAGCTAGTGATGCAGGTCTCAAGGCAAAGGTTCCTTACACAGTAACCCCTGGTTCAGAGCAGGTAAATTTTATTTCAATTAAAAAAAAACCCAGTAATTTTTTGTTCCTTTTCGACTTTACCTTGTCTAACTATTTTCTAAAGATTCGTGCTACCATGCAACGTGATGGTATGGTTGACATCCTCGAGGGTGTTGGCGCTACTGTACTCGCAAACGCTTGCGGTCCTTGCATTGGGTAAAATAGCGTTTTGAACACAACCATCTAACTTTTGTCAAAATAGACAATGGAAGCGTGATGACGTAAAAAAAGGAGAGAAAAACTCTATCGTAACTTCTTACAACCGTAATTTTGCCGTACGTCATAGCACGTCTATTTTTAAATTTTTTTGACGCGAGTTTTTGTACAGAAACGTAATGATGGTAATCCTGGTACACATGCTTTTGTAACTTCCCCAGAAGTTACTACTGCTATGGTATTTAGCGGACAACTTGGTTTCAACCCTGAAACTGACAGCATCAACGGCTTCAAATTCTCAAGGTGAGAAATTTTATTTTTGACTGGTGTTGTAATTTTACTTACTCTTTATTAGTCCTTTCGGTGATGAATTACCTAAAGCTGGTTTTGACCCTGGTGAGGATACATACCAAGCACCACCAGCTTCTGGTGATGGTGTTGAGATCAAGGTTGATCCAAAATCTGACAGATTACAACTTTTGGAACCATTCAAAGCTTGGGATGGCGAAGACTTGAAAGAAATGACAATTTTGATCAAGGCTAAGGGCAAGTGCACTACTGATCACATCTCTGCCGCAGGACCATGGCTCAAGTATGTAGCAAACTATCTCTGACAAACTGTGTATTTACCGTTTGTTTTCGCCTTTAGATACAGAGGACACTTGGACAACATCTCCAACAACTGTTACATTGGCGCCACTAACGCAGCTAACGACCAGGTTGGTAAGGTAACGAACGCTGTTACTGGCGAGACTGGTAATGTACCAGATACCGCACGTTTCTACAAAGCACAGTACGTTTTTAAACGAGTTTGAGCAAACTATTTTTTTCTACCTCCAGATCCGACTTATTTTTTTACCAGGGGTATTAAATGGTGTATCATTGGTGATTCCAACCTCGGAGAAGGTTCTTCACGCGAACACGCTGCATTGTACGCACTTTTATTTCTTTTTTTCGAAATTTTCTTTACTTTGAAGACTAATCTTCTAAATAACAGGGAACCACGTTTCTTGGGCGGTTACGCTGTTATCGTCAAATCTTTTGCTAGAATTCACGAGACAAATCTTAAAAAGCAGGGTATGCTTCCATTGACATTCGCCAACGAGAGCGACTACGATAGAATCAATGCTACTGATAAGGTCTCCATCTTGGGATTGGACTCCTTTGCACCTGGTAAACCACTCACTGGTAGAGTACACACTGCATCCGGTGAGACATACGACATTGTATTGAATCACAGTTTCAACGACGTAAGACACTCTTCAAAGGCTTTTTTCTGACATTTTTTTTAGAACCAAATTGGTTGGTTCAAGGCTGGTTCTGCTTTGAACGCATTTTAATTATTGGTTTCTATTTCGCAGAGATAATTGTAGAGAAACGATATTCAATAAACAAACAAAACACCTCTTTTTTCAGCCCACAATTTATTTCTTTTTTTCTGCTACAAAGTAAGTGAGTTTTTTACCATGTATTTACGTCTTTGTCCCCGGGAGATAAACCTTACACGATGATCCTCCTCGAGAAGTGTTTGGCTTGCTAATACCCATTCGACATACTCTACAGGGCGTACTTCTTCGGAACGTGCGTCCTATTTTTTGGATGGTTGGCTTGGCCTACTTTGCCAAGCTTTACGGCCTTATTATAAAAAAAAAACTGCAACAAAGCGAGTCTGAAATCTCTTTGCGATAGCACTTATAATTTGTGGCTACACGCTTTGATTTATACCTCAGAAGCTTGTCGTTGTAGGTTAGCCTAGTTCTATGAGGTTTTAACCCTTGTACGAGAAGACAATAAAGTTGATAAAAAGCAAGTTGAATAATGTGCGAGTTTTCGGCAAAGCGCGCGTAAATTGCGCCATTTTTTATTCTACTACTCTTTAAACAACGCCCAACATGAACAAGGAAAACATGCAACAAGTTATGAACCAGCAAATCCTAAAGGCTGGCATTGAACTCGAGAAACAACTCGATGCTCAATTAGATACTCTAAATAATCTCACAGCCGATGATATGGATGCCCTACGCCAAAAGCGATTGCGCCAAATGAAACTACAATACAAACAAAAACAGGTATTGTTGTACCTTATATCGCGTTCCTGTACTAATCTATGGCTATAGAGCTGGTTGGCACAAGGCCATGGAGAATATTCTCGAGTTGATGACCAAAGAGCCTTTTTTGATGCTTGTAAAAAGAGCAGACGCGTCTTATGTCACTTTAGTCGTAGTTCTACAGAGTATGTCGCTAATTTTTCACGTTTTTGCGCCAAAAAGTTTGTACTTACTCCAAATAGACGCTGTCGTATTGTAGACAAACACATGGCAATTCTCGCTGAGAAACACATTGAAGCAAGATTTATTTATATTGATGTTGAAAAAGCTCCATTCCTCGTTACAAAGTACGCACAACACTACCACGACTGAAATTAACTTTATTGTAAGACTAAAAGTGTGGATGCTGCCTTCAGTCATTTTCTTTAAAGATGCCATCCTTGAAGACCGTATGGAGGGTTTTGATAAGGTAACCTCACACCACTTGACATGTTTAACATTTTTTGTTAACCTCTTTGTTAGTTTGGCGGTATTGACGAATTTACCACTGAAGATATGGAGAATTACTTGGTGGGTTCTGGTGCTTTGATTAATAGAAAGTAAGGGACGTGGTTGGTTGTCTGAGAAAAGAACAACCAAAAACGCTATAAAAACATAAAAAAAACCAAAAAGAAATTTATGTGGAACATTAAAACCGTTGCACTCGTGTACTTATAGATACGATAAATAAACTCGCTAAAAAGTAGTGCGTTGTATGGCACTGCGCGTAAGCGTTAAAATTATTATGCGTTCAATGTAATTTTTCGATTTGTGGCTTTTTAAGACAATTGACTTGTTTTGTGGTTAACTTGGCCCAGTATTAGCACCATATGAGCCAAATTCATGCGTATGCGAATACCAGTGAACCATGGAGCGATGGTAAGGTTACGGCGTTACATAGTATTGTAATACTGTCTGGAAGCTTTTCAGTACGTATTACGCTGTAATTAAATTATGTACTGACATATTCAACGGGTTATTGGCACTTCGCTCATATTTTGCTCCTACGCCTTTTTTCCAGAGCTAAGAACGAATGTTAGAAAGTTATTAGTATACCTGTCCCTTTGCGATTTTATAACAGCTCTTGGAAACGCAATAGGAGTTGTTTTACGCATGGTAGGCCAAGACAGTACGCTGCAAAATTTTTTTGCTAACGATTAACATTCAAAGTTGCTTTATTTGTCCGAGAACTCTTCTAACGCGCAACCATAGTCACTAAAGAGGGATGCATAGTCCAGAGCTTCTTTACAACTTATTCATCTATGGGCTCCTTTATGTGGACTATAGCAATAGCAGTATATCTCTACTTGGCGGTATCGCGTTTAAGAAGGTACTAGAGAGCTCAAAAGCCTTTATCTCTGAGCTTCAGCGAATTCCATTTGGAATTGAAAAAAAAAGTATTTACCTATTTTTTAGCGCTACAAAGGTGTCTATTCGCCTATTCCATGTAGTCTGTTGGGGTGTTCCCTTACTGATCATGGTCGCTGCTGTTTGCTTCGGTGCTCTTGGCTCAAGTAGATACAGTGGTACTGCTTATCATAACATTTAAAGTTGTACTTCGGTTTTAACACGTGATAGGTACTGTTGGCTGGTGTTGGATTGTAGATAAGCCTAGATATGGTACAATAGATAATATTATAATACAAGTGCTAATAAATCGTAGGTACTTTAGTCATGTGGCAAGTAATAGCTGGGAAAGGCATTGAAATGTACCAGACTCTAGTTTTCTAATATCTAATGACACTTATCAGATCCTCGTATATTTTGACACCTGTTCTATACTTTCTTACAAAGAGAAGACTTCCAAAGCGCAGTACCAGTCCTAGCGAGTTGCATACTATCAAAGCGAGAGCAAGTAACATCGCAGTTGGAGCAGATCGTAAAATGATTTTGGTTCCACTTGTTTTTGTTTTGGTACTTTTGGTACTACTTTTGCTTGCTGACACACTTTGCCTTAAAGCTGCGTATGTGGGGTACACTACGATGGGTACTTGAAACGGTGGCGCCACATGTACATGTAGATAAGTGGTACTGGCTGGCTGTGTTCCAAGGATTTGGCGATAGTGGTCAAGGTGCATTAGTTTTGCCAAAGTCTTAGCTAAATAACATTCTCAGGTTGGGCAAATGCTTTATTGTTCGTTATATTCACAGCAAAAGTAAGAAATAAAATGTTCACGTGCGGGAAGGTTAGGCCTGCGTACGGTGAGATACAATAGTGTAGTCATAATAAAAAAAAATGTACAGTAACAATTTCAACAATGTCAAAAAAAAATTTTACTTGTAAGTTAGAATTAAATGAGTTAAGTTGTGCTTCAGCAGCTATCACAGTACAGTGATGGTAGAAACTCGCTAATGTTGACTTGTAAACTATTGCTGGCGCGTGGTTGTACTGTAAATGGCCATAAAGAAGATAAACGGCATAAATCGAGTCCATCGCGATGCGTGCGCATGTGTAGTACTACAGCGACGCATACAAGCGAAAACATAAAAAAGTTGACACAAGAAGAGGCAAAACTTATATCACAGCCTTTACTACAGGTAATCAAGCGTAAACAATAACTCTTTTAACTTTTCAGGCGTTAGAACAGGTTAAAAACAAACAAATTGCGCCAAATCAACTCACCAAGCTTTGCTTGATGCGTGTCGCTCAAACTAAGCAAATGGGGCATTATACAAGCAGCATCAAGGAAGAAGGCGGCAATTTGGCATCTGACACTTCAGAAGGTTCTATAATTGATGACAAAATCGGTCTAACGTGTAATAGACACTAACAACGGGCTTTCAAACATTCCAATAGCAATCAAAGACAATTTTTGTACAAAAGATGTAGCGACAACATGTGCTTCCAAAATGTTGGCAGGTAAGCGAAATACAACGCTCATAAGCTACTCACAAATATCAGAATTTGTTCCTGCCTATGATGCAACTGTATGCAATAGAATAAAAGAGCAAGGTGGCGTGGTACGACAGCATTAAACCCTTTAGCAAGATTGACTGCTATAAGATCATTGGTAAAGCCAATATGGACGAGTTTGGAATGGGGAGTGCCAATATTTACTCGGTACATGGACCAGCTGTCAACCCGTGGTCTGAGAGTTCTGGTAAGATTAAATCACTGTATTTCCCTTTTAAGTTCTTGTAGATGCTCCACGTGTTACAGGAGGGAGTAGTGGAGGTAGTGCAGCGGCTGTAGCCTCATCTAGTTGCTTTGCGTACGTTGTCACTAAGTCCTTTCTCTCTTTGATTTTGACAATTCTACAGTGCTCTTGGAAGCGACACAGGTGGTTCTGTGCGTATGCCAGCAGCACACTGTGGAGTAGTTGGACTTAAACCATCTTATGGACGATTATCTCGGTAAGGGCTTAACACTAAGTTTGGTGTAATCATGATAATCTTTTAGTTATGGTCTAATTTCTTATGCGTCGTCTATGGATACGCCTGGAATAATGACACGGTCAGTTGAGGATGCTGCTTATATGTTAGGTATGTTATCTTCAATGGTTTCATGTAACCCTTATTAATATTTATTCCAAACAAACAGACATTTTAAGCGGACATGATCCAAATGATCCTACATCAATTAATGTACCCAAAACGGAGTACTCCCAGAGTTTAACACAAGATACACAAATAGACTTGAAAGGCGTTACCGTGGGTATACCTATTGTGCGTACATTTTACAAGTAAGAGAATGCTAATATAGTCAAGGAATATAATATTGAAGAGCTTGATGACGAGATAAAACAGGCATGGGAAGGAGCTATTGAGAAATTACGTCAACGTGGAGCAAGTATTGTAGAAATATCTTTACCACATACAAAAGATGCATTATCAGCATACTATATCTTGGCACCAGCTGAAGCAGCATCAAACCTATCAAAATATGATGGCGTTCATTTTGGTACAAACTAATCTTGCTTTTTTCTTGTTTTGTTTATTCTTGGTAATACAGGTCATCGTGAAGAAGGCAAGACTTATGAAGAAATTGTACGCAACACGCGAACAGAAGGATTTGGATCTGAAGTAAAGAGACGTATCATTGTGGGTAACTACGTACTCTCCCGGAAGTACGCTGTCACGTGTTCAAAAAAAAGCAAGTTTGTTGACCTTTGGAATTTTATAGGTTGTATGACTCTTATTACAAACAAGCACAAAAAATAAGACGCCTTGTACAAAACGACTATACGCAGGCATGGGAAAATGGTGTCGATGTCATTCTAGGACCTACAACTCCTACAACTGCTCCATTGCTAAAAGATGTCACAACAGTACGTTTTACAGTAACCAAATTAATGAGCATAACTAACTTGGGTGATAAGGCTAGTGAAGCTAATCCAGCCTCAATGTACGAAATGGATATTTTTACTGTTCCAGCAAATATGGTAAGCAAGCAATTACATAGCTCCGAGTTGTTTAATGCTTTATGTAGGCAGGTATACCTGGTATATCTGTACCAGTAGGATTGAGCGCTAATGGATTACCAATCGGATTGCAATTACAAACAGAAATGCTTGGTGCGTACAAAAGAATCTTATCATGGTTAGCTGACATTTCTGACTTATTAGGTGAGGACAAGTTATTCAATCCTGCACGTGTTATAATGGAAGATTGGAATCAAGACCACTATACGCGGCTTGCACAATTATAATAAAAACAGGAACATTTGAAAAGTCCATCCTTTTAAGTGTCTGGGAAATTTACTGAAAAAAAGCCGTTAAGTGTTGTTTTGGTCGTAGTTTTGACTTGATTGCCATCAAACACTTGTTATTATGGCATCTAACAAAGGTTCACGCCTAATTACTGCTTTCCAGCTCTAAATCATCCTAGTTGACTTTCACTCAATGGTTGTACTCTACGGTGGTAGGGATAACGTTAATATAGTCAAATTAGCGCCTAGAGAGATATTTAACAATAAACATGGACATTTTCATCACGACGACATTGTCAACTGTAATTTCGGGGACAGAGTATGTAAAAACGCTATTACCAAAGGATAACAGATTATAGTTAGAACCAAGAAAAGGAAAGGGTTGGCTGGTCATTTTGCCACTCTCGCCGCTTCTTTGGCGCCTTGGATGCAATCGGCGCACCGAAATATTATACACAGCGGATATTGGCATGATTGTCATGCGTCTTGGTTTGAAACCCGGCAGCAAGGTCATAGAATCCGGTACAGGCACTGGCGCATTATCATTTGCGATTTCAAATGCAATAGCACCAACAGGTCAACTACGCACCTATGAATATCACGAAGCGCGTGCAAAGAAGGCAAAGTACGTCGCTTGCCGTTTTTTCCGACTGAGAAGTTAATTCTGTTGTAGAGAAAACTTCAAAGAGCTCGGCTTGGATTGCATAACATCATTTCACTGTGACGCTTACAAGGACGGATTTGGCGTAACAAATTTTGCAAATGCTGTGTTCTTGGACTTGCCACAGCCTTGGTTAGCTCTACAAAACGCTAAAGATGCTATGAAGAGGAGAGGAACTCTTTGTTCTTTCTCTCCTTGCATTGAACAAGTTCAACAAACTGTTGTAAAGCTAGTACGTTGACAACATATCTCAGAAAATTATTTCAATGTACTTCGTTCCTAAAAAACTGACTTTCTCTTGTCTTCTAGGAGGAGCTTGGGTTTAAGGATATTTCTACACTTGAGTGTATTGTTCGCCCTTTTGATGTCCAATCTCATGGATGGATGAAGATCGCTCTTAACGCGGATGAAGAAGCAGAGTTATTGGCTAAAAAAGAAGAACTCAAAGAAAGAAAAAGAAAGCGTAAGAGATCAATTAATCCTGAAGGCAATGTCTACACCAAGCCTGTGCCAATGATAAGGTATGTTGTATTTTCATAAATTATAGCTTTGTATTTTATTTATACATTTGTGTAGAAGCCACACTGGGTTTCTAACATTTGCATCTCTATGCAAACAGCCTTAAATAATGTGACGCACAATTAAAAGAAAACACGAATAAATAAATAGGATTACAGTCACGTGAAAATTAGTAATATGCAAGCAACAATTGTGTCATGAACTTACCCAAATAATTACCGTAATTGAACAGCTAACAACTCGTCACATCTTGCAACGATATGGTAGAGAATACTCGAGGATTGAATTCATTGAATAGTCAGAGTACTCGCGTGCTCAGGTAGATCGCTATATTAAGCCTTATTTCTACAGTTGTGCACGTACATCACAACTATTACGATCATAATTACAATATATCCTTGATTTCAAGGCCGTAGAAAGCTTAGCAAGCATGACAAACTGCATGACAATAGCCGAAACTGCGCTTGCCAAATATGCCGTAAGCGACCCTACGAACGCTATGCACTGGGTTTCGTTTACAGTATGCTTTGAGGAGTGTAGATTAAACATAAACACGCTAAAAAATGCTTTTATGGCGGTGGTGTGCTCACAGGACAACTTGTGCGCGAGCTACAGTAAAACAAAGGATGGCACTTTACAAAAAAAATTTAATAACATAGATAGCATCAAACTGAGTGTAAAAGAGTTGCACTACGACACAGAAGCAGAACTAGAGGCTCAACATGAAATATTACACAACGAATTATTACACTACACGCAATTGCCCCTTTTTAGGACATGGGTTTCGTATTGCGCGGAAACAAAGGGCTGTGCATACTTTAGTGTTGATATTCATCATCTTATTTGTGATGGTTTCTCCGTCCCGATGCTCATTTTCTACGTATTTAAGGTTTATAACCTTTCCAATACGTATTACATACCATCATGCGCTCTGAAAGGCCTTGGAATGTTGGCTGGACGGTTTTCTAGTCTATCAACTTTTTGTGCTGAAGAACGCAACGCTGTGTCGCGTATGAGCGAAAACGGCGGTAAACTCTTTGATAGTACTGATATTCAAAAGTACACTTCTTCCACGTGGGCCACCGATAGTACTGTGTATGCAGAAGATGATTTTATGGTTACAACAATAGAACCGAGCAAGGAGATGATTGCAAACGCTAAACGGACTAGTATGACATTCAAACTTCCTCTGAATATTATCATGCTTTGTGCCCACCTATTGGCGCTACATAGGCTCTCTGATGACTCAAATAAAGAAAGAACTATGGCGTTCAGAATACCAGTTGCCCGAAGAGATAAAGCTCCTTACCAAATTGGGTATATTGTTGGGAATGTCATTGCCCAAATAAAGGTTGTACCAGGGATGAAATTGGGTGATATTCTTCAACACGTGCGAGACAGATTGAAGGAAGCAATGACGTATACAGTGATACCACACTGTCATATTGTAAAGAGATTAGATAAGACACAACCAAACTTGGAATTCAACTATGTTCGTTTTGGAGCAACTAAGACTTACCTTGGAGATAAACCTTTCGGTAATTTTCTTGTCTTTGTCATTCTCTTTCATGCTTATGTGTATGTTTTAGGTTTTAAGCTTCGTCAGAATGTGGTTATGCTTGAAGATGGTCACAGGAAATCTTGGAGAGGTGATGAATACGAGATTGATATTTCTTTGATGGTGAATAACAGCGTACACCTCAACAAAATTATGTTTCAATACTGGACACGTAGAAATGCTTTCGTAGATGGCATGGCCAGACGTTTATTTGCAGTTATGGAAGAGTTGTTATGCAGCTTTGCAAGTCAGTGTGACATACTACCTAGCAAGCTTTAGTAATTAGCGCCAATTACAATGGTTAAAGTTCAGAGTAAAGTATATGTAGCGTACTTGTAAACTACTTAGCCAAAACGTATTAGCACTCCTAGTGGTGCCTTATACTACAAACTGATTTTGAAATGTGAAAATAAAGTTGTTTATTTGCTTGGCACGTGACTTAATTCAAACCAATGGGTGTACAATATCTCTGTGCGCTGAATAGCTAAAAGGGAATTTCTGCCACTCCAAATAGTGTCAGCCAACTTAAAACATACTACAGAACACCAACTGTAAGTACAGCTCATAGTATAGAGAATTAAAAAAACGGTTTTGTTCGCACGATATGTTATGATACCTTTGACATGCTACACTATTAACAAGTAACTCTGCCTGGTACTTGAAGGAGCACATACGCATGTAAGCTTTGCACTACATCATCAATTGGGTTTTTAACTACTTGTATTTGACACTTAGTTTTAGGTGTAACAGACTAACGAGATACTAAAGTTGATGTGCAAGTGCTATTCTCTACTTTCAAACAAATATGACCAAGTCTGTGCTTTGGCAGCCCAAATTCAATAGTAGTAAATAAGGCACGTGCTTGCTATTCATGACACTGTAGAACCAACAATAATACTACAGCATTACTTTAGTCTAAACACCTGGAATTATCTCATGTCGGATAGTAAATGCCACTCGTATGGAAGCACAGCATATACCACATCGTTTTACAATATGCAAGTGTACATCGTTTTATTTTGCCTTTTTTAAGCAACCACAGGCACCTTACAATTGAGTTAACTCATAGCAAAGCTTCCAAAGCCAAACGGCAATACCCCAAAGTTAAGTTTTTCCAAGAGATGCAAAAGCAACTCTTGGACACGCTAACCTGTCCATACGTTCTTTTTGACTATAGTTGCTGGTATTTCTTAAAGGGTTTTTGGGTTTGACAGGTAAGTAGCAAGACACCTCTACGCGAGTTACAATTGTCATGAACTTACAAAATAATTATCGTAATTGAACAGCTAACAACTCGTCACATCTTGCAACGATATGGTAGAGAATACTCGAGGATTGAATTCATTGAATAGTCAGAGTACTCACGTGATATAAATATAGCCTTATTTCTACAGTTGTGCACGTACATCACAACTATTGCGATCATAATTACAATATATCCTTGATTTCAAGGCCTTAGAAAGCTTAGCAAGCATGACAAACTGCATGACAATAGCCGAAACTGCGCTTGCCAAATATGCCGTAAGCGACCCTACGAATGCTATGCACTGGGTTTCGTTTACAGTATGCTTTGAGGAGTGTAGATTAAACATAAACACGCTAAAAGATGCTTTTATGGCGGTGGTGTGCTCACAGGACAACTTGCGGGCGAGCTACACTAAAACAGAGGATGGCACTTTACAAAAAACATTTAATAACATAGATAGCATCAAACTGAGTGTAAAAGAGTTGCACTACGACACAGAAGCAGAACTAGAGGCTCAACATGAACTATTACACAACGAATTATTACACTACACGCAATTGCCCCTTTTTAGGACATGGGTCTCGTACTGCGCGGAAACAAAGGGCTGTGCATACTTCAGTGTTGATATTCATCATTTGATTTGTGATGCGTTATCCGTCCCGATGCTCATTTTCTACGTATTTAAGGTTTATAACCTTTCCAATTCGTATTACATACCATCATGCGCTCTGAAAGGTCTTGGGATGTTGGCTGGACGGTTTTCTAGTCTATCAACTTTTTGTGCTGAAGAACGCAACGCTGTGTCGCGTATGAGCGAAAACGGCGGTAAACTCTTTGAGTGTACTGATATTCAAAAGTACACTTCTTCCACGTGGGCCTCTGAGAGTACTGTGTATGCAGAAGATGATTTTATGGTTACAACAATAAAACCGAGTGATGAGATGATTGCAAACGCTAAACGTACTTGTGCGAGATTTAAACTTCCTCTGAATATTATCATACTTTGCGCCCACCTATTGGCACTACATAAGATCTCCGGTGACTCAAATAAAGAAAGAACTATGGCGGTCAGAATACCAGTTGGCCGTAGAGATAAGGCTCCGTTTCAAATTGGGTATGTTGCCAGCAATATCATTGCCCAAATCAAAATTGTACGTCGGATGAAACTGGGTGATATTCTTCAACACGCGCAACAAAGGATTAAAGAGGCAATGACTTATACAGCGATACCACACTGTCATATTGTAAAGAGGTTAGATAAGACACAACCAAACTTGGAATTCAACTATGTTCGTTTTGGAGCTACTACTAACAATTACCATGGTAATAAACCATTGGGTACTTTTCTTGTTTTGTTTATACTCTTTGCCGATCACGTGTATGTTTTAGGTTTTAAGCTTCGTCAGAATGTGGTTATGCTTGAAGATGGTCACAGGAAATCTTGGAGAGGTGACGAGTATGAGATTGATATTTCTTTGATGGTGAATAACAGTTCACACCTAAACAAAATTATGTTTCAATACTGGACACGTAGAAATGCTTTTGTAGATGGCATGGCCAGACGTTTATTTGAAGTTACTGAAGAGTTGTTATATAGCTTTGCGAGTCAGTGTGACGTCCTACCTAGCAAGCTATAAAGTACTTGTTGTAGTGTCGTGTGACAAGGTTAGCTAAATAAATAATCGCCACTAGTGCTTGTGTTAGCGCCACCTAGCTTATATACCAACTCCAAACAAGTCCAAGACTCCTGTCCCTCTACAATAACCCTCATGTAGCATACTTACGTTTTTCTGTTTTCAACCGGAATAAATAAATCCGCCGGCTTATTCGTAGTGTTTGCAATTTTTGTATTATTATCGTAACTAACCCACTACGTCATTGCGCTCATTTTAAGACAAATTCAACGGAGAAAAATGTCCGTACCTATCTCCGTCGGTTCGTATGGACCGTGACTTAAACTCATAATTTCGTAAAGTTCAGCCTTTACGGATCAAAAGCAGACTTTATAACACCTTAAAATCTCATTTCGACCATTGTATACGCGTATCTATCACCTCAAACGCTTTAACGATGGATCTACATTCGAGAAACTTCATGATGCTCTTAATTGCTCTTATAATCGCTTGTACCATACCCACACATGCGTCTACGCTTTCATGGCAAAGTGTAAACCTGCTAGAACAAGAATTCAATTCTACGTCAAACTCAACTGAAGAACTAGTATACTGTACTAGCTATCGTACTTGCGAAGAAGGCGAAGCATGTTTTAATAACACGTGTAGGCAAGTACCCATTTTATAACAAAGTCTTTTCTTCTTAAACTAGAGTAGCGTTTGCTTGAACGACGAGATGTGCAAAGCAGACAAGTCTGTCAACAGATGCTTCATGCCATCAGATGGGAACATATGCAGTCATAAATATCTATTTACTGATGTACGTTCTCTACTCTTTAACAAAAAGTCACCTTTAAAAAAACTAT
This sequence comes from Trichosphaerium sp. ATCC 40318, assembly GCA_038496445.1. Taxonomy (NCBI): domain Eukaryota; phylum Discosea; class Flabellinia; family Trichosidae; genus Trichosphaerium; species Trichosphaerium sp. ATCC 40318. The sequence continues at coordinate 69,993 of JALMLS010000017.1, forward strand.
TTATCAAAAAGTGGGAAACAGGCAACTTTGTTTGTCACGTGTCCTGGTGAGCATACGCCACTATTCCATCAATGAGTGGTAAATATTTTCAAGTTGGTTGCTCAAGTGGGGAACTGTTCACGTGGCAATAGCCCTTTGTTTTGGTTGTAGAAAACGATCATTTCTAGTATTGCGGCAACAACCTTTAACCCCAGTTTTAGATATCATGGCGTGATTTTATGACTATGTTCTTAGCGGCAGTAGGTGGCGCTGTTGCTAGTGCAGGAGGTACGCTTTTATATTTATGAATTTCTATCCGAGAAATTTCTACGCGAAAGTAGTTAGAACTTTCACGTGACCGAAAAGGCGTTTTTGTAAACTAAGCAAAACTTTAAGGTATTGGAGGTGGTGGCGTGTTCGTACCAATTCTAATTATGGTGGCCGGATTTAGCGCTAGAGAAGCTGTCCCAATATCCAATGCAGTCATTCTTGGCGTTGTAATTACTAATAATATTCAAATGATGCGCATGCATCACCCTACAGTAAGTTCTTGTGATAAATTACCTTACGTTCTTACACAAAAAAAGGCTGATAGACCTCTCATTGATTACGACCTCGCACTTGTGTTACAACCGCTAGCACTGAGTGGTACTATAGTTGGTGTAGTTCTGAATCAAATATTCCCAGATTGGTTGACTCTCGCTCTTCTCCTTATCACTTTACTGGTGGCAGCCTATAGATCGTTTATGAAGGTAACCTAGAATAACACGTGATCAGTTTCTAATAATCCTAGGGCTTGGGGATGGCCAAACTAGAAAATCGTATAAATAAACAAGGAAAGCAAGGCGACACTGAACTAGAAGATAAATCGAAAGGAGAAGACCCTGACACTGAGTCTGGTAGTACGCAATCAGACGCTTCAGATGAAGAAGCCGAGACAGAGCCCAAAGTAGCAAAGAGATTGCAAAAAATCCTTAAAGCAGAATCCATTCAGTACCCAATTGTGAAGATATTGCTTATGCTAGCCATCTTGGCTGTATTGACTATTCACTCATTTATGAGCGGCGGAAAGAGAGGTTAGGGCATCACTCAGCAAAAAAATATACTAACGCGACTATTGTAGGTGGTAGTATTGTTGGCATAAAGACATGCTCTGCGGTGTACTGGCTAGTATACTTTGGTATATTTCCTGTCTTTCTAGGTTTTGTGTTCTTTATTGGTTTGTATCTCATCAGAAAAGAGAAGACGAAGAAAGCTGCAATAGAGTACAGCCACGCAGTATGCTATTGAAACAATCATTGTAATAATTAACTAAGTCTTTGTAATAGAAAGGAGACTTGAAGTGGACGATTGGAACAACAGTGCTTGTATCAAGTCTAAGCATAACAGTTGGTTTACTTGCTTCTCTTCTTGGTCTTGGCGGTGGTGCTATATTGTCACCTATTCTTGTATGTCACGTGACATAAGAACTATTTAATATTAACCATTATATAGTTCGAGTTGGGAGTTCTTCCTGAAGTCACAGCTGCAACATCCAGTTTCATGATTGTAAGTCTTCACAGTTTTTCTACCTTGAATCTTGTCCCTTATTTTTTTGTAGTTGTTTACAGCTAGTGCTGCATTAATACAGTTTGGTGTATACAAACGCCTAGTATGGGATTATACCTTGGCGTTCATTTTTGTAGGATTGATGGCGTCTGTTATAGGTACTGATATCACATGATGGATGATCTTTTCTTATTTTTTATCAGGGCGCGTTGGTATCACTTATATCATCAAGAAATACAAGAAAAAATCCTGGATTGTTTTTGCTGTTGTAGCCATCCTTATCTTGAGTGCTATATTACTCGTTGTAGTAGGACTTATAGATCTTGTTCAAGACATCAAGATTGGCGGACATCTCGGATTCACAGACTTTTGTAGCTAATCTATCATGGCGACTATCTAAAACACATTCAACTTTACCTGTACATAAAATTTTAGAGCGTAAATAAAGAGTAGAAAACAGAACTTAAAACAAACCGACGTTAAGTTTTTGTTAATCCCAAATACACCTAAATGGCGGAAAGAAACCATCACAGTTGTAGAGATGATCACCATGAACACCATGGGCACTCCCATGGAGAGCATTCACATGGCCATGGACACTCACACGGTTATTGCGATTAAATAATTAACCGACGCTCAATATCATTGTAGGAGGTGATGGAGACCACGATCATGATAGTCCTTACAGAGGCGCTGAATTCTCACTTTACAGGCGTGTATTCATTACTATTGCAATAAAAAGCTTCAAAAAGGCATAATTAACGAACGACTAGGCGTATTCACCTAGATTCAGTCATTTGTTACAACGAAGAAACAAACGGCTCCGGAAAGACTGTTTTTAAGTCATGGGATGATCGTTTGGACAGAACAAAGGTATAAAACGCTGTTTTAATTTATTTGTTTAACGAAATTCTCCAAAAGTTTGTGGAATCAGACGCTGACGAAGAATTACTCTTTTACATCCCGTATGAACTATAATAAGGTTTTATCCACTCTCATGTCATGAATAGATTCACAGGAGAAGTCAAACTCAAGAGTATTTGTGTAATAGGAGGTGGTGGCGATCAGAGTCCTTCCAAACTAAGCGCGTAAGTTAAAGTTGAAAAAACATCATTGACTAAAGATTCGGTTAGTTTTATCAATAACGATCAGCTTGACTTTGACAGTGTTGAGGATACTAAGCCTCTACAAACATGGGATCTTAACCAAGATGGTACAGGTGCTTTGGAGTACCCTACACAGTGCGTAGCTTTTAAAGTCATTTGTTAAGCGAAAGTACATCACGTGATTTGGATTTTTTTTGTTAATACCTTATGTTAGAATGGCAAAATTTGCCCGTGTTCGTAGTTTGACATTACACTTTAGCGCCAATTTTGGTGCTGAAGTAACCAAGATTTTATACATTGGCTTGAAGGGAGAGTATCGTGAGGTATGTTATTGGTTTTATACTTTAGAGGCTTACACGCGATTAGTTCAAGCGACAAGCGGTTAATGTGACGTACGAGCTTCGCCCAAACCCAGCGGATAATAAAAATGTAAATATTGACGCAACAGGTCGCGCAGTACAATAAACACAAAAGGTTCCTCTTATATGGGTTTTAAACAACGATAACAACATACCACTGAATTTTCCGGGTGGATTGACAGGTGTCACTATTCACGTGCACTTTATTTTTGTTCAACAAGAGAATTGTTGTTGTTTACATGAATTGTTGTGTGTTAGATTTAGGTTGTGGTGCCTGAGTGTTTCCACGCGGGGCAGGCGTATTATTATTATTATTGTCTTGCGCACGTAACTTAGGTACCTAGAATAAGGTTAAAACAAGAAATAAACGTGGATAAATATGGAGGTTAGTATAAGTCAATACTCAGTTTTGATTACCTGACGTCTTCGCGCGTTTATGAACCAATTGGAAATTTGATTTGATGTTAATTTTGTTTGTTTACATAAGTCTTCTTTTTCAGTTTCTGTAGGGTAAGGGTGATCCAGGTGCGCAATCAACCAATTTTTAAGTACATCTGTAGATTCCTGAAAAAACGAAAATATTAAAATATTTTTAACCCAATTCTACACTCACCTTTGGCAGGTTACCTCTACGTTTCTTGTGTGCTACTGGTACGAAATCTACATTAAATTGCTGGTAAAGAGGGCTCTTTTCTACAGTACCCTAAAAAGCTTGTTAATAGTAAAGCAGAAATTTCACAAAAACCCTTATTTGGTTTCCCTATACGCACAGATGCATTAATTTCATTATTCCACTCTACTTCTTCTGCGTCCAAGTAACTCAAATAATTTTGCTTGAAAGTATTACATGCTCTGAAAATATCCTAAACACAAAATCGAAAATTAGATTAAAAAAATCAATCGTTTTTATTTCCCCACTATCACGTGCTTACTTCTTGAAGTTTTATACCAGTGTAAACGCATTGAAAATGCTGTAAAAGATAGTTTTGTCCTTCTTCACGATCCAGAATGGTTTCAACGTTTTGCTAGGTTTTGTATTGTTAACAGAATAAAACAGTCTGTGAAGTTCGAATAGAAAAAAAAAAAAAAACTCTAAATAACAAAAAGGAGAACAACAATTTGTTTTTTCTAATTAACACAGTGGCCATCACTTACTCTGATTGTATCCAAAGCACCTCCATCATGTAGATTTGGTGGTGGTAGGTTTGAGATACCGAGCCTTTTATATCTATCAACAGCTTCAACTAGTAGCCTTGTAGTGTCTGCAATGTTTACGTTGGTCATTTAATTTTTTCGCCTTTCTATTGAAAGAGTGAGCCGTTTATATTACTACTAGCGTCATCGATTTTTTGTTCACAGTAAAGGTGTAGCTAAGGTTTGTCGTTACTTGTGGCCGACATAAATTGTATACGCCCATCAAACGTATACGTGATTAATGATTGAGGAAAAATGATGTGGTGACAGAATAGTGGACACTGCGTACCAGTTTTGATAGATGGGTGACTTTTGTATTTATTTTGTAATTGAAATTACGAAAATTATTTTTTCCCCTGCCTTAAATGGGTAAAAGGTTAAGTGGTTGTATTTGTTGCTGTCGATTTAGTAACGGCACCAGAAACACATGATTTAGACAGTTCTTGGCTCAAAACATCAAAAAACAACAAATAACATCAACAAAAATGTCTATAAGAAATGCTTTTGAGGGAAAAGTATTTTTCCTGACCGGAGTCACCGGTTTTGTGGGTAAAGTAGTGTTGGAGAAGATATTACGCAGCTTGCCAATGACAAAAAGTGTTTACTGCCTTATTCGCCCTAAACCTTCCAAAAACCTCAATGTTCACCAACGGTTGGACATTGCGCTCAGTACGTACTGAAAAAACGCTTTTGCACCACGTACAAAAAATCTTCACTATTTCTAATGTTGAGAACGCGTAACAAACGTCCCTTACCATTTTTACTAACGTATGTAACAAGAAACCGCGCTTTTTGATCCTTTGCGCAAGTCTCGTCCTGATTTCCTCGCGTGGGCAAAAAGTAAAGTAATTCCAATAGAGGGAGATGTAAACGAAGAGTTTTTGGGTATATCTGAGGTACAAACTAATGTCTAGAGTACTCAAGTGTAGCTTTCCAATTTTGACCACATTTGCCAATCTAATCACTAGCTGTAGAGAGATCAAGCAACACTCATACGCGAAACAAATTACATTATTCACATGGCTGCAACTATCGATTTCGAAGTGAGTGAAAACATATCTCTATGGCCTCTATAGCTAATATTACGCTCAAGGAACCTCTTGCTACAGCAATAAACATGAATGTCAACGCACCATTGACTATGCTTGAGTTCGCAAAACAAATGAGCCAGTACGCACTTTATTACACGCTTGAGGGTGCGTATTAACATTTATAGGCTCGATGTTTTTATGCACATGTCTACTGCGTTTGTAAATTGCAATCAAATGGGAAAAACAGATGTGGATGAACGTCTATATCCTCTAGGATTTGACCCTGATGCAATGATGTATAGAATTTCCAAAATGAAGCCTAAGCAGCTTGAGAAGGAGACTAAAAAGCTTATTGCTCCGTATCCAAATACCTACACGTTTACAAAGGCTATTGGAGAGCACTTGCTTGTTGAAAGGAAGGAGGTGCGGAGAATTCGATATATTGATTGAGTCGCGTTAAATATGGTGTAGAATGTACCTTTGGTTATTGTAAGACCTTCTATCGTCGGTGCATCAATGGAGCAACCGTTTCCGGGATGGTAACGCAGAATACCATTTATTACTATCTAGTAACACTTTTATTTTTAAAGGACTGACACAATATCTGCTGCTGGCGCTATTTACGTTTTCTGTGGTGTTGGTATTGTAAAACTTCTTCCAGCAGACCCTGATAAGGTACTACACATTTTTTTAGGTTGGTTGTTTGCACAGATAGTTTATTACGCTGCTTTTTACCAAAAGCGATAAAAAAAGGTCTAAAAATTTTGCTTACGTGTTTGTAGGTCGGTGATATTGTTCCTGTTGATTTTGTAGCAAATCAATGCTTAGTTTGCTGCGCTCACCATCACTTTAAAGGCCCAGAGGTATAAAGCCGTTTTGTTTTTATAAATTATCAGATTCGAAAAATTTTCTAATATCTTTGTAAGAGTATGCGCGAGGTTCCTATCTACCATATCGCTACTTCAGCTGTGAATCCTCATCACTGGATTTATTCTGCAGAGTCTGTTAAGCCTTATTGGGTAAAGAACGTACCAAAAAAGAGGTAGGAGCATTAGATTCTCTTGTTTGTGACAACTAATCTTTTATTTTTTAGTATTGCTAAATGTGACGTCACATTTGTCCCAAACTACGCCAATTACAGTGCACAATTTTTTGTCAAGTACCAGCTACCTTCTTACCTTTACCTTGCATCCGCAAAGTACGTTCTAGGGTTTTTTTTATTTTTCTGTGTTTTTCTATTTTTCTAACTGTAAAATAGATTAATGAGGTCAAAACTACATCAAAAAGAAGCTTCGCGCTTAGCTAAAATCATTGAGCGTTGTTCTACACTCATGAAAACTTTTTGGCACTTCTTTAACAACGAATGGTTTTATTCAGTCCGTAGAGGCTACGAGGTACGTAAAATGGCTTAGGAATTATCTATATTAGTATGAGACGTGTCAACTAACAAATGTCACTAGGTCTTCAATGGTTTGTCAAAAGCAGACCAGATCGACTTTAACTATGACTACAATACTATTGATTGGCATCAATACCTATACCACTTTGCTTGGGGTCTTCATCGCTTTATTCTTAAAGAAGACATAGATTGTCCTACCCAACGCGAGATTGAGTACGTTCTTCTTCGAAAATGTTTGCGAGACACTTTTTGGAGTTTTTGTTTTGACTTTGTTGTAGAAATGCAAGACCAAAATTACGTGATATTGCTGGCACAAATAGACTCATTCCTACTTGGTTCCCAGATACAACATTTGCATTGACTTCAAGTCGTAAAGTAAAGTTTCCAGCTTCCTCAAAATATCGCACACTTCGCAGATCTGTTCTTCACAGCGAGAGAGTTCTAGACTCGATCCAGAGGTATTTTTATTATGGTTATTTTCTTATGTTTGTTGTTATCATGTTCGTATTTGCTCATACAAGTTGTTTAGAGTGTCTGAAGAGACTGGAGAGTCTACTGAAACATTGAACAAGCGTGCCACACAAATAATGGATAGAATGGCATCTCGCTTGCATATGCCTGTTGTACGCTTTATGGCATATTTCTTTAGAAAAGTATGGAGAAATCTTTACTCTCAAGTTACAGTGAACGAAGAACAGCTAATGAAGGTATATCCTGGGCAATCAACCAACAAATGTTTATAAAACCCAAAATCAAGCCTAACTCTTGTTTTAGCTACGAGGATTAGCTGAGAAAGGACCTCTAGTTATTGTTCCATCTCACAGAAGTTACATTGATTTCTTGATCATCTCTTACATTTTTTTCACTTATGACATCACCATACCCCACATAGCAGCAGGTAAGCATCTTAGCATATGATTTAAATACAACAAACTCTATACTAGTGAAACCTTTTGATAAACTTTTTTTTTAGGTGAAGACTTCCTTAACATGCCAGGCGTCTCTCCTCTTCTCCGCCGTTGTGGCGCATTTTTTCTCAAGCGCTCATTCAAAGTACGTTCTATAGATTGTGTTCAATTGGAATATAAGTGTGCTTACTGTATTTGTTAGGGTGACGTACTCTACAATGCTATTTTCACAGAGTATGTTCAAAAGTTGTTAATGTTGAACTGTCCTCTCGAATTTTTCATTGAAGGTACACGAAGTCGCTCAGGAAAGATGTTACAACCTAAAGTTGGTTTATTATCAATGATTACAGGTAAATAGGAAAACGAAGGAATTGAAAACAAAAAAAACGATTGACACTTTTTTGCCTTTAGAGACTTACTTCGATGGACAAGTTGATGATATAAATATTGTACCTGTAAACATCAACTACGATAAGATCATTGAGGCTGAGATTTATCCAAATGAGCTATTGGGAGAGCCAAAGACTAAGGAATCCTTAGAAGGTCTTGTAAGAGGCAGCTATATATTTAGAGTACGTTTACTGAGCTCTATGCTCTCTCTTTTCGCCCGTATAAAAGGTGTTGGTATTCTTATGTTTTGCTTGTCGCTTGTGGACTATTGCAAAATCGGTTCATTTACGGTTAACCATTAGAATCCATGAAAGAATTTATCACCAACTTTCAGTTCTTTACTTTTCATTTTATTTATGTCTTCTCTTGTAGGAATCCTGGGGTAAAATTATGCTTAAAGTTGGTGAACCTATTTCACTCAATGATTACGTTGGCGGCTTCGTAGGCTCTAATAAATCTCTTGACCCTTTCAAAAACAAGAGGGACAGAAAGGTAAACTTAAAGCAGAAAAAATCCTCAACAAATAGTTAGTGCATCATACTTACTGTTTTAATGTAGCCTGTCAACATGGCTTTATCGCACCAAATTGTTTATGACATTAATGCCCACACAGTATGGCCAGGATCAACTCTAGTGTCTGCAATTCTACTTACATATCGTCTTGGCATATCAAAGTATGTTAACAAGCTTTTGTTTCTCTACTATTTGTGGATTGACTTTCTAATGCTATTGACTTAGACAAAGTCTTATTGAGAAAGTCGGTTGGCTCCAGAATGAGATTTTAACAAAAGGAGAAGGTCTTGATGATTGGATCGTTGGTGAGAAGCCAGAAAAGCTTGTATCACAATGCCTTATGCACTTGGGCAACTGTGTCGATGTAAGAAAGGAGATGGTAGTCGCTAACGATACTGGTATCATTCCTCTTGCATTCTACCGGTACGACATTTAAAAATACTCTTAGTAGTCTTCGTACGCTTACAATTGCTCTTAGTAACAAACTGGTTCACTTGTTTGCACAAGATGGTTTTGTAGCTTGTGCAATGGCACGTCATGGCAGCAACGAGCTCCTTAAGACAAAGGTAAGTAACATAACGAATAATATCTTCAAGATAAAACAAAAAGTCACGTTTTGCTAAATTCTTGTACAGGGTATCGAACGTGATGCTGTTATTCAAGATGCACACTTCTTGAGCGATTTACTCGCTGTTGAATTTGTATACAGACCTAATCCACAAGATGCTGAGGTGCGCTGATTTATTTTTTTTTTTGGATTTTTTTCAGTCAACTTACTTGTTTAGGATTTTAACATCGTTATTGATAAATTATTGTCCTCAAATGTCCTCTCTCAAGATCAAAATAGTATGCTCATCTCTGAAGGCGCTGATACGACATTTTACTTCTATTGTGGCCTACTATGGCCTTTTATTGAGTCGTATTGGATTTGCTGTGTTGTGTTGTTATCTTTGAAGCCTCACAACTTGAACAAAAAGAATCTCATGTCTCGTATGCAATGGCTTGCTGAGACTTTGCATCGCGAAGGTAAGATTACATTCCACGAGAGTTGCAGTATAGAGACGTTAAGGAACGCAATTGGAAGGTACGACTAGACGACCGATTTAACCTTTTTTTTTCTTCTTTGCTTGTACTGCTTTCAAATCCCTTTCAAATCAATATTTTCGGCGTATACTCACTTATACTTGTAGGTTTGGTACTTGGGGTATCGTGACAACTACTAAGGAACATATTTCATTGTCTCCTGACTGGAAGAATGTAGAGACAAAGTTGACAGCATTGTATGAACGACTTTCGTCTTTCAGAAAGAGCTCTCATAAAAATGGATCAGAAAATGGGTTACGTGGCGTTATCGCCGACTTTCCTTTGTTAAGCCGAATGTAAATAAACGGTTTAATGTGACACGGTCCAAGTTTTGCAACAACAAGCACTCTGGAGGATTGTTTATCTTCTTCTAGTGTGAAGAATTTTTTTGACTTTTATTGGCTACTTTTTCTGGCGTACCAATTTAGAGTGATTGGTTCTTGCGTATGGCAACTTGTGGGGCATTCACTATAAGCTGTCCTTGCTCGTCAGCCAATCTAGGGCCTGGGTTTGATGTTCTTGGTGTAGCATTTAATCTTCACTTGGAAGTCACTGTACGCGTAACAGATACACCCAAACGGAAAATAACATGCAGTGGAGCATATGCTGAGAATGTACGGGTGTTGGCTAAACTGTTATTGTGAACATAACACAATTTTCGATTAGATACCCGCAGATGACTCTAATTTAATTATAGTCGCTGCCTTGAAAGCGGCAGAACTGCTAGGCAAAACGCTGCCCCAAAATTTAGAAATACATGTCACCTGTAACATTCCACTTAGTAGAGGCTTAGGAAGCAGTGCTGTACGCCAAATACGCTAAAATAATCCTAAAAACCTTATTTAGGCAGCTATAGTAGCTGGGGTTCTAATGGCCAGCAAAACATGCCTAAACGCCATCAATAAAGATGATCTACTACCTATTTGCGTTGAAATAGAAGGCCATCCTGACAATGTAACGCCTTGCCTTATGGGTACGCTCCAACACTTCAACCGTTACAAGTGTAGGCTTACATTCAATAGGTGGAGCGACAGCATGCTGTAAAGGGACCTCAACACATCCAGAGCATGGAAAACTTAAATCAATTTATTCGCCTTTAACAGTACATCCAAGCATCAAGTACGCTGTTAGTAAGGCCAAAAAACCAGTCAGCTAACTAAAATACAAGTGCTGTTGTGGTGATTCCTTCTTTTAAGATGTCTACAGAAAAGGCTAGAGCAGTAATGCCTAAGCAATTGCCTATAGGCGATGCAGTACGTTATTTTTTTCGGGTCAAAAAATAATGTAATGCTATTTCACATGTGACACGTGTCAAAATGATTTTCTCCGAAGAACAGATTGACATTACGTTGAAATTGAGTTTGTGCTTTCGCACTCTTTTTGCTTCTGGGTCGTTCTTGCTAACTACCCTTTTGTTAGGTTTATAACCTTCAACGGATATCTACATTAATACATGGACTTGCCACGGGTTCTGCTGCTCATATTCATCACGGTCTTGGAGATAAACTTCATCAAGATTATCGGGCTACCTTAATGAAATCATTGCCAGCTGTTCTTGCTTTGAATAACCAAGTATGTAACAATGGAGTCTATTCATAACTTATATTAATATTAGGGAATCAATGGGCTTTTAGGAACATGTTTGAGTGGTGCAGGACCTACAGTATTGGTACCTTATAACATGTTATTATTTTGGATTTCTTCTAAGAAATTATAAGGCGTTGGTGAGCAAGGAAGGCAAACAAATTGGAGATAAGATAAAGAAAATCTTTTCTGATGACGGCGTTGAATCTACTGTTAAATTCCTAGATATTGATAACGAAGGTGCCACTGTTAAGGACCTTTGAAATCATGAGATGAGTACACTAGTTTTCAATGAAAAAACAGCAATAAATAAGCTTAAGTAATCTTTACTAAGCAAAACTTTACGAAAGCTAAAACAGCAATAAAACGGCTGATTTTACTTTTGTATATTCAATAATACAGTGAGGGCATAGAATAATATTCGTTGGGCTTATTGTAGTGGAGTCATGTGAAAATTAATAAAAAATAAGCTATGCTAAAGATAAAGCAGTTCTTCTTTTTGTGATGTTTTTTTATATAGCTGGTGGTTGTTTCTTTAATACATTAACTATTGTTTTTGTCTTCAATACAAAGGGTGGTTTAGATGTGCTTGCGTCATGGAGATAATGCTGTCCAAACAAAATTTTACCCTTATACAAACTGTAAGAAAAGTTGTTCACTGACAGAGAAAAATGTGATTTGCAGTACATACCTTTTTTCTTCTTGTACGTGCAAGTGTTAGTAATGGTTCAGATCCAAAAGTTCCTGACTCTCTATTTATACAAACCATTTTACACCTGTTACATGGACCCATAGATTCAAAAACGTGATCACCTTAAAAAAAACAACAATTAGATTTTTAATTTTGTTTTTTTTTTCCTAATACCTATTTGAATCTTTGCCCACGTGTCCTCATCAAATGGTTTATTGTGATTTAACACTATATTAGGCCTAAAGTCTTTATACGTCACATTCTTTTCAGTCACTTGCTGAACAAGAAAGTAAGAACGAAGGAATAAATAAAAGGATTTTCATTTAAACAATTACCTGTCCTATGAATTCTACACTCGAATGAGACACCAACAAAAATTGACTTTCATTGGCAAATGATATAGTAGCATTTGAAACCACAGAAGATTTATCAGCAGTTTTCGCTAAGTGTCGCATTCGTGCACCCTAAATCCAAATTTAATGTTTTAAAGCAACAAAAAAATGCAAGACAAATGCTACTTACCTGCCTGTTGTGGGCTGTTGATTTTCGCACAAGGTCTGCTGAACGACCAAGAAACGTTGTAAACCATTCTGAAATCTTTCCACCATACCTATCGCCAACACATCTAGAAACAGTATTAGACAGGTCCCATTGTTGTATTTTACCTGTCGCCACAAACCCTCAGTTTCTGTTGTGTTCGCGGGTGCTCTGAGAGCGATAGTGTAAGTGTAGACATACCAGGTGCTGTTATTGTTATATTCCCTTTATCAAGGTGGATAATGGGTTTGATCATACATAGCTTGGGCTCCTAGCGACATAAGGAAAAAACATTTTACAACAAAATAAGTACTTTTTTCTGATTAAGGTAAGCTCCTGTGTCATCTACAACTGTCCATTCCCTATCGTACAAAAACCCTAGAAACAAGAGTAAGAACTAAAATAAATGATTCTCGAGACCATTTACCTTGATGACCAATCTGCCAACTATCAACCTCATAACCAGCACAAGATTTTAGCGGATATACAATTATTTTATCAATACAAGACTCTAGAAACAATTAGATCTGCATACACCACCATCAATGATTACCTGAGCTAATATCGGGTTTTCCTTGAGGCGAAATTTGTGTTTTTACAACAGGGGCTTCACGTGGGACAAAATAAGATCGCACAAAATCAAGAAATAACTGGAGTATTGTTAGTTTTAGGAGCTAAAAAAAAGCAATTTGAGTTTATACTTACGTCTACGTCACTTTTAGTTGATACTGATGTTGGAGAAACCCTTATAGCTCCTGTTGGAATACCATCAATTATATCTTTATCATCCCAACAAACATGACCATCTTCAAAGTTTTGCTGTACATCTCATTAAAAAAAACCCAGAAAACAAGTAGTTGGTTTGTTGATAAGAACAAGTTATGTTTGGTACCTTTATTGTTTCAGAAGATAACCCAAGCCATTTCTGACATGCACCTGGATTACAAAAACAACCTGCCTAGAGAAACAACATGAGCGGGTAGTCAGAAAATTGTGAACAAATAGACAACTTTATCGATGAAAAATCTATCTTCACTGAATTGATAAAAAAATAGCTTACCCGAAGATGTATCTTATTGAGTGAAGCTAATTTTAAGACTTCATTATAACCGTAAAATTCTCCATTTGGTCTCTTTAAATTCATTGATATAATAGGCCCTTGTAAAGTACAATCTTTTGTTTCATGACCATATACAGAACAAACATCTTTTCCATTCATGTGTTTTAGAGATCGTAACTCATTTACAAGGTACTGCGTCAACTTATGTGTATGTGATTGTATACTTTTCATGCCACCAAGTCGTTCTATAAATTTAAAGCCTTCTTCAAGTCCCATAATACCCATAAAATCAATTGTACCTGTTTTGATGTAAGCGAATAAAAACAAGATCAGATTGACTTTTTTTACACTTACCATCTTCAAAACGCTCTTGAAAGCTTTCACGCAGTTTTCTATAGTCCTCTCCCGGCAGAGAAGCTGCAACTGTTCCACCGGCAAAAAACTTTTTGTCAAGTATGCTACACGCCTCTAAAACCATGATAAACAAAGGAGAATAACAATGTTAGAAAGCAATATTACTATTTTTTTGCTTGTGTTTGTTAGTACAATCAATCACAACGAAGCAACTGTAAATTCCAAAAAGAGAAAAAAATGTGTCACTTTTTGCAATGATCGAAAAAATTTGTCACGTGACAAGTTTGTTATTCGTAAGAACAGTTTTTTTTTACCCAGCAAGGTTTTGTACTACCCGTACCATTTTTCACTACTAGGGCACCCAAACCAGTAGGCCATCCGAATATTTTATAGAATGATAAACAAACAAAATCTGGAGTATACTTTGATAGATCCAATGGTGATGTTGATAAATAAGAAGCTGCATCTAATAGAACAAAACATTTTTCTTTTGTGTTGTTGTATTTACTACTGCACTTGATATAATCTACCAAGTCCAAGGAATGCTTGACACCAGAGAAGTTACATTGTGCTGGAAACGCAAGTAGGTTAAATACACTCTCACCACCTATAGGTTTTAGTCATTGTAGTGAAGAGCTGTGAGACTATTTTTACCTTTTTGGTCAGTTTTAACAAACGAGGAAGGTACTTTTAATTCTTCATCAGAGAGGGCTTTAAAAGATGCCCCATGCATCTTAGCATACTCTCTTATACCCAATACTGAGTTGTGAGATCTTATAGGCTTGTTAGAGCGTTGTGTAGTTTGTAATAAAAGACGAATTCGCACCCTTGTGAATAATAAAACTTCGATTCGTTTGACCACGGGAAAGTTTCCCCTACGCATTTTAAAGATGCCGTAGCGCCTTTTTTATCATTTTTAGCATTATTTATATTTAAAATGACACTTTACCTGCTGTGAATACTACGGTGTAGTGTTTTGAGTCTGTATTAAAGAATTTTAGCAATCTTTCGCGTGCTCTGTCAACACAGTCGGTTGACAGTTGACTACTTGGGTTTATGCTGTCTAGGTCATCTTTGAGTATTGAGGGCGCGAAGGAGTAGTACGTGGGTTTCCAAGGAGTGATGTTTGGTACAATGAGAATGTATTGGCTAATTGAAGTTCAGAATAGAGTGCCGCGCCAGTATTGTCAAGATACGCAATACCTACATGAAAACTGTAAACAAAAAATTCTCTACGCTAACAAGACAGCTTCAAATACCTTCAATACGCTTAAATTCAGTTTCTCGTATCGCTTTGATGGTACTTTCGTACGAAAAGTCACACTCAGCCATTATTACGTAAAAATACTCCGAAGACTTAGAACCCTACCTTAAGCTATTCACTAAAGCAGTCTGCATAAGCTACTACATCCGGCATCACGAATTAGAGTTTATTCAGAGAGTACCAAAAATACTTCGTATCTGACTACAAACCCTTTCATACGTTTCTGGAATTTCAGAATGGACGCTTCTGTACGCAATGACAATAGCGCACTTTAAAAGGCCCTGACAAAGATAGGAGCGCGGGTCTATGACTGCCTTATCTCGCTCAGCTTTCCAACGCCGTAGGCCTTCCAAACCTGTATCATATGGCCATAGGCCACCCAATAACCCAACAAGCCGTAAGACAATTCTAAAAGTTTTTAAAATAACACGCTACAGCCGTAAGAATACGCGGAGAGGAATCACCAAAACGCAAACCGCCTGTTCCCGCACCTGTACGTTGTTTTGGTAATAAGCTCCCAATAACAATTTGTTTTTAGCATGGCCAAAACCAGCACACAGGCTTCAATTTCGCGCACCGCTCGAGTAGTGATCCTAACCTTGTTAGAAAAGTTATACCTAATAGTACGAGCCCTACAAAATATTGTGGTGATGTTCACAGCGTTTCCTAGGAGCTGTAAGCCCAGAAATCAAACGTAAGGATTTGCCGGCGAAACGTCCTGAAACAAAGTTTACTCCGCCACCAGTGCTCTATCATCACCATATTAACCTCCCTGACGAGCTTACAATAAGTGACTCGTCTCTTGACGATTCTAGCTCGCTGTACGAGTCAAGTACGGTGTATCCACAACCTCAAGTGCGCAATCCAACGGCACCACCGTCATCGAGCCTATACAAGTATAGCAGCGTACCAAAATCATTGCAAAAACCGCAATTTACAGCACACTCCGAAAATGCGCCTGAACGGATGGCGCAGAGTGTTTCTGCGCCAAAGAGTTTGTCAATGAGTGCGCAGGTACGGAAAAAATAAATACAATTTTTTTTGGTTTTTCGGGAATTTGTAGATTTGTTTTCGCTAACGGTTGACGTAGAGAAGCATCCCAACCAAATTCTTGGAGTCTATGCAGTTCAAACAATGTTTACAACAACTGGTAGAAGCTGGATACAGCCATCACTCAGCCACACGCGCTCTCTGGCTAACTTGTATGTGTCAAACGTAATGGGGTTATTTTTTTTGGGTTTTTTTTACTTGTTTGCTAATTGTTTTCTATTAGCTTGTGACTTGAGTAAAGCTTTAGAAATATGTCGGTCGATGTCTACAGGCTTTCATAATACTGGTATGCTATATATTGCTTTCTTTATTATTTACTAAAAGGAAGAATTAGTGGAGAGCCCAAAAGATATACCAATAAAACAGGTTTTAAGCGAAAACCACGTTGTTAGAGAGCATATGAGAGTAACAATTCCAGATAAAGTACTATGTTCATGCTATATCCCAAAGAGGGACGAAGTATGGCTTGGAACAAATAAGGGTCAAGTGTATGTGTGGTCTATTAAGGTAAGAGTTATTTTCCTGTTTTGTCAAAAAAGGAAAAGCAATTACTATTTTACGATGGTTGACGACTTTGTTTTTGTAGAAAATTAGGGTAACTTCATTCCGTGCACATTTAAAAGGAACACCAGTATATACAATGAAATATGTATCAGGTAATTTAGCTGTTAAATAATACTTTAGAACGAATGACGGTTTTCTACGCGCGTTTTTGTTTGAAAAACTTTTGGAGTTTTTTTTTTTTGCTTTTTATTGCTTTTGTATTACTCTTGTTCTTAACTTATCTGTAGGTGATGTTTGGACTTCAGGAGAAGATAGGATTATAAAAATATGGAAACCATCTACAGCTCGAAGAGGTCAACCAAAACAAGTCCTAGAAAAGCACAAAAACGCTGTAAAGGCTTTCGGTATTGTTAAGTTAAAAATTGATAAACTACAAGTTTGGAGTGGTGACTCTGGAGGACGTATTCACGCTTGGCGTGCAGATAATACAAGCATTAAAATAGACGCACGAGAATTCAAGCATAGAAAAGGTAAAAGGCTAGTAGGCGAAGGCTACGATGTAGAGTCTATTCAGTTTGTTCATCAGCAGTTCAAAACACATCAAGTATGGATTGGATCTAGAAATCGCATCTACGTTTTTGATGCAACAGAGATGGCTCTTTTATTCTATTGGGAAGCTCATGATGGGCCTGTATCTTATATGATATCTATGGGCCATAATGTATGGTCTTGTAGTGGTAAAGCCATTAAAATATGGGATACTACTTTAGCTACGCGCATAAAGAAATATGCGTTGGACGTACGTGTTGCCTCCAATTTTTTTACTGAAAAAGTTGATAATGGCTCTTGGTGTTAACCTTGTTATTTAGAAGCGTTTACCTCTTCAACAGTTAATGGGCACAGGAAAAGGCATAAAAATCATGGTGTTGGCGTCAAGTCTACAATTTCGTCATGTATGGTGTGCTGCTCCTGGTGAGTCTGATATTACAATATGGGAATCTCAGGTACGACAAGTTTTTTTTTGTATGGATTTCTCTTGATAGGCTTGAAGGTGCTAACTTAGTCATTAGGATTTTAAGTCAATCCAAACTCTAACGGAGCACAAACACAAGGCACACTTAGTAGTGCCCTGTAAGGCGGGTACAGTGTGCACTATAGATAAATCAAATACTGCCATATGCTGGAACTACGTGTAACTCTAACATTACACCTGCAAACGGCAAGAAAAATAATTATTGAAAGATGAAAATAATAAAAAAAAAGTGGAGCTATCGCTCCATAATGTTAATTAAATTGAACAACTTGGAATTGAAGGACTTGAAATTTGCGATTGTGCGTTTATATATACATAAGCATCGACCACACAAGCAGTAGTTTGAATAGTTATCTTTTTTTCAATTTTTGTTTTTGTACACCCTTAACATCAGCATCATCAGCTTCTCCGACATGAGCAGTGATTTCCATATCATCATCTTCAAGTTGGTTACCATCTTCGTCCAAATCATTATCAGATGCAAAGAATTTATACGCTGGTAAATTGTGTAGTTCGGTGCCCATGTATTTATCTCTTGGGTCTTCGTAGACATCATCTGTTGGGTTCTCTCCGTCATCTGTACCAACACCTTCAAGCAGAGCCCATTGAGGCCAAGTGCTGGGATCAAAACCGTTTACGAGTTCGTTGTGTTTATGTCTCTATAATAACGTGTAAGTAGGTAATTCTACGTTATTGTGGTAGTCTTACGAGAGGAGATTTGCCTTCTCGTGGATCGTATTCCATAAAGTCGATAGAAAGAGGATAGTGATCGCCAGGATTAGCATGTACACTGTGAGCTACAACCTCATATGTCCTGCCATCTTCTAGGTTCTAATGTACTTGGTTAATGGCTGTCCATAAAGCGAGGGTAGTCACACGCACGAGATTATAGCGACGACCAATAAATTGACCAGTGCCAAAGGGATCTTGAAGGTGACGTATTTTCTGCGATTCCATTTCAAGGCGTATCAATTGGGTCTCTGTCTTTACGCTAAGTGATGCTGGTATCAAGCCTTTGTTTCTTAAATCTCTGTTGTATTTGGCTTTATTTGACACCAGCGGACGAAATTTAGCGTGTAAGTCTCTGGCAGGACTAAATTTGGGTTAGTTAATGCCTACAGTGTCAAATTGAGCCGTACAAATCATATTCTGCGGGATTTTGCCATTGTTCCCACCCAATACGCATACCCATCGCAGGATCTTTTGGACTCTGTGGTACTTTTCTACCCCACTTTTTTTTCCTTTGCTGCCTTCCATACCTCATCTGTCGACTATGCGACCTCTTTGCTACGGTCACAGTACCAACAGGCTTAGAAGCTGACAGCACTGTAGACGAGCGCGCCAATACACTCGCTCTAGTACACAGAAGCATGTGCGGTCTATCTCTGGCGTATTTTACCTTTGAAGGAGAGTGACTTTAATCGGTGCTTTAGTGCGCACTTTATCAGCCTACTAAATCGGCAAAAAGCTTAAGGAGTCTGTTTTTATCACACCATGGCACAAGTGACAGTACAAGATGGCGCCCAAGTGCAAGAAGGTAAGAAAAAGAAAAAAGCTGTAGTAGCGCCGTAACGTATACAAGAGCCCCTTCTCAGTCCTGCAGATATTCATTTCAGCAATGATATTGATTTAGGGCAACCTGTGTACCAAACCCAAGTGGATACCGTACAAGGTCAACCTGCCGCACCGGTACTGTACTTGTTCTGTTGCACCGGTTACTTACTTCACATAGATGGGACCAACTATAACAACCACAGTTGTGCATACTCCATCAGGCGTTAATCCTCATACCGTAGTAGTGCACCAAGGACATGATAATAAAGGTAAACCAATTCTCATTTTAAATGTAGTAATTGATCACTGACAACTCCAATAGGTAACGATAAGGATTTCATATGGGGGTTCATACTGGGGCTATGTCTTAACATAATCGGTCTTTGCGTTGGATTACTTGTATACCGCAAGAACGAAAAGGGGTACGCTGGGCGTATACAGCCTTTTTTACGCTGCACAGATGGACATAAGCCCGAAAGTCTCCGTGATAGCGCCAACGTCTTTTTTCGATTTTCCAAAACAATCCCTCGTACACCACTAGTAAATACTCACAATACTATAGACGTCAAGGTTCCTTGCTTGGGTTTGGTTTAAGCACTTGCTTTATCATTTTCATGGGTATAATAGCAATTATCATATTCTTTACACCACTTGGAGAAAATGTTAGGATATTCTAGTGCACTAGACTACAGAAATGTACTCGAATCGATTGTAATATAAATTTGACTAGACACAAATAACACACTTGCACGTCACCGTCATCTAAGTAGTCGTTCATTGGCCTAAAAGTGGCGTAGTTTGCCCTGTTTAAAAGCAATTTTGTCTGAAATGCATGGTTGACTTAACAACTTGTGTACTCTTGTTTTTCGTGTCCCCACAGCAATAACAAGTGCAGATAAACCATGGAAGTTGTGATTGACTCCTTTGTGGAGTATGTAATGCGCCCATTGTCACCTTGGCAATTTGACTATGAAAATAACATAGGGCTACAGTTTTTTGCCACTTTCCTAGTACGTGACGTCATTTTTAAACTTCTTGTTCTCACTTTAATCTCTAGGTGCACTATATTGGCGCTGTATTATTGTATTTCGCTTTTGCCGGCTTTAGTTACTTCTTTTTCTACAGGCACGCGAACATTCGTGTATCTTTTGTCACAATTGACTCTCTAACAGATGGAACGCAAAAACATTTCGCCCAGACACGCTACCAAAGGATCTCACTGCTCAAATTACAACGGAAGTGGTAATAGCTAACTTCTCTTTCCCACTCATGGCTGTATTATATACGCCTTTTTCGCTTGGTGTACGTCTAAATATTAACCCCAGACAGATAGTTTAACGCTGTATACCCAAAAACTTTCGTATTTTATTTTCCACGTTTCCGCGTAAAAAAAGACGTAAGTCGTAAAGAACTCGCGTTTTTGTACATTTTTACGTGGGTATTGACAACTATTTTTTTTTAGATTAAATGGGGTTATTCTCAAATGTACACTGATATAAATGAATACGGATGGGTGTGGGTTATTGCAGTATGCCCAATCTTTTTATTTGTGACTGATATGATGATCTATTTTATTCATAGAGGTGAGTGAGGTTCATTTTACAAAAAAAAACAGAAAAAAAAATTGATCAGCCGGATAAATTAATTGCCGTCTCTCTAACTTTTTGGTGTTTTACAGGATTACACTTACCTGGTGTATACCATTACATTCATAAGCCACATCACACATACCGTTATACAACACCTTTCAGTTCCCATGCTTTCCACCCTCTAGACGGATTCGCACAGGTATATTATCACATGGGACCTTTTGGTGTTCATGCAAAAAATCAAGACTCAAGTCTTCAACTTCCTTGTTTTTGTGTTAATACTATCCCAGTACACTAACCAATAATAGGGCTTGCCATATTACTTGAGCACATACATGTTCCCTATGCACAACATTCAGTTTCTGGTACGTTTTCTTTAGTATTTTTTTTGGGTTTTTCTTTGTTTTTTTTTTACAATCTTGTACTTACCGTACCTCAGTGCTTGTTTGTATTTGTGAATTTATGGACAATATCAATCCACGATCAAGTTGATTTCAACGGATTTGACTTTAAATTTCTCAATTCCACTGGACACCATACCCTCCATCATACACGTTTCCGATACAACTACGGTCAATACTTCACTCTTTGGGATAAGATTTGCGGTACTTACTTGTACGTCTTCTACACCTTATAGCCGTATACTAATTAAACTACCTAGGGAGGGCGTACAGACCCACGATTTCGCTGGAAAACGCATCCAACAAAGTTCAGGGTAAGTTAAAGGCAATTTTTGGTCTACAGTTTTTTTTTCTTTCCTTTGTTTTTGACACATTGCTGTTTTTAGGAAGGGTAAGATTATCTCATCCACTACGTCTTCTTCTAGAACACCATCGTAAAATTATGTACACTGAGAGCAGCGCAAAAACAATGCGAGTAGCTACAGTTTGTGGCTATTATAAAAAATGTTCAAAAAAAACCAAGCACAAGTTGTCTGTTGAAACCATTTCCCCCATACAAGTTTCTGGCTAGGTGACTAAAGATGGAGGCTAGATCCAGCTTTTTAAAAAATACAAAGTTGTAAGGTTTGTAGTCAGTTGTGCAATATTATTCTTGTCTAAGCAAGGATATCTGCAGTACAAAATAGGCTGAGTTGTAAAATATTCGAGTTTTCTGAGGATGGCATTACCGTCGTTTCACATTAATTCAGCAAGTTCATAGGCTATGAAGAAGAAGCGCGTACATTATAGTCAACAAAAGAACCCTTCCGTTATTCCACCAGATTATTTCGTACCTCCGATTGGCCCCCTACGACTAAATTTTACCTACAGGTTATGGATGTTTGTTTTAATAAGCATTAACACCATTTAGTTTAACAATAGGTGTAATGATACATACGTGTTGCTAATTTGCTCTCAGAATGGTGCTCAGTTTCATTATAGACCAATACGGGCTATAGAAAGCAGCTCTGGTTTTGCACGTACCAATCAAAGGCCAATACACATGAATACAACTCCTCAGACAGTTGAGGCATTCAGGAACTTTGTTGTGAATGTCGTTAATAACTCACAAACAGTGGAACGGAGGACAAAAGGAAATGGATTAGTGACAATAAACAACGGAAAAACTGTAGTACTGTCTGGTCAAGCAACAAATGCAATAGCTTCCAAGTTTCACGAAGTATTCCGCTAGTGAAATGTAAATAAATTCTACCTCCTTGTCATTACATAGTGGATTATTCTTACTCATACACGTGCTGAAAACTCGGCATCACATAAAATGGACTTGTAAGTTCAGAGTGTTTTATTGTGCTACAAAGTCATATGTAACTAAGAAAAGTGGTTCTTTGGTACTTATTGTATATGTGATAGTCGAATAGGACAGGCTTTGAATCCTTAAAGGAGCAAAAAAGTGATGTCAAAAAATTGAAACGACACACGAATTAATACAGTATTTTTTTTTTTGTGTTCTTTACTTTAATACTACAACATTGCTCAATGCGAAAGTATGTTTAAAAAAAAAGTGTTGGAGGATCCATCAAATGTATACCATTTTCGTTCATTCTTGCTATTGTTGGATAGATAAAAAAGGAAAGTTTTGATTTCTTTGGATCTTTTTGTCTTCCCTATCCAAAAAAAAAAAAAAAGGTTACTACCGATCTCTTCCCAATACAGTCTCTGTGAGATCAATCAATGCAGTAACAAAAGGTGAGGGTGTCAATGTAGATAATGCCTCAACAGCTTTTTTACAATGATCTCTTGCTAGTTCGCGTGTACGTTGTAGTCCATCACTAGACATAATTATATCCTTAGCCTATTGTAAAGATAAGCTATGAGCAAAGAGCACGTTTAAAATTAAAATAAATTTATGGAGGTTCAGGAGTTTCTTATTCACCACAAAGTTTCAGCGGAAGCCAAAAAAAAAAAGTCTCAAATAAAAAAAAAGTTGGATGCTTACCCTTGCGTAATCCCCGTCATTAGAGAATTTACGTTCTATCATATTACGTAATTCTGGTGAATTCTCAGCAGCGAATATAGCTGGAGCAGTAATAATGTTGTGTGTCAAGTCATTGAAAGCTGGTTTACCAAGAGTTTTTTCAGATCCTGTGTAATCAAGCAAATCATCAATGTACTAGCTTATATTAGATCAAAAAACAAACAAAACCTTATTCGGATAGTTACACTCCATGGTCACTTACTTGAAATGCTAAACCAATATGTTTGCCGTAAGCAGTGCAACTATCTATTATAGCACGGGAAACACCGCCTAGTACAGCAGCAGATCTACAGCCGTTCTCAACTACACAATGTGTTTAGTTTTTTGGGATTGTTCTTTTATGAATCAAACATGTTTGAGTTGGCGTTCGGTAGTTTGTTAGTGAGTAAAATACGTACTTAATGATGCTGTTTTAAAGTAAGTTTTTTGTTCGTAATATTCAAAATCAAGTGCTGTCTTCCTGGATGCCTTCATTTGCATAAATTCACCTTCAACTAAATCTGACAAAATTTGTGACATAAGACCAGTCACTTCATGATTCTCAAGCCTTGCAAGGTTGATTGATGCTCTAGCGAGCAAAAAATCACCTCCCAGGATAGCTGCGCGAGCACTAGAATATAGTGAGCAAAAAAAAAGGTTAATCAAGCTTAATAAACGAACCTGAAGGCTAGATTTATCGATTTCTGGCCACGTCTTGAGTCAGCATCATCTAAAACCTACAAAAATTATTATTGACATCTCAGCGTTGTATTGTACATCATCATGAATAAGTGAAGCCGTGTGGACCATCTCCAGAATTTCTGAAAGTTGACCTTGTTTTGCTGATATCTGAACATCAAAGTCATCCTTTGGCTGGTATCGCAGTTAGCCAAGGTACCGTCTAGAGCATAAAAGAAGGTTGTATTTTGGGGCAAAGTGTCAGATTTAATTTACCTTTTCTTCAAGCGTCTGCATGTGGTAACTGACAGCTTTTGACACTAGAATTACAAGCATAGGTCGTAAGCGTTTACCCTAAGTGAGCAATAAGCATTTTTTAGGTGTAAAGTTCTCTGTTTTTTTAAACGACAAGTACTACGCACGCCCAGGTCGAAATAGTATTGTGCTAGTGATGACAACATTGGGTGTTGTGTTTGTACGAGTTCTTTTACATTTCCTTTTAACTTCGCCAAATCTCCTTCGCATAGTGCCAAAGGGTTTTTTTCAGGGTTGTCTGAGTAATATTAGCAAGCTCAGACCAATTGGGTTACAAAAGAACGGGAGTGTATTACTACGCGTGCCTTTATATTTATCTAGAGGTATTTGCTCTTCAAGGTAAAACGCATGGTCATTGAGCTTAGAAGCTAGTCTTTTTGCTGTCTTTGTTACTTCAATAAGCTTATCTACCTTTGACACCAGACCATATGAGCGTATTACGTTGCGTAGCGCTACCTGATGCTTGGGTAAGGTGGAGAAAAGTACAAAAATGAAGTTGTAGCTCTTACATTGCTCTGTGGTGACGCTTTTACTACTCGGGCGAGATCTGATGGCTTGTGAGTTCTTAGGCGCCCCGCTCTTCTTAAACGAGTTCTTGACGCTACCCGCATACAGGTACTTGCAGTTGGGAGCATAGCGAGTGTATTTCGTAAGCTTCTCTTCTGTTTTAAAAAATTTATTTTGCTGATTTCATTTACTTATTCATGAACGCTGAAACAACATCTCAAATACGTGTACGCATTATATGAGCATGTTATCAAAATCGCTATCAAATGTGACACTTTAGGAGTGAGTTTATAAAATGACATTTTCCCCTTTGAGTCTTCGTTTGTTCTTATGAAAAAGAACTTTGCTCAAAAGGCTATTTTACAATGTGACTCAACTACAATAGGTTGCAGTTGCCTTGAGACTTTTTGATATGGCCAAAGTCGTAACGTTTAAGGAGAGATGAACCAGTGAATAGTCGTGATTGATCAAACGCAAGTGAATAGATTGGCTCTGGTGTTGATATACGTGCAAGAATTTTTCCTTGGTCAATGTGCCATATTCTAGTTGGTAAAGTTAGCACGTGGGAGGAAAAGTGAATATCTCAAACAAAACAAACAATTCATACCTCACATCAGTATCTTTAGACCCGGAGACAATTTTCCAATGATCAAAATGTAAAGCGCGAATCGATCCCTATCGATAAACATTAATCTCATTTATAGCATATTATGTACTATTACCTTATGTCCTTCCAATACATTCCTACATTCGTAACCCATACGTCCATCCTGATAACCGTTAGTTAGCAAAAACTTGAACACAACAAAACTTTTCTTACCCAAACGCGTATAGTCTTATCTTTGGAACCTGACACGGCTATTCCATCGTGATACTCTAAACAATGTATCAAATGTTCGTGACCCCTTTTTTGATGATTGATTAGCACATAGATAAATTAGTGCTAAAAACACTCACCGTAGTGTGAACAAGCGGTTTCCAGACTTTGAATCCCATATTCGAACTTTTTTGCCTTTATGAGTAGACGCAATGAGGCCATCGTCAAACTTTAAACAATTCACAATACCGCGCTGCTGCTCACTCAGCGACAGCAACTCCTTTTGTGTCTCTACATCATACATGGTAATTTGTTTTGATCCAGCAATAATTTTTCCGTCATC
Source organism: Trichosphaerium sp. ATCC 40318 (assembly GCA_038496445.1). Lineage (NCBI taxonomy): Eukaryota > Discosea > Flabellinia > Trichosidae > Trichosphaerium > Trichosphaerium sp. ATCC 40318. Next base: position 95,798 of record JALMLS010000017.1, read on the forward strand.
GTAGCACACACATTGAATAGGCTCTGTACTAGCAGTAAAACTAGTTTTAAGTTTTCTACTGGCAACCTCATAAACCTTGAGTTTTGTCCAGTCTGACCCAGCCACGCAAGCGAGGTGTTCTCCGTTACACTGAAACGACTTTACATAAGCAGAGCCTGTACATGAAGTAAGTACATGGCTTTTGAGTGAATATGGCAACAATCTACAAATTAGGCAAATGATAATCGTACCTGGGCGTAGAGTAAATATACGTTGTTGACTGTCCAAATTCCAGACCTACAAAATATTTTATATTTTCGTAAATTTTAAAATCAGAGTGATTGTGACAGGGCTCTTACTTGTATATTAGATCCGCACGAATTTATCAGTACATTGTTGATTAATTCAAGTTGGCGTATCGTGTGGTGAAACCCGTTCAAAATACTACATTTCGCTTTTCCTTGCAGCCAATTGGAATGCACGCGGTGCTATAGTGATTTAGTGAGTACTGATTAAAAGGTGCCCTAATAAAGCACTCTGAAATACCGTTGTCCAGAAGCTTGTTTTCCACATGATATCTTCTGCTGAGCAACCCATGAGCTTTTCCGGGCTATACCAATGATGAAATATTCTTTTGTACATTTGCTTCCATATTCTCCCTTGATTAAGTATAACGTGCCAGTTTCTGCATACAGAGCGAGCGATGAGCAAGTCGTACTCATCGAGGAACGCAAACACGTATAATACTAGCTCCAGCGGCAGCTCAGCAAATACAGCATCCTCGTTGTCCATGAGAGCGAGACAATGGGCTAAATTATTTACTCCTGTCTTAACTGTAATAAAAATACTTGACTCAAAAAAGAACTAATAATAAAAAGTACAATTGGTCAAAACAGCACTACGACGCGATAATATTTAGAAGCAAGCAAGTACCTACAAACGATCAGAGATAATTTAATTTCTTTTTTTTCAACAACACTGAACTGCACGCAGTTCACGCGCTAGTGCGTGTAGTGAAAATACGACTTCGATCGTTTTGATCACCCACGTGCGTTTTAGTTGGAGCTAATTTCTTACTCAAGAAACCTAGCAATTTGATTATATTTGATAACAACCGGAAGGTTACGAAAGTCGACTCGAGTACACCAAGATAAATGTCAACATTAGTCCTCTCATTATTTTTTGTTCCAAAAACAATCAAGTGACATGCCAGCTTCAAAATCCAAGCCAACTACGCTTTTTCAGACGCTACCTTCTGTGCTCATTGTAGCAGGTAATTTTAAATCCCATTTTACGCTTATACCCGCTAGTTGCGTTCACCTTTGTTGTGTTTATGTTTGACGCTACTTCCTTTACTGGAGTAGCAGCAGAGAGGTGGTTTACAGAGGAAGAGATCGCTGAATTTGATGGGTAATTATTAAAAATTATACGTGATACCTCTAACGAGCCCTAAGTACCGATGACACCAAGCCAATCTACTTGTCTATTCTAGGACGCGTCTATGACGTTTCAAAGGGTAAGTTTTGCGTTATGCATACGTGTCGTTTTTTACATTGTCTCAGGCAGACAATACTACGGTCCAGAGTCAGGTTACCACTTTTTCGCAGGCAAAGGTACAGTCGGTATTATTGTTTTTTGTCTCATTGCCCTAGACGCCACAAGATCTTTCCTTACAGGTTGTTTTAACGCCGAATGTTTTGCCGAGCAACCAAAAGGTGTAGAAGGTAAAGATTAAACATCACATGCCATATTGTAACAATACCGCGGTTTAGGTCTTAGCAAGGATGACATTCAAGGTGTATACAGCTGGGTAAAAGATTACAACCAGAAATACGTCTTTGTTGGATTCTTGAAGGGCTACTATGATCCAAAACTCGACCCAACACCAACTGCAGAAGAATTATAAATGCCAAAAAGGTATTGAAGCCCAAAGCTTTACACTCACAGTGTAGTTATGTTTTCGCCAATAAACTTTTATTTCATTTTTTTTTTCCTTGTTCTTTTTTCTCCTTGTCACATTTGTCGCACCCACAAGAAAACGCATAAAAGTCCAATAGTAGTTTTTGTCGCTCGGCAACAGGTAATCCAAGTTGACTTTCCGATATGTATGAAATTGTTATCTCTTCACCAGCCTAAAAAAAAACTTCAAAAAAATGTGATTTTTTTTATTTACGCACTTTAATATCACGTGAAGCCATGACAGTGAGTGTATGATCATTAAATGGGTATGTGACAGTTGCGTTTGGTTCACAACTATGGTTCATCATAGAGGCGAGTGGAAACAACCCAGAGCCATCACATACTGTGTACTGTCCACTGTGTTCCATCATAGCTTCCGCTACAACAGAAGCAGTTGTAAGTGCAGTATCCTTTTCTTCGCTTTCCTCTAAATCGTACAAGTTTTGCATGTATTCATCGAAAGCACTAGTGCCAATACCTGCGTACAGTAAGACATTTAAAAAACCTCATCATAAGCTAATAATAAGATAACGTACCAAGTCCATTCAAACCCACTACTGACAATAACATGTAAAATCCTTCTAAATTTCTTTGTTAACTCAATCGAATATTTGACACGTGTTCATCTAAAGTAAAGCAACACGTACCTTCTTCAAATAGCTCTTTGATTCTTTCGTCGTATAAAATGTCTTTGATCATTACACGTAATTTATCAAGCTTTGTTTTTCCTTCTGCTCTCAAGAACTTTGCGTTTGAAACTGTACCTGTTGTTGCATCTTTAGTGCTTCCAGCAGATGTCAATTGTGTAAAATCTTCCATTGCTTCCTCTTTTGAGAACCCCTGGTCTAATAAACACAGAATTCTACATATCATAAATACAACCAATGTAATTGTAGTTGTCTCAGGAGGATAATGCATTGCTTTCCATTCCTTACAAAGGGCCGTGTATTTTTTTACTTTTTCAGCATCCTACACGACGTCAGATTTGAGAAAAACGCGCTATGTACCCGAAATATGTACTGAAGCATCAACCAACCATTTTCTTGACATTCTGGGGAGCAAAACTTTGCCTTACACAGTGTAGAATCCTCACAGGCGATAGGCTCGCACATCTGGAAGTGTTAATAATTGAAAAAGCCTCTATGACCGTACTTCGTAAACATCATCCAGTGGTAGTGCCTCCAGGGTAGAGATATTGCTTTTTAGGCGTAAATAACATAAATGTAAAAACTGTCAAACCTTAGCCGCTTAGCCATAGCATGTGGGGATTCTAGGGACTTCATGCAATACGCACAAGCCTGAAAATAGTCTTTATTCCACTCAAACTGCGCACAAACAACTGGTGTATCTTGCAAAACGTCCTCATCCGCCTCAATAGCCTCTAGAGCAACAACCCCTTTCCCTTTGCCCTCAAGTTTTTTTACAGCTATGGGAAACTCGCTTACTAGCTCTTGGTAGTACTTTAAATCGTTTCCAGCCTCGCTCATGGTTTCTCAACACAGTGTAATTAGCCACAGTCAAGAAGTGTCAAAATTTTTGAAGCGACATGGCGATGGACATGTCAACGTACCAAACAGCCAAACGGGGTGGCCCCGTGAAGGAGCTGTACATAATGGCTCACAATCTAGAAAAAGAGCTCAGTGAGTATTTGAGCTACAATAAACCGGAGGCCTACCATTTGAACCTCATTGCGAAAATGTTTAACAATTTGGGTTCAAAGATCGAAACGGCGACCAAGGCGCCCGAATTTTCCTCGCTTGTCAAAGGCGACAATGACTGGGAGCTGTTGTGTAAAAACATGAAGCATTACGGACGCCAAATTAGACAGCTTCAAAAAGAATTTAATGAATGGTCAGAACACACCGACGAGCATTTTAGCGTACCAAATGGAGATGGTAAGTGTCATTGTAACATTTTCTTTTCGAAAGTTTTAGTAAAATTACTTTATCGTTGTCCAGAAATCGCTAAACTAGGCTTAATTTCTATTTTGAATACTATGCTGTAACTGTACTAATCATGACAGATAATGATTTGGTTGGCGTCAGACAGCCCACTAACAAGATCAAAATAAGCGCGCTTACTGTGTGGGAGGATTCTTTGCGTAATAGTATCCCTACAGCTGAGGAGAAGGTCAACGTTGCTGATTACGACGAAGGAGCGCTAAAGTTCCCGTATCGAGCAGATATAAACAAAAAAGTCATCCTATGGCATGTCACAGGTTTTTTAGAGCGTACAGTAACGAAAAAACAGGTTAGGGGACATCTGTAACGTAGAAAGTGACGCAATCGTAAACTCCACTAATGAGAGCATGCTTGACGTTTCTGGTCTCTGTGGACGGATATTATCGAAGGGTGGTCCAGAACTAAAGGAAGAAATAGAAAATCTTGAAGCTTGCCGTACTGGTGAAGCTAGATTGACTAAAGGTCATTCTCTCCCTGCAAGGTGAGGAACTATCTTTACACATTTCCATGTTTCTCTGTGAATATGTTGCATCTCTTCTCACGCTACTAGGTACATCATACATACTGTTGGGCCACGATACAATGAAAAATATCGCACAGCAGCAGAAAACGCGCTACACAATTGCTACCGTTCATCAATGCAACTCCTAAAAGAACACAACCTATCTACTATGGCATTTTCAGTTATCAATTCGGAAAAACGCGGTTACCCTCCTAGTTCTGGCGCTCATGTAGCTATCCGTATGTCCGATTTTCATTTCCATTCCATCATATGACATTTTCTGTCATACAAAAATTGCTGCTAACGGAAAAACCACTTGTGTATTTGTATTTGCTTTTAATTGCACCACTTTGTAGTAAGCAATATCTTTACACTGTCATAGGAACCGTAAGAAGATTCCTTGAGAAATGGGGTACCGACATTGAACGTGTTGTATTTTGTATGGACGATGAAGAGAATTTCAAGCTTTACAAAGTATGTCTTTAGATGCAATTTTATATTCAATATGTCACTAAAAAAAATTCAAGGAGCTTTTACCATTGTACTGTCCTCGATCCAAGCAAGAAGCCATGAGATCACAAACTAAATTACCAAAGGATACAGGTACTCAACTAGAGATTATGGCTTTTATAATAGTGCTTACCACTGATAGGCAACGATCTTGGAGAGACTGTTGTTGAAGAGAGGAAAATTAGAATTAGCGCTTTTCCAAAACCCTGTACAGAGTGCAGAAAGATAACTTTCCTGACACGTTTTAGTTGGCGAACAAGAGGAAGATGAGTCTGTAGAAGACAGCGATTCAGATAGCGATAGTTTATTGCCTGGTGAGGGTCCTGCTCGTTTATCTCAACTCCCATCGTATGTGACATTCAAGCAGCTATGTGTTTACACTGAATCATAGAGATCGTGATGAAGAACGAAGGCGAAGAGTGGCTGCTTCAACACGCGCAGATAAAGATGTACTGGTTTAAGGCTGCAAACATACGTTGACATGTCCCTAGGCTGCGATGCAAGCACAGCAATACCAACGTGCACTAAGAGAAGCCAGAGAAACAGATTTAAGTGACATTGCTAGATTAAACTTACTCTACCAATCTGGTGCGTTGTTTTACTGGGGAAGTTACTTCTAAAAATTAGAATATAGGCACAGACACGAGTGGTCGTCCTATTATGGTTTTTGTAGCAAATAGACTTCCTGAAAACAATCAAGAAATGCTGGAACGTGTTTTCTTGTACATAATCAAACAAATGGACTCTATTGCAAACAAACCTTACATTATGGTGTACTTACACACAAACATGGGTGTACGCCGAAGACCACAATTTGCTTGGCTGAAGCGCATGTACTTAATTATGGACGCCAAGTACGCTTTTTCGGGGTTTTTTTTTGGTGTTAAGTGACTAATGAACTTTTTTGTAGATACGGAAAGAACTTGCGCGCTTTCTATATTCTACATCCAACTTTCTGGTTGAAGGTTTGGCAAAAAATTTTTTCTACTTTCTCGCAATCTGTCTTTTGGTCCAAGATTATTTATTTGACAAGGTATGTTACTGAGAAATGAATGCGTGATGGCGCTATATTTTTGTTTGTTAGGAAAATAACGTTTTTTGTAGACTCCTTGAACTGTATGAACATGTTGAGCAAGAGCAGTTAAAGATACCTGATGATATATACCAATATGACCACGACGTTTATGGCTCTGTTTCTCAATCTACTTATTCAAAGTAAGAAGTTTTTTTTTTTTTTGATGTTTGTTTCCGCTTTAGGGATACTAACTGGCTTTTTTTTTAAATAGTGCGCGTAATGCTCGTATAATGAAAGAGGATTATGGTCAGGGATTGTGATAACATATTTTTTTTTCTTGAAGCAATTTGTAAAATGTAATAAAGTTCGTTGGCCTGTAATAACGTTAGATCGCGGTACATTATGTTTCTTGATGATTATATCCTCCAAGGAGGTTAAAAAACGGTTTTGGAACCGTTTCCACGTCGCGCGCAAGTTTGACTTTTTGAAAATACGCATTATCTTTACTGCTGGTCCATCTATAATAGCGTGTTGGTGAGAGTGAGCATTGGTTAAAAGTAGGATATGGGGTACGTTTTATGCTTTTTTTGTATTCCGTATTTGAAAACAATTGTTTGTATTGTACACTCGCGTGTTTAGAGTACCTTCCAGTATATTTTACGTCTTTGTAATTTAATTGTTTAGAAATACCGTGAGTACGGTGGACACAAACGCGAGGTACGTGTGCCAGCGTAAAAGGTAAATTGTAAAACTCTCAACTAACAAAAACTAGTATTGTTCTTGAAAGTCCCTTAAAACTCCAAAGCGAGTGGTTAAAGGCTTGGAACAACCGCTGGCTACAATTAACAGTGCAGGATCTTCGTTATTACCGTTATTTCACAGACCTGAAAGACAAAGATACTGTATTACGTGGACAAGTTGCTATAAACAAAGTAGCGTCAGCTGCGTTAAAAAATAAGTGCAAAGTACGCCTTTTAATTGAAAAACAAGCTAAACAAGACATAGGATGGATTATTTTTGTTTGAGATTGTGACGCCTAGCCGAAACTTTCTGTTTGGAGCCAAGACACTAGCTAGAGCGCGTTTGTGGGTTAGCACAATTAATAAGGTTAGAGATGGAGAGATACAGGCATGTCAATTACCTTTTTTTTGAATTATACTAATAATCTCTAGACTTCCGAAGATGCTTTCCTTACGACAACTTGTCGAACCAATAGTGATGGTCTTATTGTTGATCGAGATCTAAGAGTATTCCAGTCCCTCATACGTAGGTATTTAGCATGGCAAAAGCTTTGTGTATTACGCGAACAAAGTACCTCACGTGACTTATTGGTGATTGATGAACAACATAAAAAATCTGTCATTATTCAGAGTGTGTGGCGTGGTTATGCCGTAAGAAAGAGCCAAAAAGAACAGCATTTGGCTGCTTCAAGAATACAAAGTACTTGGCGAGGTGTAGCGATGCGAAAACAATTAAATCAAGAGCACATTTCTGCAACTAAAATTCAATCAATCTGGAGAGGTCATAGCACTAGAACAAAACAGCAGAGTTACCGTGATGCAATAATTAAAGTACAGAGCACTTGGCGAGGGTACGTGGCTAGAATGCAGCGTTTAAGAGCAGAGAAAGCAGCAGCTAAGGTACAAAGAGCATGGCGCGCTTTTTGCGCTTGGCGCAAGTATAAACAAGAGAAACAAAAACTACAATCAGCAGCTGTCACAGTACAAAGTCTGTGGAAGGGTGTTATGACTAGGAAACTACAAACATCTAAACAAAATGCTGCTGTGGTCGTACAGAACACGTGGCGTAATTATGTTTCAAGAAAAAAGAGTAAACGAGAACAACTTGCAGCTATTAAGGTTCAAAGTTTATGGCGTGGAGTGATGTCTCGTAATCTACAAAAAACTCAAAGTGGTGCTGCTATAAAGCTACAGAGTGTATGGCGTGGACACGCTACAAGGCTTGAGCAAAAGCGAGCGTCAAAAGCTGCATCTAAACTACAGAGTTTGTGGCATGGTGTGATGACACGGACGCAACAAAACTTGGAAAATGACGCTGCTATTAAAGTCCAAAGCGCTTGGCGTGGTTACTCAACAAGATCTGAGAAACAAAAAACAGATGAAGCTGTAACTAAAGTTCAAAGTCTATGGCGTGGACGAGCAATTAGAAAATTGACTGGTACACAACAAAAGGCAGCAATAGCTATACAACAAACTTGGCGTAAATACAAAGATGAACAAAAAGCTTTAGAGCAGGCTTATGCTGCAATACGGATACAAGCAGGTATAGTTATATCATTCTTATGTTATTAGTATACTAATGATCATTATTAGCGTATAAGGGCTTCAAAGCACGTCAACAGTATGCTGCTATGCGTGAAGAAAATGAAGAGTTTGATTTAGAGGCTGAGCTTGGTAAGTAAATTGGTTATGTTTTAGGTTTGTTTTTTGCTTATCTCTAGTCGAAGATGATTCTTTGGTTGCAAACTTGAAGGTCTTGGATGAAGCCGCAGTTGATTCTGATGAAGGAAATTCTGTCGGCATGGATCAAGATGAGGATGATACCACTTATGAGGGTACTCACCAAAATCACTTTTTCTTTTTTGCTGAACATGTCACTTACATTTGATGTTTAAGAAGAACAAGAGAGGCTTGCTTCTTTGTTGGAAGGTCTTGGTAGTAATAAGAGTAGAAAAGGGGGATCACATAGAAGTGTCACAAGTTTATTTGATCCACCTCCTAAACCTATCACTACAAAAACACCAACAACCCCTATAAGGATAAAAAAAGTTGCAAATAGATTTGATAATGTATTCCGACCTTTGACACCTCCTGTAAAGTCAAGTGCTCCAATTGATTCGGAAGAACCGTATGTTTCTACTTCTGTCGAATCTGGAGAAGGAATTGAGGAAGAGGAAGAGGAATTCTTTGATCTTGAAGATGAACTTGATGCTGCAGGCATAGATGGAGATAGCCTGAAAGAAGAATCTTTCCTCGAGAACTTACCAGAAATGAGCGATGTAAAAGCAGAAGATGATACAGGTATTGAAGACGAAGATCCTGTTGATGAAGATGATGCTGAAGAAGATAGTGGAGAAGAATACGAGGACTTTGATGATGATTTAGAAGATGGTCTAGATGATCCAGACCTTGATAGTCTTATGGCTAATCTACAAACTATGAATGAAAATATCGAGGACGAAGAAGAGGTATGTCTTGTTGGTCAAGAAAAATAACCCAAGAACCATGTTTCTTCTTTTTGTGGATACACACAAACTCAAGCTAATTGTAGGAGGAGCTGTCTGATACAGAAGATCCTGAGGATGCTTTGGATGATAAACACACAAAAGAGTCTTTATTTCATGATGTAGGCGCAGAAGAAGCTCTTAATAAAATCGGTCTACGAAGAGCGAAGAAAGTAATACAACAAGAAGATGCCCATGCTATTGTTTATCCTTTTCACGATCATAAAGAAAAAGCTTTTATTGGAGTATTTGATGGTCATGCTGGAAAGGGTTGTGCTGAAGCTTGCGTAACACTAATGCCAGAGGTAATCGGTTGCTTTATTATTCTTAAATAACATTCAAAAGACTTACTTGTTTATAAAGGTGTTTGGCGAGCATAGTCTTGGCGATACTTTACCTGACTATAGAGATAAATGGTTTGACACATTTGATGCAGCAGATTCTCGTTTGACTAGCTATGAGTATGAAGGGTAAGGCAACTTAACTTCGTCAAAATATTAACAAGTTTTCTTTTTCTTTAGTGCTACTTGCACATGTGTTTATTTATGGAAATATAAAGACACATATTTATGTCAAGCAGCAAATGTTGGAGATTCTTCTGCCTTCCTTTAGTACGGTTTTTGTTTTAGCTAGTTTAAAAAAGCACAATATTAACAGTATTTTCCTCAGCCGAGATGGTGAAGCAATACCATTGACAGTAGATCATAACCTTAAACGTGAGAGCGAAAAACAACGTCTAAGGTCTCAAGGCATTCCTGTTCATGATGGAAAAACACGAATTGGGGGATTAGGCGTTAGTAGAGCTCTTGGAGACCATTTTTTAAAATTCCAAAATTCTGGATTATCTAGGTACTTCGTTGCGGTTTACAACTTTTGAGCAATAGTTTCTTATGTAAATTAGGATACCAGATGTTTCACCTACCTTTAAACTTACTGATAGAGACTCGTTTATAGTTGTTGCTTCAGATGGGGTACATTGAACATCAAAATAACTAAAGCACAGCTAACTTTTTGCTTACAGCTTTGGGATGTCATGTCTGGTCAGCATGCTTACTCAATCATAAGTGAGATGGAAGGTAACACAGCAAAGGAGAGAGCAGCACAGCTTGTAAAAATCGCTGTCCAATCCAAGTACGGAGGCATATTTCATTGAAATTATTTAATCACTTGACACTATTTGGTCTCGTATTAAGTCTTTATTTAGGAAATGTAGGGATAATGTAACTGTAATTGTAGTCATACTTTGAGTCATGTAAAGCAGTGTAGTGACGTAGAAAAAAGTCACCGACATAAACGACAAAGAGTTCATAATTTTTTGATGTTCATGGATAAATACAAAGCCGGCGCTTGACTCAAGTGAAAACGACTTGTGGCGCACAAAAAAAATCTGAGGTTGTCATGTCAAGGAAACAAAACGTGTCTTGTACCTTCTTTTTCGCCTGTGACAGTTTATGACGTCGAACAAGTCTACGCAAACCCATTTCATTGAAATCATTTAAGCAGTTTACAACGAAAACTTAGGCGAAAAATGTATTAGCGAACTGAAAACCAAATACGGCTATTCGGTTCTACGGTCAAAAGCGCTTCGAGAGCTATAACGAAAAGTGACATTTGTCAATTTTGCACTTTTTATTCGGTCTTACCTTCAATGAAAATACATTAACCGCCACGACTAACGCTGACTGCAGGTACACGCAGTAACTTCATTTATTAAAACATAACAACACAAACACAATGGCAGGTCAAACACAATCAATAACTTTAGAGACACAGCTCGAATTTAACACAGTGTCTTGTGACAAAGTAGAGCAAGTTTTTGCTATGGGTAGTCTCAAAGCACCTTTCTTGGAGGCGAACAAAGAGAAAAGGGCACCAATTGATCTTGTTGCTGTTATCGACAAGAGGTATATATTTCTCTACCATTAAAGTACTAACAATGTTTTGTAGCGGGAGTATGTCCGGATCTAAGCTACAAATGGTCAAAAAAACATGTGAATTTGTAGTAAAACATTTAAAGAAAGATGACTCTTTTTCACTTGTCACATACGATTCTGGTGTATCTACTGATATCCCTATTTGTAAAATGAACACAAAGAACAAGGTACGCAGCTGAGATGAGGAAGCCTTTCTTCTTGTGGATGGTGCCTCTAATTTGTCGTATCAGGAAAAAGTAATATCTGTTCTACGTAAAACCAAAGCTGGATCTTGTACAAACCTATCAGGAGGCCTTCTTGCAGGTTTAGATCAGATTGGAAAGAGCAAATCGTATGGGTTTTTTTTATTTATTTTTTAATCACGTGATCGTCAACGTAAACTAATGGTTGATAAGAGGGAATAAGGTTGCCAGTGTTTTCTTATTTACAGATGGCCTGGCTAATGAAGGAATCACAAGCGAGCACGGCATCAAAAAGGCAGCTAAAGATATGCTTAAAGCAATAGAAACAGCATGTTCTGTATACACTTTTGGATTTGGATCTGATCACAATCCTACAATGTTGCGGTACGTAAAACGTACTTCAAAAACAATTAGAATTTACTTACTCATTCCCAACAGTGGAATAGCCGAGACAGGAGCTGGAATGTACTATTTTATTGAAACAGAAGATGATATTGCAGAATCATTCGGTGATGGTAAGGAGCGATTATTTCGCGTCTTGTTTTGTCTAACAATGATTAGCAATTGGAGGATTACTAAGTGTCATTGCACAAAACATGAAGTTGACAATTACGCCAGTTGGAGGTGCTAAGATCACTCAGTTTCTAGGCGTTGTAAAGGCTGTTGATGGCGAAGATGCAAGCGATACTGGAAACGATCAAACACTAAGCACAGAATCTGATGAAGAGGAAGTAGTAGTGAAGAAACCATCCAAGTCAAAAAAGAGAACTAATAGAAACAAACAAGCTAAAAAAAGCCCACCTAAAAACACAGCAACAAAACCAGAAAAGAAGCCATCCAAAGCTATTGAAGGCTCTACTTCTCCTCAATCGATCGATATGGGTGATTTATACAGCGAAGAAGCGCGTGATATTGTTGTCGGCATGCAACTACCACAAACTGATACTGAAGGAGGTACGAATTAACTCGGATTTCTTCGAAAAACGTCTAATTGATTTTTAGAATGTCCTATTTGCGAATTTACTCTTTCGTATTTTAACGTAATCACGTGCAATAACGAAACGATCACTGTTGTGTGTAACGCAAACAGATCTAAATCACCACCAAAAGACCAAGAGGTACGACATTCACATATTGTAAATTTTAAAAGTAAGCCTCTTATTAATGTTCTACCAATAGCGAGCATATGATCTTGATATTCAAGTAAACCGTTTGCTTACAACGAAAACAATGGATAACGCCCGTAAGTTTGGTGATGCAAGCAAGCTAGCTGAAGCTAGAGAATGCATCCAGGAGGCCATAGATACTATAAAATCATCAGTGTCAGCATCTGACGCCTTGTGTCAAATGTACGTAACCGTAAAACATTTTTTACCATTTTACCTACTATTGCTATAGGCTTGTCGATGATCTTATCGATCTAAAAGGAGACTTCAATGACAAAAGGAGTTATGAAGTGAAAGCTAAGAAGAAAATAAACTGGAAAGGGTACGTGATAGACATTAAAGAAACAAAGTCTTCTTTAAGCTAAATCGCCTTTAGAGCTGCGCATAGTAAGCAACGTTGTGCTGGTAAAGCAGGAGTATCATACCAAACTAAAGCAAAAAAAGCAGCCCAAAAGAGCATATCAGCCTTTAACGACTATGATGACTGTGATGATGATGATATTGTTATGTCAAAACCAACAGCAACAAAGAGTAAACATAAAAAGAGAAAACCTATAAACTCAAAACCTATGGCAAAAAAAATGCCACGCAAAACAAAAACAAAAACAATGAGTAAAAAGTAAAACTAAATCTGAATGCAAGAAAAAATCGAGAAATAAACAAGACTGTAATTAGATAGAAAAACTTTATGTACATTGTTTGTTTCTTTTGTCCCTTTCTAGGATTTGATTCGTAGTAAAGAATGTATCTGTGTACGCAAGTACCTATTATGTGTGTTATTGTAGTATGGATATTGAAATTACGTACCTCTGCTTACCACCCTTATTTGATCTACTCAACGCCTTTGGTTCCCATTTTTCTTTCGGATATAATTTGCTCAGCAAATCTACCCATTTGCAACGTTGTATCAATGTAGAGTTTCCAGCAATGATTAATTCAAACCCAGAAATATTATACCAATCACTAGGGTGCGATATATTTAGCCTACACTCAACATCTAATACTCAATGAGTAAATAACCACAAAAAAAAAAAAAACAACTGTCTCACGTTTACGAAATTGTTCCATAGTTTGACTTGTCCAGCTATTGCGCGGTACGTGGCTAAGAACATGTTAGACGTTAAAGTGCACAAGAACACTAACCTAAACTTGAATGTTTGCCATTCGTAATCCGGATAGAGAGTAGCAAGGCATCGTGAAATGGAATGGTTGTACCTACTCAATTTTAGAAATTACAAGAATAAAACTTGTTCACCACATACTTTCTCATGATGTAAGAACCACCGTGCTTATGTATCTCAGCATGACCGTGATTATACCACTCATCCAACGACTTTACACCAAGCCGTTCTCCAATATCATCAATCCTTTCCGCTTGATTGTTGACACTTTCCCAGTGATTGTTTGGAGAGTGCCTAGCTTAAATGTAAACGGCTAATTTGTTGTGATTAATGCTTCTTGCCCAAATTTCCATGGCAGCCATTTAAAACTGGGGTAGATATTCTCCATTGCCTGAAGAATGCTAGCGTTGTATCTACGAGAAATTAGCGAAGTTTGTAACCAATTGTACTTGTGACATATTCCAGCGCCTCCGTGAGCGTTTATATCGCTTTGGGTAACACCATACCACTCATCAAGGTCTTTTACGCCCAACACTTCTCCTATGGAATCAAATTTGCGTTTTTGGTTACCCTCGCTGTTCCAGTGCCCAAGGGGGGCACGCCTTCAAATTTCTTAACGTGTTAGATTCAATTTTTACGTACGACGCGCTAGATACCGCCAGCTTCATACAACGATCACATTCTTCGACATAACGTCAAAAACAAGCTTTCTACAATCAATTAGTGTCAATACTGGTCAAGGACGTTGTTATCACCACTGGTTACCGCCACTACCCATTTTTCGCCATTACAAACGGTTTCGCAGTGAAAGCTTTCCAAAGCCAAATCACGTGGAGAATATTGTAATGACAGCGAACTTATTACATAGCTTTTATTACAACAGTCGAGAAGTTAACTCATTGACTCTACTTAGTGATGACTGTTGTGCAACTTACTGACTTTGCCTACGCAAGCCATTGGTTGTGTCAAAGTCATTTAAAGTCGAGTCGCGTTTAAACTAACACCACTAACTTACTTTACAACCTGACACTAAAATAAGTTTTTAGCGCTCGAGATCAAGCTCCTATAATGAATAAGCATAAGTAGTCATGTATGTAATTACTTACGTTTGCTTTGCTCTCTTGTCCTTTTTTGCTAAAAGGTCCCAATCCCATTCCACTTCAGGGTGAAGCTTCTCTAAAATGAAAGGCCACCATATCAATGCCCCAGTACACCCAAGTTCGCGCAAATCATTTACAGATGTAGTGTACCTACACGCATGTTAAAAAAACAATGTGAAATTTTGTTAGTATCATTTATTTGAAGTGCTGTACCATTTCTGGGGATCGTCAATATGTAGTTCTTTTATAGCTCTTTCGTAGAACTCAAGAGCATGGCTTTCTTTATGCCAGTATCCCTGTGGCGTTTTTCTACAGCATATAAGCTATTTACCAACAACTTTGAAAACGCACGCAAAGCGTGTAACATCCCATCCGTAATCCGGGTATGCTGATCGTATTAAACCCACAGCAGAATTACTGTACCGAAACAATAAACCAGAGCCACCAAATTCCGTTATATCGACACTGGTTAGTTTATAGAGATCCTGCAAGCACTTAAAGTTTTTCTTCTCCGCCAAGCACTCTATAAACTTTATAATATTAGAGCCAGAACCCCAGTGATTGCGCGGTGCTGCAGAACTCAACAAATGTTAAGTATTGATTGGATCAAAAAATGTCGTACTGAAACTTCCATGGCTGCCATTTGTACTCTTTGAATACTTTCATTACCGCAGTTACAGGAGACGCAGCATACTTATAAATGACAAAAGCTGCGCCATCAAAATCCGCAATATCCTTGGTTTAAACTTTAGCACCAACGTTGCAATAATACTCTATACTACGCACTTGCATTGTGACACTGTACCAGTCAGACATAAGTTTCCAGCCCCTACTTTTTGCCAACTCGGTAAAGAAAAGCTTGTGATTGTCCATGTCGTCCCAAAAGCTATGAGGGACGGAGCTACGAGGTTTTAGAGCGCGTATACGCCAAAAATTTACCTAAAACGCCAAGGATGTAATGTGTCACTCGAATAGTGCTTTAGTATAGCGCCAGGCATTCCATGCCTACAGTTCTGTTTGTAACTACCCAAAACATACCAAACTGGTACCGTTTGACAACAAAACCAGCGCCGTAATGATTTAGATCAGCGCGTTTAATATTACACCAGCCATCAATAGTCTTTACACCAATTTTACCAGCAATTCGCTCCAACACCGCTTTTTCGTGGCAAATAAGCGTTCTGGACATACAAGGGCAGTCATACAGGACGCAATGTTAACTAAAGTTTAACAACAGCGACCAACTTTATTCCACAGCCGTTATTAAAGAATCGATAGATTTGACCACTCCACCACGACACTTGACAAATCACGAGGAGCGATAATACAAAGGTGCACAAAAAAATAACGGTAACATAACTAAAAAGCGGAAGCGCAAATACAAAGTGAGTTTGTAGCAATGAGGAGGTGTTAAAAAACACCAAAATTTTTATCCGCTTATTTAAGTTCTTTCTCCGCGAATACGTCTGGCCAATTGCATGTCCTTTGGCATAATAGTGACGCGCTTTGCGTGGATAGCGCACAAGTTAGTATCTTCGAAAAGACCAACGAGGTATGCTTCAGCAGCTTCTTGAAGGGCAGCGATTGCTGAACCTTGGAAGCGAAGATCGGTTTTGAAGTCTTGAGCGATCTCACGAACGAGACGTTGGAATGGGAGTTTCCTGATCAATAGTTCAGTAGATTTTTGGTATCTACGGATTTCACGGAGAGCAACAGTTCCTAGAGAAACATTTAGTTTTGGAATTTGAGGTAGGTTTTATTTTATCAACGTACCAGGTCGGAATCTGTGTGGCTTCTTGATACCACCAGCTGGGGTGTGTTTGCGGGCGGCCTTAGCGGCGTGGGATTTACGTGGGGCTTTACCACCAGTCGATTTACGTGCAGTTTGCTTTGTACGGGCCATTACGAGTTGTTTTAGAGTTTCTAGAGATTAAACTTTAAGTAGAAGTGTTTGTTGTCACGGCTTAATAGCTAGAGCGATCGAACGTAGTTGGCTCAATTATTTGAATTAAATAAATACACCAATCAGATAAGAGTTAAAAAAATTCCACCAATGAAAATCGAGCGAAAAAAATGAACATCAAAAGAGGTCTTACTTAGACTGCTCAGTTCTTAACATTATCCAACAAAATCAACAAACAAACCAATAATAAACATGTCTGGCAGAGGTAAAGGCGGAAAAGGACTCGGCAAAGGAGGCGCAAAGCGTCACAGAAAAGTTATTCGTGACTCCATCCAAGGAATCACAAAACCAGCCATTCGTCGTCTAGCGCGCAGAGGTGGTGTCAAACGTATCTCCGGTTTGATCTACGAAGAAACCCGTGGTGTACTCAAAGTATTCCTCGAGAACGTTATCCGTGACGCTGTCACATACACTGAGCACGCTCGTCGTAAGACTGTAACTGCTATGGACGTTGTATACGCTCTCAAACGTCAAGGCCGCACACTCTACGGTTTCGGTGGTTAAACGGTTTAACCCTAAACTTTGGTGTTTTTTAACACCTCCTCATTGCTACAAACTCATTTCCTCGCCTTGTAATATTTTTTTGTCAAACTATACCGTTATTTTCGTTATTTGGTTTGTATCTTCACCTAAAAGCACTTCATGCCAGTGACGAGTTTGTTTTGCGATAGCCGTTAGGCGCGCTTGTTGTAAGAGCCGCACACAGGAAACTTTAATTAGGTGCGTTCGTTAGCTCGTTTTGGTTCGTGTTTAGTTTTGCGCCTTGTAGTTTCTGGCTGTCTCGTTTTTTCTTCAATAGTAATCGAGGCGTAACTCGAACGCATACATGCGTAAGGCTTGTATATGACTACCCCTTACTATATTCATTTCGCACTTCCGCAAGGTACAGCAATTTTTGTACGTAACGCTAACGTTTCGACAGGCCTCGCCATAAACACGAGCATTGGGCAATTCCTGGCCATAAAATTTCGCGTTCATGGAGTGTACGGAGCTACGATTGCTTAGCTTGCTAAATACTATCTAACTCGCACACTCAGGGCAGTGGTATGTAGCGTCGTTCAAGGTTAAAAAGGTATGCGTACACGCACTACGAATTTAGTTAAATCATTTTATACAGGCTGGTAACTATGAACTTGGTATCTCGTACAACGACAAGCGCTGTTGGATGCAGCCCATTGTAATTATTGTTGGTACAAAAACGAAAATAGTTGTTGAAATCATCGCTAAATACTATAAAAGATAAACAAGGTGGCACCAGTTCTGCTGATGTCTCATGCCTTTCTCGTCGTAGACGTAAAAAAAAAGAAAGGGAAAGTACAGTCTCGTTTGTAGCATCTAGACAATCATTTGATCCAATCTACGCTACGAGTGATACCTCTGACCCTCGCGAGCTATTATTAAGCGATTGCTCTGACAGCGCTGGCACAAATGAGCTTGCTCCAATAAAGTATGGATTTTCTGAGCCTGGAACACGAAGAAGGGTTGAGTTCGATAGTAATGTTGAAAAACAGTACGTACCAACCAAACTTGTGGCTTTTTTTTTTGTTTTTTTTTAACTCGTTTAGAAGCTCTGAAGATCCTATTGAGCAACAACCTCACTCTTGGGCAGGCACTGGTTTGGAACATGTTCCAGTAAGTTCCAGATCAGTTGTTGAGGCCAATTCCGCTACTACAAGCGGATATGTACCTGCAAAAGTATCAAAAGAACTTACACGTGCTTACACGTCGTTTTTAACGACAAGTTTTCGCAAACAAAAGTATAATCATGGACGCTCTAAAAGCGTTAATTATTCTGCAAATTCCATAAAATCTCTTGGTTCAGGTCAACGTGTTGAACTAGCTTTGGACAGTATAGCTGATATAAGTCATTCTACAACGTATTCACGAAGTAAGCGCCATACTATAGTTAGTCCAAAGCGAGCAGCTGCTCCTACGTCTTTTATTTGTACGTTGAACTTCTTCACTAAATTTCTTTGGCTTACTTTTTTTTTCTAGCTCAACCAAGAACAACTCAATCGCCATTATCTCAACCAGCTACAAGAGAGCATATATCTAGATTTTTGAGTATGGATGACGTGTTAGTTGGGCCTCCACCACAGCCGTCAATGCAAACTTCATTCCGCTCAGATGTTACTGGTGGTTTATTGCCTACAGCAGATACTACTGAGTCTGATTTAATAGAATTATCTGCACTTGCTAGTATGGCTGACTTGGACGCCATTGCCAAGTCATTACGTAGTGGTGCACCTGGTAGTGAAGCTATAAAACATACATTTTCAAGTTCTGAATCGCCGGCATCCTCATCGAAAACTGCTGTAAAGGAATCTCGCTCTACGTCGACATTACCACAATTTAGACAAGTCTCAAGTGTACGAATCACCTCCTCAGTCAACTGTCTTTCTGCGTTTAAAAAAAACCTTTTCTCATCATTTTTGACATTTCGCTCATTTTTTTATGAAGGCGCCCCGTAGTACAGGTCCAATACGTTTTCCTGCCTCGAATGCTACTGGTTATAATGCAATGGCACCAAAAGTACCTCCTAAAAGACCACCAAAGGTTAGAGTATTCGGTCGTGCTTCTGTACAACAAAAAAGAGGCGGAAAGCAACCTAGGTTTATTGGAAAGCAAAGAACAAACTCATCTGTTCCTAAACGTCCTTTAAAAGGATTTAACTATAAGCCACCTATGCCAAAACAGAAATCTCCAGGTACTCCACGGCCTATTGACAATAGCATTGCTTTAAGCCAGGAGAAGAAAACTAGATCTATGAGTGGTAGTGGCACGACTATATCTGGAAGTGTCACATTGGGTCCTACACCAAAGGCTTCCTCTCCGAAAGTAGGTGGCTCTCCTAGGGCTGCTTCTATCAAATTAAGTGGGTCAGCAGGGGCTAACCCTCCTAAACTGAGTCGGTCTCCTAGGGTTGCCCCTTCTATAGTTAGTAGCTTGCCTAAGGCGGGTCCTCCAAAAGTAGGTGTTTCGCCTAAAGGTGTACCAAAGAACAATTCTGTGCGATATTCTGCAAGTGTTAATGCTAGAGGAGAGTGAGAGTATATGAACTCTTAAGCTTGGAAATAAGAGCAAGACGAAGAAAGAAAGTGGCACTCGCAGAAAAGTTATCTATATCTCTTGCAGACAGCTTTTTTTTTTTAAAAGTGAGTCAAAACGAAAAAAAGCGTTGGTGTACTATAGACTCAACTCTGGAATTACGAAAAAATGTACATTTAATGGTAACTCTAGAATGGATAACCAAAAATAATAATAAAAACTTCAAACAAACTTTGACCTCATTTTACTACGAAAAGATGAACAAATGACGATTGTAGAATAGGTGGTAAGATGGGTGTCCTCATAGTAGGTAAAACGTGGGATGAAGCGAAGTTAGGAGATTGTGTTTCAGGCCTTTACTACGTAATTGTTTTTTTTTTTTTTGAAATGTGGAATTTGTGTTTTTTATTGGCATGTTGAACGTTGTTCTTTGTCTTTTTGGCTATTATACATGGTGTCCAGAATGAATGGGTGTTTGCAAGCTCATTTTGCGCCTGCAGCGGCTGACGCGTCAAAAAAATCTCCAAAGTCGATCAAGAAATCATTGTTGCTTTTTGTTTGTTTTCCTGCAACTAGTTTTTGAAGTTCTGGAGTCGCAAATGATGTATCTTCCAAATCAGCAGGTAAAAACGGATTTACTGTAGTGCGCTTTTTAGCTGCTTTTGTACTCTTATCGGGGCGTATTGGCGCTGGTTTATACGTGGCTGTTGTAGCGGGGTTTTTATTTTCGGGTGTTTTTGTGATTCGTGGGGCTGTTTGTTTGTTTACTGGCTTGTTTTCCTCGTTGGTTACCTGTTTTGGTGTACTCACGCTAGTACAAATGTTGTTCTCTGGTTTAGGTTTGGAAACGATATCTACGCCTGATACAGCTCTTTCTGCTAATTCCAGTTCCCTTTCGATGTCATCTAGGT
This sequence comes from Trichosphaerium sp. ATCC 40318, assembly GCA_038496445.1. NCBI lineage: Eukaryota > Discosea > Flabellinia > Trichosidae > Trichosphaerium > Trichosphaerium sp. ATCC 40318. The sequence continues at coordinate 116,393 of JALMLS010000017.1, forward strand.
CAGGACTAAAGCTACTTTCTGCTTTATCGCCCTGTACCTCCTTCTTTGCGGCTGCATAGTCCTCTGCATACTTCTCTTCTTCTGTTTTTTCTCTAAAGGTGAATTTTGCCTTTTTACCTTTAAACAGCTTTGTCATAGACTTTTTTGCTTTAATCATTGTTGTGTGCACTAATTGCACAACGTGCTAGGATGTCAGTTATATTTGACGTTTTATCACAAAACTGCCAATTTTTCGTAGTTTTCTTGAGGCTTTCAATGCAAGTCCAAAACAAGCTACTAACTTTGAGTACTGTACTACAACAGAAAAATGATTGGGCTCAACTATTATGGAGATACTTGAGTCATATACCGTTTCGTTTCTGACAACGTGTTTATTTGTTGAAGTTGCTTAACTGATATTCTATTGGGCACTGTCTAGGTAATAGTACGCATTAGAATCAGGTCATAGCTACCTGGGCACCATCTGGATAGATCTTGCGGCCAAGTGGCAAAACAACACTGTTGTTTCTGCTTTAATGATGGACTCGCAGTTTGTGTTTTGATGTGTATAAGTTGTTTGTGTTCAATAATGACAGCGAGGATAAAGTGTTACAGGTTTATTTATTTACAACTACAGTACGCTTATCGGGTATTTTTTGTGAATCAATAATGCGAAAAGGGGTTTGGAGATAGAGGTGGCTATATCCTTGTTACGTTGCGAATGCAACAGCAGTAACAATGATAAAGATTGCCAACAAGAATAAGATTGTCAACCACAGTATCTTTGTTGATGATTTTACTGCTACTTTATCGACTGTCCTAATAAAGGTTTTAGCACGTGCAACCTCATTTGTCGAAGACCACTTTAAAAAGTTCAAGCGGCAAAGCAACCCAGTTTTGTAGGAGGGTGTATGTTCGAAAAAAGGACGTTTAATGAATCAATACGTACTTTGTTGTGTTTTTAATGCGTACAGCAGAACGCATTGTTTTACCATCGATTTCATCGAGTAACACCATTTGTTCATCCGCTTCGCTATCTTTTTGTTAGTATTAAGGCGTTAACGCTAATTTTTGAGAAGACTTCAAATGACACCATGTTTTGAGCGAAATTTGAGTTATAATGCTTGGGGACTACGCACCGACTGATTTCTTTTCCGTAGAACATAGTTCTGGAAAGACTGCCATCGAGGTGATCTAATAACTCGTCCTGGTCTACGGTAGTTATTAATACCCAAAGAACGCGTACGGGGTATTATTTGTTGTTGTAATTCATTTTTCAAATAAAACCGGCTTTTAAGGTCACATACTGTCCAAAACACGCTGTTGATCAACTAATAAATCTTTGTTAGTCCATTGTGCTCGTGGGTCTTCAACATCTTTCATTTCCTCCTCCACTACACCCTCGTCATCACCGAATGGATTATGCATGTTGGTTATGTTCGTATGGGTAACCGAATGCCTTAAAAAGGGAAATATTTTAAGTAAGAGAGTTCGATTGTTTTGTGCGTTTTTATCGCAGTGAAGAGTTTTTGACTTGCACAAGTACAACTCGCCATGAACGTAACAGCCGGTGACGTATCATATGAATTGTTTGAGCTTACAGGCCAAAAACTGTTTGAGACGTGGGAGGTTATTGCAATAGAGAACCCTATCATGCGTTTTGTTTCCAGAAGCATGAGCAGCAAGCCGGTACAGCAATAAATAGCAAATTGTGCCTAACTCCTAGTAGGCAAAAGAGACTGCTCGTTTCAATGATTTGGGAACCACTTCTCGTGCATACAGTAGAGCCTCTAAATCCAGACCTGTTACAAATGCGCCTTCGCACAAACTTTCTGCACTTGAAGCTGAACTGGCCTCTATGCGCCAACAAATGGCTATGCTACTTCAAGCAAGAAGTAATGCAACAAGTATGGCCCCAAGTCAAGCTACAAGTCAAGCACCAAGTCAGGCGCCTAGTCAAGCGCCAAGTAAGGCTGCTAGCAGAGTACGAGCCCTCAAGAGTTGCGCAATAACAACTTACAAACGAAATGTTTTAGGCACCTAGAAGCCCGCCATTACCAGCGCGTCCTCGCTACAAAGACCAAGTGCAACAGCACCAGTTAAAGCCAAGAACTCCAAACCGCGGTGCACCTACAAGAGTTGAAAAAACAGATGACGAGCCAGTACCAGGATTAGCGCTCTCAGACGTATTGCTAGAGTTATCTCGTTCACCTTCAAAGTCATTGAAACGTGTAGAAGGCGAAAGGTATAAACTACTTTTTTTGTATTTGATTTGTACACCTCTGCTCATAAATACGTATAGATCTCCTGGTGGCACAGTAAAAACACAACGTAGCAATGACAAGATAAATGTCACATTTGAAGAGAACCCACAGCAATTCCTCACACAAGCACTCGAACGCAAGTTTAAGGTATAAAAACTAAAAGAAAGTAACAAAGAGAGGAACTAACCGACAATGTAGGATAAGGAAGATCCTTGGGCCTAAAGTGGCTTGTCTACTTACTTGTTTCGCTTATAACGAAGCGAGGTGTTTCGATTCACTGTACTATAGACGCTGAGAGAGTCATTAAAACTTTTTACTAATAATACAACACAACAGCTTTGTTTCTTCTTCTTCGTACTTTTTCTTTGCGTTTTTTTTCTATCGTTATTCCTTGCCTCTACAAGCTTCGTTCAACATTTGTTGAGCTTGTTGATGTAAGTTTATTATCACTTCTTCATTGAGAGGTTGCGTTGCGAGGTCGGAAACAAGAGACATGAGCCAATCCTGTAGTGGAACCTTGTCTATCCGTTGAACCAGCCTTGTTGTAATACGATTTGGACCTTCCCAGACTAAAGCCAAAAATTCTAGAGCACGCCAAACCTCAAAGCTGTAGCAATCTAGTGAGAGCATAAGTAGTTGCAAACAAAAACCAAAACGTTTTTTCCCTTTGTAACGTACTGTTTTCAAGTGTGCGTATTCGGTTTCCTAGGTATCGTGCAAGGAGCGTCATACCATGTGACGATCTCCAAATTTGATTTAACACAAATTGAGAAAATCTTGACAGATCTTTGCATCTGAAAAAACAAACATAAGCAAAAGGAGGAGACGAAATAGACTCAAAGTCTTTGAGAAACAAAAACAAAACGTGAAGAAAATTCGACGTTAAAAAAAGAAGAACGTACTCTATGTGGTCTGGAATCTCTTCAAGATCATCTACTCCTCCTTTTGTTATATCTTCAATTACAATATCAAATATATTTGAAATCAAAGTTTCCAAAGAAGGTCGTAATTTTGCAACAGCACAAATCTGAGCAATACGAACAAGAGATGTTTCGTCCTTTCTCCACTCACAAGATCCGTACAACTTGATAGCTTGTAGGAACATATCTTGTGCCAGTTGTTGGGCATTATTAGGTAACCCAGGCGTTAAAATATGGAAAGCAACTTTCCACCCACAAGCCACAACGCAATTTCCGAGTTCGACAACATCATCATCTGAACCCTCAATATCTTCAACTGTCTTGATGAGTGTAGTCAATAGATTCAATAGACTCTGCTGGAGAGCCAAGTCACCAATACCAAGAACGATATGATCCGTAAGGATAGGTAGGATCGAAGATATAACATGATAATGTAGTTTTTCAAGAGGTGACGTTTCTACCATACTCAGTAACCACGTGTAAGCTTCTTCAAATGGTGCAGATTTTTTTTTGCTTTAAGTGATTCCGTATGAATGAGTGCCTTGTAGTACATTGCCACTCCCTTGCAAAGACTGACATGTAATGGCAACACATTATCATAATCAGACTCTTCATCAATCTTGTTGACACAAGTTTGGAGTGCGGCCTAAAGTCTCATGAGTATGGAGGTGCTACTGGCTAAGGTTGTAGTTGATATAACGTACAATAACTTGTTCGAACTCGTCGCACGCCATGGCGGCTTTGCGTGTTACTTCACCTTCGAGAGTGGCTTGTAAGAGCATAAAAGACTTCTCTAGCTTCTGGATAGGCTTGAACGAAGACTTTTTAGCCTTCTCATCACCTGTACCTTGTCTGACAAGGTGAGCGGTCAAGTTAAGAACAGATCCGAGTTGATTCCATTGAGTAAGACAATGCAACATCCCTTTAAGCAAAGACTTGTTGGAGAAATGACCAATACCTCTAAAATGGGACAAAAGTTATTTTTTTTGTTCCTTCGTATTGTTCTCTGTTGCTTACCTTTCTTTAAACCGAGATAGCTGTGTAGTAAGCTTTGTTATCAATTCGGGTACGTTTCCAGCATCCTGTAGACCACAAACGAGATAGAACGCATTCAACGTGTCTGTCTTTTCCTCAACATCTTGTTCTTCATCAGAATCTTGTAAAGCCTTTGCTACAACACCAAAAATGCGACACATTGAAATATCATCGACTTTCTCTTCCAAGTGCTAATGAAAAAAATATAAGTCAAAAACTCAACAAACTCTTCAAAAGTACCTCCAGCAACGGCTTGTTCTTCTTTAATGTTAATGCCTTTGCAATGGCATCCCAAAGTACATGTATGATACCAAGTACACTCTTGACAACCTCAAAAGTAAGCGGCTCTGAGAAAGAAGAAAGTTAGTATTAAACCCTTTTTTTAAAAGTTTTTGTAAACTTCTGTATAGCTTGAAGCTTGTATTGTACCTTTGTTGCCTTTCCTACGTTTGGTTCTTGGTGCATCATCACCACTCGATTTAGTAGTATCAATACGCTTTAAAACAAAGTCCCAAAGATATGTCTAAAGAGGGAAAAAATTACTTTTTGCTTTTCTTGTAGGGAGTTTTGGTACGTACGATAAAAGGTACTACTGTGCCTATTGGAACCATTGAAGACACACAAGCATAGAATGATAGTGTAGCATCTGGTTCACTCTTGATCATAGAAAGACAACGCTTGTTGAGATTCTTTGATGTCTTATCGGCAGGGAAGTAAGTGTCCTTAAGTAGTTGCACATATAGACGCTTTACTTTAATGGATTTCTCAACAGCGAGCTGTTGTAGAAGCGCATCAACTGGTGTAACATCCCAGAACTTTATAGAACGCATATTCTTGACTTCTAGCAATAACTTAATAAGAGCAACACGAACACGCTCGGATGTGTCGTTAATTAAGTTCTTTAACCGAGGCAAGTGCTGTGCCATCACTGCTCGGGATAGATGGTTATCCAGTATAACTGTAAGTGCTTGGCACGCACTAACCCGAACGTCTGCAGCGCTACGGTAGAAATGAGAATCTTTCTTCAAGAACAAAAAAAGAGGAGTAAGTTGTTACCTTTTATCTCTTGCGAGACGGTCTGTTAATGTAAGGATAAGCACTTGAGCTGTATGATGTGGAATAAGTTCCCAGTAGAGAGATAACACTCTTCCTATTGATTCTGCCGCCTGACTACGAACTTGAGGGTAGTCGTCCTTTAAAGCTTTTTGTAGTGCATCAAATTGTCGTTGTAATGCTGCCTCACGTTCTGGTACATTACAATTTGGATCCACCAAAGGAAACGCAGAGCCGAGTTGAATTACAGCGTTTCGGCGTACTACAAAATAAAAAATAAGAATAAAACATCCAAATATTCGATGCATAATAATGACGTACCAGCAGGGTTAGCACAAGTTAAAGCACGCCACAATATAGGTTGATATAACCGTGCAAGCATCTCGTCAATAGTCATCAAGTTTGCTTTCTGTTCATGGAAGTGTTTCAAGATAATCTGGCACGCAGCAAGTATTGCCTTGTTTTGAGCATGAACAGCATAGTGAATGTAATCCTGAATGCAAATATTCTCCAAAGTAAGAAGAGGAAGTCCACTACAGTTCTTCCACGCTTTAAAGTAGATCTCAGCGTAAGCCTCTACTTGGTGGCGTTTACACGTTGTAAGCTAGTGTAAAAAAGTCAGATCTGTTTCATTATTTATGGCTTTCAGAAATCGATGACGTACAGATGTTTTAATAGTAGTATGAAGGCGACTTATGAATTCAGGATGAAGCTCGAAAAGATAGGCCAAGAATCTCTTTCCATCATCTGAAATTAAGAGTCCTCCATGTATGAAACAGCGTTGTAACAAGCGTTGTAATGACTCTGATCTAAAGAACAAAAAATAATCAGAAGAAATAATGTAGTTAGTTTCTTACGATTGATCCTCAAAGTCAATCAATGTGAGCGCTTCTCTAAAGCTGTACAATCGTTTTACGTCTAAAAAATCGTTAAGATAAATGACGACAAGCTCTATCTTTACCTTTGACCTTTATTGCGCCTGTTTGCTCCAAAACGTTGACAATAAAGAAGGATACTGTTTGTGGTACTAGTAATTCTCTGCCAGCTCGCTCTTGAGTATACCACAAAGCGCAAACCTCAGCTATTCTGCTTTGAATGGCACGTTCTCCTCCAAGAGAAAACATCAAGCCTGTAAGCGGTTAGCGCTGTTTTATTACCCTTTGAACGTACTGTGCAAAGATACCAATACGTTGTATAGTTCTTCAGGTGCTGGTATAGGCCTTGTAGCATTGAGGAATGCATCTAACAAATCACAACAACCAATAACGTATTTTTTTTGTAGAGCTGACACCTGATGCGTTGTTACGCGTTGATTGAATGTTTCACAAGGTTTGTACCTCTTTTAATGGTCTTGTCCCGTTAATGTTTTCTGGAATGTTTTCCTTGTCTGCGTAGTCGTCCTTTTCTTGAATACACTGTTGTGATTAATTCTAGGCGTGTTTTGGCATGAATGTACCTTATCTAGCTTGGTTTGTAGTCCCTCTCCCAATTTAACGTACATGGTCGCAGAAAGCGCTTGCACTACCTTGGCGAGTGGCATTTTAGCTTTTTTAGCTGTCTATTAATTGTCAATTCAAAAATTTGTACAAGTGGTCGTGCTTTTAGCGCACTACAAATAGCATACATGTCGTTTAAGGATGCTAAACAGCTCTTCATCGCCGTCATCATTTTCGAGCGCGTTAATAAGCTCTTTGCCTGCTTTCTTCATTGCTGGGCTTTAAAAACTCAAACGTAGCTTCAATTTTTCTCCCGCCAAATAACTTAAGGCAAATAGGCAATTAAGTTTGTTGTAAAATGTTATTCTAGTGTTACTCGTCAGTTTTAGTTGACATTCTGAAGATTCCATGCATTATCGGTCCTCTATTATTTTTGGACGCCATTGATATAACAAAGTACATGGCATCATTTTGGTAATACATACACTTGGTGTATTGAAGGTATGGAACGTTTGTTTTAAGATGTAAATTGTCATTAGAACCTCGCGATAGGTAGACTTTTACCACACCCTTGTTTTTGGGTACCCATAAATCACCTCGCTTGTCTAGCGCAAAAGCCTCAAGTCGTTTGAGAATAACAATTATGTAAATATGCTCACCTCAATTAGCTCAGTAGTGGTGTACACTACATCATTTTTATCACCTCGTATTCGTACAATCTCACTTAGATTGACGTTCATCTTCATGGCATCTCTATGATAACGAAATCCATCGTGATATTCACTACGTATTGAATATCGCAAAACATAAATATCACCTCCGTGACACCTCACAGTGTCCAGATACGAGTTACAATGCTCTTTTTCAAAAACAGGGTTAGGATTTCTTGGAAGGGTGTGAAGTATCTCTCCTGATGTATAAAAGAATGTGTTTGGTGATAGTCCTACACAAAATCCATGTGCATTAAATGATGGCTTGCCCCCTCGTGCGTTCAGAGTTTCGAAGTAGTATGGATCAGCGTTGCACACTAACAACTTATCGTTTGGTTGAGACAAGCTAAATTCTTGAAGCTTTTGAGCGTAGTACACAAGGTACACTTTTCCATCTGTGACATCAACAAATTGGGGTTGCAACTGACAAAGATTTTAATGTACAATTGTACTTTGTTCAAAATGCGTACTTTCTTCAAAATGCGTACTTTCTTTTGGTTGTCTTGCTCAGGATCTGCGATCGCCACGATGCAGGCCGCGCTGCGGTCTAGAGGAATCTTATACAAAACACTTCGTGAGTTGTAGTAACCAGAGAACACAAAGAGTATCTATAATTTCAGAATTAGGATCTGATTGTACTAATGAGCCACGTGACTATTTTTTTTTTGGAGGCCTTATTAAATGTTTTAAACTTACCTCGTCAGCGCTGGTTACAGCAAGGCTTCTTATTTTCTTTACAACATCAGTTTTAGTTAAAGGAGTTTGGCCCGCTGTTGGTTCTTTTAGTTACCATTAATGGTGTTTAGTGCGTACCTGGGGATTCGATTGTTTCTGGTAAAACATCTTGTAGTTGGAAAACATTTAAACGGTCCTTGGGTATTTTAGCTTGTAAAGCTGTTTAATTTACCTTAATTGGTTGTTTTGTATCAGCGATAGCGCAAAACCACGAACTGACGCGTCTCACTCTTCCTAGAGACAAAATATCTAGAAAATCCACTATTTCATTGACAACATCTAATGGTAGTGTAGCAAAGGTCAATTGGTGTTGCATTTAACGTATTTGGTTTTGGTTTGACAATCCGCTCGTTATGGCTTAATTGTTTGGCATTTTTTTTATCTAAAGCCAACATGCTCGCCCTCAGATCTTTCAGACGTGTAACCCCTTCATCCACGGTACTACCTTACAGCACGCATCGTGAGTTTATACTGTTATAGAGAGTCGCTAGGACTGCACCTGTCCGCAGCTATTGCAAAGGTAGGTATCGCGTAGGAAACAGAGAATAACTAAAAAACACTGTAGCCACGAGAAAAAAGGTTTTCTTCGACATTGAAATCGCTAGGCAAAACGCTGGTCGCATTACATTTGAAGTACGTTTGATGACCAACAACTAAATGTTAACCCTTTCGCTTAGTTGGTACGTTTACTTTCGCTCTCTACACGCCACTAAATGACATAATTCAGTACGACGATATCGTACCAAAGACAGCAGAAAACTTTCGCGCTCTTTGCACCGGTGAAAAAGGAAAAGCCCAAGGATTTGACTTATCTTACAAGGGCAGCAAGTTCCATCGTATTATTCCTCAATTCGTATCCTTAATCTACAAGTTACTAACGACACAGTGATTAAATTGATTATTTCTCTTTAATATTATCAAAGATGATCCAAGGAGGTGATTTTACGCGTGGAGATGGTACTGGTGGTCTTTCTGTACGTTCTTTGTCATTTTTAATCAAACATTATCATTGTTCTTACTTTCCCTTAGATCTATGGCGCCAAATTCGCAGATGAGAACTTCAAGGCTAAGCACACCAAACCAGGTTTGCTCTCTATGGCCAACGCTGGTCCAGGAAGTACGCAGTATTTATATTATGCAGTTTTTCTTTTTTTTCGTATTTTTTGAGATTTCTATGAAGCTAATGTTGTTAACTCCTAGCCAACGGTTCTCAATTTTTCATCACCACTGTAAAAACACCATGGCTCGATGGCGCTCATGTAGTCTTCGGACAAGTAACTGAAGGTACTACTTAGTATTATTTTGGCTCCTTTTAGTTTCCTTCTACTGCAGTTTTTGCTAAACGGAGCTACAAGGAATGGACGTCCTAGAAAAATTAGAAGCTCAAGGAACTGGTAGTGGCACCACAAAGACAGAATGCAAAATCAGCGACTGTGGTGAGTTGTAAGCTCTAGATGTCTATCGCAAAGCGATAAAAAAACAATAAACGCTTTCTATGCAAAAATAGTAGTAGCCTTGTATTGCTACAGGTTTGCTCATCGCGCTTGCGACCAGAATCACTCTGCTGTAAGCGTGATAGCCTACGCAACTACCCATACCTTATGACGCATACCCTTTCTGCACATTTCGTGTCACCTCATAGTTTTGTGTACACAAAACGTACAAACCAAAGAACGTAACAACGTCTCTTTGCGCAAAATGGCGTCCAAAGACCGCGATCATTGGATCGCTATACAAAAAAGAGTAAGGATTGTTTTCAGACTGATGACCCGTTCAGTCGTTATTAAAACCACTTTAAATTGTATTTACGTTAAGAATTAGACGTTTACAGCATGGGTAAACGAGCAAATAAAATCACGAGACGTTCAAATATCGGACCTATACGAGGACATTCACAATGGCGTCTATTTGATATTCCTGGCTGAGAGTGTCACTAGTGAGTTTTTGAACCAAAACAAAAAAATGGATCAGATCTTTATTTAACGCCATTAGAAACTGAGTTTAAGCGTCGGTACTCTAAAAACCCGCGAATGAGGTAAGAAAATAATATACACGTGAAAAAGGAGTCTCCTTTCTCACTCGTTGTTTGACAAAGAGTGCACAAGATGGAAAATGTTAGTATGGCGTTGTCTTTCCTCAAGCTAGACGGTGTTGTGTTCGTCGCAATTGGACCTGAAGGTACACATTACCTCGTCTACAGCAGTCACTGCACAGTGCTTAAAATGGCTCACTCGCGCGTAGATATCGTAGACAAGCATGAGAAATTGATATTAGGTCTAATATGGACTCTTATTGCTAAATATCAGGTATCTTCTGGTGTAGGATCAAAAGATGCTCTGATGGAGTGGATACAAAGTAAAATCCCACAAAAAAATGTAAAGAATTACACATCAAGGTACACAAAGGTTTTCTTGCATTAACTGATTTGGTAAAATAGTTGGCGTGATGGCACTGCTATATGTGATCTTGTTAATGCGCTTGAACCAGGAACCATAAAAGATTCAGAAATAAAACACGTGCGTCGAAGATTTTATCATGTGACACAAGTTTGTAATATTTTAAATTAGAATGCTCCATTAAAAAATGCTGAACTTGGTATTAATGCTGCTGCATCTTTGGGTATACCAAAGATCTTACAACCAGAAGATATGATCGCAGATGACGCTGTACACCTTTTTTGTTCAAGCAAAGAACTTGACACTTATGATTATCCGTAGGACGAACTAAGCGTTGTCACTTACTTATCGTACTTTCCACAGTACAAACCTATAGATATTGACGCGTCAAAATGCGTTGCGAGCGGTCCTGGATTATTGAATGCAGATGTTTCAAAGCCAAACGATTTCACTGTTACTGCTGTGGATAGGTATTATTCTCTTTGTTTAGCTTTGGTTACTAATCCAAAATAGCCAAGGGAATAAAGTAGACTGTTCTAGTTCTCCTTTCCATGTTAAAATAAGTGGACCTTCACCAGCCTCGCACAAGGTAGTACCTACCTCGGGTAAGGGTGACTTCAAAGTCTCTTGGGTACCTAAAAAGGCTGGAGTATACGAGGTACCCTTAAAGTTACTACGTATTTCTAAATTGAGTAGCTTGATATATCGCTGAGTGATGGAAAACGCGTCGGCTCTAGTCCTTATTCTGTAGAAGCTGTAGGGAGGTAATTATAGTATTTAACTTTAATTCATTTACCAATTTGTTTCAAGTGGTAATGCTTCACCTGGATCCCTACGTGTGAGACACTGGAAAACTTTTCGTGTTCACTACATACCTTTCAGTGATGGAATGTCATTTGGGGACTTTTGGAGTTCACTTAGCAATAGCCCTAATTTCAAGAATGTGCAATCAGTTCATTTTACTAAAGAGGTGATTACTTGGTTATCTACTTTATTGTGACTAAATCTATAAGGGTAAACGGATGCGTATAAATGATGACACAAATCTAAAAGCTGCATCCGAATCAGGGGGCATCCTTGAAGCTTCAGATACCGAAAAGGGTACACTGTAAATACTTCACAGCAAACTCATATTTGTGTAGATTTTGGAATATTTACAGAATCACTACCATCTGGCGAGCCACGTTATCACGTGATTTTTATGCATGGTCTCGAACCACATCGAAGCACATGGGTTTCTCCAGAGGTACTAACGCAATGAGACATCTAAATGATCAAAATAACACTGCATAGGGCGTTTTCTGGTCTGGAAAATGGCTTGGTGCTGATTTGAAGAATAGTCATGTTCTGTCGTTCCGTTACAATGCTTCTGCCTATAGAACGTTTTGGTCTCTTTTCTACCAACTGAAATTCGCAATGGTAGAGATACAAAGAATGAACCTAAAGAAGCCAATAGTATTTTGTGGTAAGTGCTTTTTCCGCAACCTAAAATCAAGTTTAACGTACTGTTAAGTTCATGGCCTTGGAGGAATTCTGCTGAAATGGCTCTTGTACAGTTACCCTAGATTACGTGCTCAAACTAGAGGCAAGCCACTTCGGATTTAAAACATTGACTAACATTTGCAAAGGTGTTGTATTCTTTTCTTGTCCATGGAGACAAGTTCAATGGAGGAACTTTTATAATATTTATGGTATTGAACTACCTAAATATTTTGGAATGCTAGCCAGATTTGTTAACAATAAGTACAATGGATTCGGCATTCCTTCGCTTTGTTTTGGTGCTCAATACCAATTAAAGGCACGTGTATTGTCAATGTTACCTTGTTTCTATCTAACTAGTACAGGGTTGTGACGTTGTGCCTCTTGAAGCTTCCGGTAAAGTTACCCCATGGGGCCTAGTACAATGGCACCCTGTTGCTAGAGATCACAGCACAATTGTGCGGCCAACTCGTGAAGATTTTCTTCCTTATAAACGCACTGTGCAATGGATCAAAGGGTTGTGTACGTACTTTTTTACATAAAGAAAATGATAACAAGCTAAAGTCACTTAGATGAACCTGGACGTATTAATCCATGGTACTCTTGTAAAGGCAAGTATAGGTATTCTCATTGATGATCTAACACGTGGGTTATAGGATCTCCAAAAATCGATTTTGTGTTCGTACCTGGCTTGTGTCGTGACGTAAACGGCGTATGGGGTATTAGAGGAAATCCAAGTAAAAGTTGGGCATTGGTACTAGAAGCATACACCAGTATTGATTCTGATTACCTTTTTAGTCGTGGATGGTACCAGAGTTTAAACGAAGACTCGGAAGCGATTGTGTGAATGTATGGCGCTACGATTGTGACTGGAAACTACTTGAGAATACAGGTGGTATTCGTGCCATAGCATCAAAGTACATATACAGTTTGTATTATTGTCTTCATACTAATTCTAGTATCAAGCATTGCCAGCGCTTTTGCAGAGAACGGTATTGCCTCAAAGAGGCCCGTGGTATTATTAGGTCATGGTATTGGCGGCTTACCTTTGAGGCACTTGTTATTGTCGAGTTGGCCTATCCGCAGAAGAACATCCAGGGCTGTATTCTTTGGATGTCCTCACCGTGCAGGCGGTATTGATTGGGGCGCTGTACTATCAGGATTTGGGGTTAACCCATCTCCAGATGCAGTAAGAGAACTGGGAGAGTACACTGCATCACTACAAAACTCCTTTGATAGACTCTCGCTCCCTACTCTCAATTTTATTCCTGCTCAAGCAGAATCTGTACGGATGCAAACCTCATCATGTCATCTCACGCAATTGTAGTTCCCTGTGGGATGTTTCGTCCCTACACGTCGATTTACTGAAGTAATGAAGATACCAGACAGCGACTATAATACAGTAGGTCAATTTCCAAGTGAATCGGATAGAGGATACAAGAAATTAATAGGATTCTTGGGATTGGGTAATATTACTATCTTGTCAATGTGTTATTTATTGTACTGTTAAGGTCCTTGGAACTACTTATACTCAATACAAACCAGAGATGGTCCTTTTGGCGAATATAATTACTTCCCTTGGCACAAGGTAACACTATTTGCTGAAACTATAATGGAGATTTTGTCACCAAGTCAACTTACTTTAACTTTAAGGTTTTTGACTTTGAGGGAGTGAAATTTAGATTGTTTCCAGCTCCACGCGGTTATAGATCATCTGCATTTGGCTTAAGTATTATGGATCCTAATGGATCCGGTCACATTCGTCCAGAAGATCTTGATATTGGTGTTGTGAAAGGAAACGAAATGGATTGCGAATTTTCTCCTTTACCTGGTTTTTCTGTACCATCTTTCGTTGCTACCTTATATCCTAAATCCTCAGGTACTCCTATAAATGAAACATGTTGGATAAAGTATTTTACTCATGTTATAAAAGGAGAGTATGACGTGAACCTAAGTTACAAGGGTAAACCACTTTTACCTCAACCAATCAAGATTGTGGCATACAGTACGTCTTTAGTTAACAATACAATACAACTAATAAAAATTAGCCATCGATCCAGAGAAATGCACGATGAGTGGAAAAGGTTTAGACTATCCATGTGCTGGAGAACCTTCAAATGTTACTATTGGTTTGAAAGATTCCAATGGATTAAGTGTTGCTGTCGGTGGTGCTACGATTGACACTGACTACGAATCTCCACTTGGGTCATTACCAACGCAAGTTACAGATAAGAAAGATGGAGAATACACTGTTTCTTTCACTCCTGAACATGGATACAATAGCCTGGGTGCTAGTATACAGAATAGTGAGCTTCCAAGCACACCAAAAAAGATTTTTGCAGAGGTAAATAGACAAACTTGTTTGAGGCTTGACTTAATTTTTTTCAGATGAAATCTAATGTTCCTGATATGCCACACCGACGGAATGTACCAAATAGGTTTACACTACAAAACGCACAAGGCTATGTGGTACCAGGATTACAACCAAAAGACTTCGATGTTGAGGTTTATGGTCCTATGAACACACCAAAAGCAACTTCATTCAATGGTTCGTAATGTCCACAGTTACAATAATACTCATAAAACGCAGGTACGGTTGAACCATGTCCTGAACTTGAGGGTGTATATCAAGGTACGTAACTGTAAGTTATAGCTATCACGTGATTTTAACACGTGCCAAGCCGATTTCTCACCTCAGTACCCTGGTGTTTACAAAGTAGTCCCAAAACACAAAGGACATGCAGTGCTATCGTCTCCACTTTATGCTAACGTTTTCGCACGTACGTCTTTACTACGTTTTCTCTCTATAAGATGACATTCTTTCGCAGTACCTGTTGCAAGTGGTGATGGAGACGCAACGAGTAATCCTTTGGAATGGCAGAAGGGTGTTATGGGCGCATCTCCTTCAGGTGATGTTGACCTTACAAAGAAGCCAAATATGAAGCTTTGGAGCAGAGGAGATCCTCTACAGTGCGGACGTGTCAAAATGCCTAAATACATATCCTGTTCCTGCTCGGATGGTAGTGGTAATCCTATCTCTGGAAATGTATCTCTAGTATCTCAAGAGCCAACACAATCTGAGGGTACCTAATACTTGAACTTAGCACTCCTAACTTTGGTATTGTAGTTACTGCTGCGGAAGTCTCCCCTGGGCTTTACACCGTGCCATTTATACCTTGTGCTGAGGGTAGTCATCCATTATACGCTACTTTCCAAGGTGTACCAGTTAACAGCGAACCAATAACACTAGCTGCATCAGCACGTGCGTATACAACTTAATCTATGATTGGTAACCACGTATTTTAGCATCAGAACCTTCTCTTTGTAGTGCTGTACCAAAACATCAGAACAAAATGCAATGCTTCACATTTACACCTGAAGGCGTGCCACAAAGGTTATATCTTAGTTTGTAATTTCTAGAAGTGACCTTGAATAGGTTTGGTGGGGAGAATATAGCTGTTTTAGCTACTGATCCAAGAGGAGATGTTGTACCATGTTCTGTTGAGGTAACTTTTTGTTCACTTATTACTTTACGTAACAATGTCTAGGATAAAGGGGATGGCACTTATGATGTGACGTTCGAACCTACAAGTGCTGAGCCGCTTACTGCTGATGTTCTCGTTGGAGGAAAACCTCTTTCTGCACCTGTAGAGATTCAAGCATTCCCTACTTCAGAAGGTTTGTACCCACCAAATGATTCAAGTTAAGAGCTTTTTCTAAACAATATGATTCTAGGAAGCCCAGAAGTATTTGAGAGAAGCAATAACATACCTGATAGTAGAGAAGCTTGTTATGGATCAAATGTCGGAGCACCTGATGTTCCAGAAACAGAAGAGCCACATGGAGCTTTATTTCCTAGTGATAAGCCAGATAATGATCGCAATATTGGTAAACTAAGACGTAGAAATCCTAAATCAGGGTCTGGTGCTAAGCCACAAAGAACCGTTGGAAAGTTAAAACCAAGGTACTTCCATACATTGAGTACAAAAAAACTAACTGTCTTTTTTCCGTAGAAAAGCGAAGGCTGGCGTTGAACCATACCACCCTGGACAATTTGCACTTACTGACCCACAAGGTGTACCTTGTGTTGTTGATCCATCTGAATTGGTTCCTGTAATATCTGGAGTTGATAATCCAAGAGGTAAAAGTGTTTTATCTATCATTCATAATTGTATTCTTATGCGAAGCAAAGGTGAGGTTTACGAAGTTGAACCTGATTCTGGTGTATACGGTGTGAAGTTCCATCCTCGAACTGCAGGGGACTATAATATCCAAGTAGAACGAGCTGGAGAACCTATTTTGCTTAAACCAATCAAAGCAAAAGTGTCATGCTGTAAGTTTTTTGAATTCTTTGACCATTTCCTAACACGTGTCTTTAGTACCTCGAAAGCTCGGTGGTAACTCGAGAAGAGTCAAAGATTCTCCGATAGCTATTGTATGGAGTCGTGGTGACGGATTAAATGCTTGTCCTAGTGATAAAGAATACAAAGTTGGCATAACTCTTGAGAATCCTATTGAGGATGTACCTGAAAATGATGTTAAAGTATTTTTGTTTGGTTCAGGAACAGACGAAGGTACTTGATAGATTTCTTTCTTACTTTTCATCCAACAATAAAATTGTGTAAGTTAACACGTGGTCATAGTCGACATGTCAAAGTGTCCAGATGGCTCTTTTGCTGGTAAATTCTCTCCAAAACAACCAGAAGAAGTTAGTATGGATGTCATGGTTGGTGGAGAGCCATTGTTTAGTGATCCGGAGGAGCTTACTTTTACACCACGTACAAACACTCTAAGCAATAGTGGCGTTATTAACAGGATTTGTAGCTTTAAGCTCTGATAAGTCAGGACTTAAAGGAAGCATACCTGCAGCTTTCGTTGGATCACCTGTTACACTACAAGTAGCTGCACGTGATGACGCAGGCAAACCTATTCGAAGAGGTGGACATGATATTGTACCAGTGGTGTCTGTTGGTGGCGCAAGAGTTCCAGTTGAAGTAAAGGTATGTATTAAGACTTGGAAAGCCATCTTTTAACCTAGCAAATACAGGACAATGGTGATGGCACTTATGATTGCACTTTCACGCCTACACGACCTGGTACATGTTCTGCTAATGTTGTAAGCAATGGAAAACCACTTAAAGGATTCCCAACGGAGATTCCAGTTACAGGAGAACCAAGCGACTATGCATCAACAGGTATACATTTTTGATTTCTTGGAGCGATTAGATTGTTGACTCATGTTTGTTTAGAGCCTGTCGTGTTCGAAAAGGCAGATGCTCCTTTGGGGAAAACAACAGCACCTCCTAAAAGGTCTAAGGCAAGAATCATTGCTGACGGTCCAGGAAAACTTCACCCAGGTCAATTCGTCCTGCAAGATGCTGATGGAAATCCACTATCTTTACCGAGTTCCATGTTTGATGTAGATGTAAATGGTCCGGGCACTCCTGAAGCTACAGTAAAAGAAACTGAGCCTGGAAGTGGAGTATACAATGTTAACTTTAATCCTGACAAACCTGGAGAGTATCTGATAAAGGTTAAAGATAAGGGAGGTAATCCTATACTACCTCAACCAATACTTGTCAATACAGAGCCAAGTACGTCAATCACTTGCTCAATTTTTCTGCTGTATTTCATTATGTGTGTTAACGGTTTCACTCCCAAGTTGATTCTCCTGAGACGTTCTCTATTAAACCTAAGCTATTCACTTGGCGCAAAGGAAGCGATGATCCTTCAGGTCACTTAAATACACCTACAGATGTTGGATTATCTGTACAAGACCCTGTAACAGGAGAAATGATACCTTGTGATACAATACCTCGTTTAGAAGTTAGAGATGCTGAAGAACCAGGTATCAATCGTTGGATTGTTTTTTTACTTTATCTTATTGGTTCTTTTTTAAGTCACTGTTTACAACAATCCCGATGGCTCTCGTACTGTATCATTTACACCTCAAACTGAAGCACCACATAATTTATCATTTGAAGATGACAACGGCAAATCACCACGTGCACCTCTAAAAATACCAGTTCTTAAAGGTGATAATGAGTGACTTACTGTTCAGCAGAAATATCTTACTAGTATTTAGAAACTGCTCCATCTCAATGCGCCGTATCTGGTCCTGGAGTATCTGACGCTAAAGTCGGATCTCCAAACACATTTAAGGTCGTTGCTAAAGACAACAATGGCAATCCGCAAACAGGTGGTTGTGATCCACTTTCTGTAGCTGTAGTTGATGAAGACGGTAATCTTGTACCAGTATCTATTGATGTACGACGTATTAATTACTCTCCCGTACATGACTTCAACGTAGGATAATGGTGACGGAACCTACGATGTTTCTTACGTACCTCAAATACCAGGGAATGTGGCTATTCATGCTGGAATCGGTGACAAACCAATAAGAGGATTCCCTAAAACAGTAAAAGCAGATGGAACACCTGGTGCGTTAGTTGCTGCACCGTATAGTTACTCACATTATTTTTAGTGAGTGGGTCGAAGCCTATTGTATCTAGACCAATAGGAAAGCTTACATTGGATCAAATGGCTCCTTTCAGAGCAACTCCAAAAGACAACCCATCAGCTAAAAAGAAGTCCAAGCCAAAAAATGTCAAAAAACCTGTAGAGTATTCTTCAAAACCAAAACCTCGGCCAAGTGGCGGGTTCAGTACAGGCCCTCAGAGCTCAGGATATGGTAATCCAGAACCAAGAAGACGATCTCGTCGTGGTTCCGTATCAGCAGCTTACAAAGATGCGCAACCTCTTAAAAAACAACCTCCAAAGCCAGTTGGTCGTATACTGACAACAAAACCAGATGGTACTTGAAAAAAATACCTCAGTGGTTTTTTTGACTGCTACTAGCTGCCCATCCAGGACAATTCGTTCTTAGAGATAACAAGGGTAATCCGTTGACAGATGTACCTTCTGACGCACTAGATGTTCGTATTGCTGGACCAGATGCACCTGAAGGGCGAGTTGAAGAAGTTTCTCCTGGAGTATATGGTGTTAAGTTCAATCCTGAGGAACCTGGTGAATACACAGTAGATATCAATAAGGATGGTAAACCAATACTGAGTTGTCCAATACTTGCTTCTGTTCGTGTTGGTACGTATTTAAAGCTCAAAGTTTATTTTCTTTAAATATTCTCATTATTTCGCTTAGCACCAGCTGCACTTGGAGGAAAACCACATGACCCAAAGTCTTCACCAAAAGTCTTTGTATGGCGTAGGGGAGATCCACACGCTGAAAACCCAGCTCAGATAGGCGTAAGTCTCGAGGATCCAAAGAGAGGAACTATGCCAGTAAACAACTTGGCCGCGAACATCCAGCCGAAATTCGCACAAGAAACGCCAAGAGGTACGTTATTAGTTTCTCCATTTGAGGCCCAGTGCTAATCGTTCGTTTAGCGAATGTTAAAAAGAACGATGATGGCTCTCATTGCATGTCTTTCATTCCTAAAGATGTAGAACCACATGATCTTAATATAATGTGTAATGGTGTACCTCTTTCAGATCCTGTTGAGATTAAAGTAGTTCCAGGTAAACAAAAAAAATCAGTCAAAAGACTTCTGGAGTTTTTTAGTCTAACATCATTACTTTATAGAGTCTGATCCTACAAAGTCTTCAGTGGCTGGTCCAGGACTCAATTCTGCTACTACTGGTGTTCCAAATAAGTTTGAGATTAAGACCAAGGATAGCGATGGTTGGCCACAGATGACAGGAGGTGATCCTCTTTCTGTTAGTGTTAAAACACCAAGTGGGAAATCTCTTCCAGTTTCAGTTCGTGATAATGATGATGGAACATACAGTGTTGAATATACACCAACTGAACCTGGTCCTCACGAGATCCAAGCTAAACTAAAAGATAAGGCACTTCCTGGCACACCAGCAACTGTTCATGTCAATGGTATGCCAGTAGATAAACCGAACACTGCTCGTATCTCTGAAGAACCATCCAACTTTTCGAAAATGGTAAAACCAAGCAACAACCAAACATCAAGCTATGGTACTCCACAATCGTCATATGGATCACCTAAGACGAGAGAAGTATCGAATCCAGAGCCAAAAACTTCATCAAAACCTTCTGGACGGTCAATTGGATCTGTTCTACCTGCGTTAGGATCCAGTATCAAACCCAAGGCTTCCAAGTCTGGCTTCAAAATGCCTGATCCTGTACGTTACGCCAACTTCTTCGATTTTATAGATCCTAACATTTTACTCACAGAGCAATCCTCCTAAAGAAGGTGAGATGATAAATATGTTGGCTGACGCCATGGATATCTTAAAGAAGAAGCCAAACACCTCCGACAAGGCGGAATGTGATGTACGGTTTTTTCTTAAAACAAACAGCCAAGATTTCAATGAGAATAGTGTTAACAATGTTTGATAAGGATATTAATGAGATGATGGATAAAGTAAAGGACCTCGCTGAGAATGTATCCAAGTTGACTTCAGTACCATTTAAAGATATCGTACAACTTGATGAAGATGGTCTTCGCAAGTTTATCGCAAACCTAATCCTTGCAATCGTATGTAACGACCTTCTTAATTTTTTCTCGATGTCTCAATCTAAATACACTTCTAGATTTTGTTTTTGGAACTCGTTAAAGACAACATGCCGTTTATCATGGATGACAATATTCGTATAGAGATACGAAATGAGTGTCAGACATTAGTTGGGAAATGTATCTTACTATTGAAGCTCTTTATGAAACTGAGGTAAAACAGAACTTTCTCAATGCAGTTTAGACTAAAATGAGGTTCTAACACTTCACATAGCCCACTAAGTCCAACTGAGCGTCTGAAGCATGCAGACGAATTCGATAAAATCCTAATGGGTAACTTTAAAAAAACGTTTTTAGTGTCATCCCTTTGTACTTACTTCAATTAGGTATCAACTACAGTATCGTTGTTATTTGTGAGATGATGCAAACATACATTGTGAAACTTATATACTTGTACAAACTCGTTCCAGGATTCAATGCAAATGGAGATCCATACGAACTTGTTCGTATACTGATACAAAAGATGAAGTCCCAAATGCAATCAAAATCATCCAAAGAGCAGCTAAAGAAATTCTGTGATCCACATCCTCACCCTGTGGACTACCAAATAGGTACATAAACCCAACCTCTACGTCCATAAATCTCACGTGAGTTTTTTTTAAATTATAGCTGTTGATACACTTGTCTTTTTGATGAAGAAAGTCATTATGGTTATTCAAAAACCTGGTAATTTCGACTACATAACATTCCTCAGTGAGTTGGCAGTGTTCTTTAGATACATCAAGGTAGTACTATACACTTTATTTGTTACAGAAGAGAAGCGAAAGGTTTGTAACTTGTGGTTCCTTTTCATACAAAAGCTAACAGTATTTCATCTTCAGGAGCCTCTAGATATTGCACTAAGAGCAGTTGATGCTGGTGGAAGCTATGTTCTACATCTTATCCGCAACAACTCAAGTAGTGCACAAAAATCAATCCGACAATTTGCTTCGTACATCCAACAGCTTAATAAATTTCTTGGAGAACTCAATGTATCCAAGAGCAAATTATATCTTCAAGGTAACACCACACGTGACCAACCTTCCAATAATTATTAACATTCACTTATAGCACCACCTTCCATGCGTCTTGGTTCAAGTACATTGATAAGCGTAACAAGTAAAGACTTAGAAGGAAAACCAGTACCTCTTGACATTTCACTGCTAAAGTGTCGCATCACAGATCCATCGTATGTTTTTCTGGTTTCCTCCTTTCAACGCTTAAGTTATTTTTAGAGGGAATACAGATGTTGTAAAAGCCAAAGACGTTGGCAACTCAAAATACAGTTTTGATTTTAATCCAAAGACACATGGTACTTATACTTATAATGTATTCATGCACGATAAGCCAGTGTACAAAGATATCAAACTGAACGTTGGTTTACGTACGTCCAAAATCCACAAACTAAAGTCTGACTCTTTTCTTAGCACCATGTGCCAAGTTTTGCACAGCAACGTACCCTTCCTCAGTGAGCGTTGGTGGTCTTGTAGAGATAGTTATCCAAGCCAAAGATAAAGACGATAACATCATTAAGAGTGGAGGTGATCCATTCAAGGTACAAAGAAAAAATAGACTAATCTTCTTCGTGCTGACATTGTTTCAAAAGGTTTCGGGTCGTGGCGCTTTTGAGAACTTGAGGCAACGTGACAACTCCAATGGCACTTATACTATAAAGTTTACAGCTCCACAAGCTGGTACATACGAAGTATATATCAAAAAAGACGGAGAAGAAGTAAAAGGATCTCCAGCTATCATTACAGCGTCATAAAAATTTGGAAGAGTTTTACCTTCCTTGATAAAGAAAAAAAATAAAGTTTATAAATTTGAGTGAAGTTGGTTTATTGACACGTGGTTGAGATAGTGACAAGGATCATACGGTGTGCATGGCCCTATGTTTGAGCACAAGTGTAGCAAATTTATCTGTACTGGATAATGGCATGCTTGCCCCGTTGTAGAAACCTCCAAAGAACTTAAGTGTACAGTCTGAAGGACTGAATTTGGCTTGTTGGGAAACAATTGCGCTGTTTAAAGCGGAAATGCTTAGTGACGTTCCATTTGAGCAAGTGATATTATTTCCCTTGGATACAATGAGTATACAGTGGACTCGCAAGTAGGAAGTGATTTTCAGTCGTAATTATGTAAAACTAGCGCACGTTAACGTCAAATACGCCAGCAGCTTGTTCTTGGTTGCCTGCACTGGTTGCTACGCGAACAACAAGCTTTGTTGCTGATTTGGATCCAGATTGGTTAGTTGAGAGGTTTATCTTGTACTCCATTATCACTGCAACTGTGTAAATGTATTTGGACTGTACCTTAATGTCGCAATTACATTTGGCATTAAGTTGGCACTTGACAATGGCATGGCCTACGGAAAGCTACTCGCTCGTACGCTAGTTTAGAAATGAATGTAATGCCAAATAATTGTTACATTAGCCAAAGGAGCGACAAGGTATCCCAGACATCACTGGAACAGCTCTGATAACCAACGTGAGTTTTTTGATTCAGTGGTCGCGCCAAAATTGCGCGTTCAAGCATTTGACGATTGGTACGGCGTAAAATGTGAGCGAGTAAGCGATGTAGGAGGTTCTGGCATCCTTTCAAAGTATGTTGACATAAACTGTAATTTTCCGTCCCTCACTCCAAACAGATACGGCTATTCCGTTTCAAAGACTCTGAGCGCCTTATATCCAGATCACTCAATTGGTATGTACATTTGACACTTGCAAACCTAATAGAGCCATAGAACCATCTAACTTTAAGTACGACACACGTTAACCTGTATACTTTGTTTACATAAATGAAAGCACATCGCCAAGGGGATACTGGTCGAATTTGCAAAATCAGGTCAAAAAACTTGAAGACCTGGCTTGTCAATTACGTGTTCTGACATTTGATGGTTGGTACAACATAACTAAAGAACAAACAATTCTGTACGATGCCGGATACGTTATTTCAAAGTAAGAGAACCACACATTACAAAAAAATTAACTGACAATCATTTTCACCTTAGACATGGAAGTTCTTTGTCTAAGACGCTTATGGAAGTCTACCCTCATTACAAATGGATCATATATGAGTTCAAGTAACGTACTATTAAATCCAAACCCATTATTCACGCCGTTCAAGACAATTGCCACGACACTTTTGGAAAGAAGAAAAAAATGTTCTTGGATTTATTGAATATCTAGCTGGTTCTTTAAATATTACCCATACCAATGATTGGTAAAATGAGACAGTGTGGTAACACGTGAGTACTAAACAGAGTATTAGGTATAATGTCACAACTCAAAAAATAAAAGAAAACAAAGGAAGCAGCCTGCTCCCTTTGTGGCCAAAAATCTTATCAAAAGCTTATCCAGATGTCAAATGGAACTGGAAGCGATTCTCCAACCCAATAAAAGAGGTACATTCGGCAACGCATATAGGTTTGTTACTAAAGAAATAGACTAAGGTACCAACCAGCAAACAAGCTGTTAAAAGCTATGTTGCGTCTCCAGAGTCAAAGAAGTTTTTGAATAAGGTCGGCAAAACACTAGATGTGAAAGTGCTGTATGACTGGTATAATGTATCTGCAGCCAGTATAGAGCGATATGGAGGATGGAACATACTAAAGAGGTAGCTAGCAAATGATCGAAACAGTAGTCATTAAGTTTTTGTCAGTTACGACTTTTCTGTTTGTGAAGCGATAAAAACAAACTTTCCAGAGTATCAATGGGTAGATTGGAACTTCAAGTAAGTTAAAAAAAGCACCTGTATGCCATCACTCATTTCGAAAAAAAATAGGAAACCCAGTGGATTTTGGAATGATCCTGCAAATCACGAGCAATTTTTAGGATATGTAGGTGAATTACTTGGTATCAAAGTTAAAGAAGACTGGCACCGCGTATCAGACAAGGAGTTGAGGTTACATGGTGGCGCTAGTACCTTGAGAAAGTAAGACTGGTAATATTTTTAATTTCTAACAAAACAAGGTATGGCAGCTTGAAGGGTGCCCTTGAACTTACGTATCCATCTCACGCTTTGCAAACCAAGTACTAAAGCTTTAATGCATGTTAAACTAAACTATAGTTTAGCGTCATACCACAAGTCAGACATACAAGGCGAAGACGTAAAAACGAAAGAAAGACAATTGTAAATAAAAAACATCAAGGATACTGGAAATCAGAGGAATCTTTTGAGTATGTCAAAAAGCTTCTTCAAATCAAAGAACTAAGTGATTGGTGCGTAAACGAATATTGCGTAACACATAGACAACTGACACGTAGACCGGCTTTTTAGGCATCGTGTATCTCAAGACCAACTTGTAGAACTTGGTGCAGGTGGTTTAGTAAATTATTGGCCTTCTATCCTTCGTTTATGGTATCCCGACGTTAACTGGGACTTTCAAGCTTTCACCAGAAAGGATAAACGCGCACAGCAAAGGTAAAAACTAAAAACATTTCATAACGACCTTCACTCCAACAAAGAGTCTTCTAATTATGTCATTAATATAGAGTATTATCAGACAGCACACAGAACTTGTTTCCAGACAAATAGCGGGTATGTAAAATGTAAAATAAAATAAACAAGTTTTTGAAAAAGAAATTTAAATTATTATTGTTGTAATTCAAAGTCGCTTTGGTTGGATTCAATCATGGGTAGCTAGTCTTGCAAACGCAACGTAACCTGCCAAGAATGTAGCTTCAGCCTAGTAGTAACTTAGAATGGGCGTACAAGTGAAGAAATGATAGTTTTTTGTCTTACCTTTGGCTCTTTGTAAAACCATGCGACGTTGTCTTTTTTGTTACCTTCTACATCTACGTGATAATAACTTGCGAAACCTTTCCATGGACATGTTGTGTGTTTGGATGAGAGTTTCATGTATTCCATTTTAACGTCCTTAGGCGGGAAGTATGCATTACCTACGCGACGTTAGCACGTAGTATTGTTTGCAACGTGTCAGTTACCCTCAACCATCAAACATTCGCTACTCTTTGCGATAACAGTGCCTTCCCATTTCGCTTCACAGTTAACTACCGCGCTAACATGCCTATTGAGCGCCTTTTTGGTAACCTTTTTAGGTTTTTGTTGCTTTACAGTCTTAGTTTCCCCGACAGTCCTTACATCATCCTCGCCGGCATCGTCAGACCCAGAAAACACGCCAGAAAAGTACAAAATGAGGAAAACCTATCAAAATTAGCTTACAAATTGACAAATTAAATCAAAACGTACCCCAAGTGCAACACCTGCGAACCGCCACACATTTTTGTAGCTCGAGCCACGTCTACCACGCATTTTTTTGAACAGTCTGACAATTTCTAAATAAGCAAGTACGTTCCTTAACAGAATTACTTTATTACGCTTTGACATTATATATTTACATTTGAGTCGTGTCTAGAGACACGCTAACTTCATAGAGGGCAACTATGAAAGATAAAAATACTGAAAGACACATCAGTATTTGGTATAGCCTCTCCCAACTTGCTGGACATTTGCAACGTTGTTGGGGTTTATAGGTGCAAGGATTCGGCCTGGTTGCTGTTGAATCCATTGGAGGCCATTGGCAACTGTTTGCTGGAAGCAATTACTAGTCCCATCCAACTAAACGATAATAAGAACAATTGTACAATAATAATAACCACGTACTTTTACAGAGGTGACTGGTTCCAAATAAACTTCGTCCGTGAGGCTGGAAAACGTAACAGACCAACCGTGATCGTGACGTATCCAAGCGCCTTTCATTTCTAAAGCACGTATTGACGCACCAGGCTGTAGGGTACCTTAAAAAGGTAAGTGCACAAAATCCAACCGGTTTTTTTGAGATTTTACCTATTTTTTTGCTCTTTGTGGTTGGTTGCCTTCTGATTAGTAGTTTATTGCATGTTACGCGCCACAGCTTCATTGGGTAGTCTACGGGGACCATGTATTGGGTTTTCTGGCTACTCATGCGTGACCACCCTTCAGAGTGCTCAATCCACTCACCACGCTGGTTTTTTTGAACAATACACACGCCACTATTTGTGCGTTAACAGTTATTTTAAAAATCCCGCCACAAGAATTTTAAACGCCGTCACACGTACTGTGAGAGAGTGCCAACCTTTGAATTTCCACTTTTCGGCTTTTTCCTGATAGTTGCCCCTTTAAAGTTTATTACTACCCATACTGTCCCTATGAGGTAAATAAGAACGTATAATACAATTTTAACCAACCTTCAGTTCTTTGTGGTACTGTGGTTGTCATTAGCAAGCAAATTTTTTTTTATTTTCTCATTTTCGAAATTCGACTAGAAGTGGGTCTTGTTCATAATTTGTGCAATCAAATGGTAACTCCTACTCAAGCCCTAGATCTTGTAACTGAGTAGAACTCGTTTAGAGTGCTATTATGAGGCACTGAAATTTGCAAATTGGGACGTTATTTTGCAAACGGTTACCACTTTACACTTCGCTAAATCGTGCTCAATAATCTTTGTATGCGGATGTACTGGAAAACGGACGCCTTTCTGAATAAAGGATACGAGTCTTACGACAACAAAAAAAACTACTGCTGCATGCAATTATAAAACTCCCGCTGCAGCGTCAAGAAAAATCCGTTAGCTCTAAATGAAGCATTAACTACAAAGTAAAAAACACAGAACGTTAATTGATGGACTAAAGCGCGTAAAGGAGTGTATTTGCTGTGTATTACGAATAACACAGTTGAGACATATCGTTTTAGGTAGTTTGCGTGGCAATATTTTTACGGCTAACACATTCAAACCAAAACAAAACCAAACAGTCGCTTGGGAACCTCGAAGGTATACAAAAGGCAGTATACAAGACTATACGACAATATTTTATGGGTAGACTATCGAGGAGAGCTCGTTCTGCTCGCGCAAAGCTACGAACAAAAAACGGGCGGTTCCAAAAGCACGGTGGGGAGCATTCGTTCTACAACAACGATTTAGGTACCGCAAACCTGCGACGAAAAACGAATTATCCAAAACGCTCTTTTCAATACGACCACTAGCTCTAGCACTTTGCGAGTTGGTGTTGTGCGTACTTTTTATCGCTACAATTCATATATTCAAACACGACAAAATAATGCGCTGCTTCATCTCTTAACGCTAGTTAACACGCTGGTAACCAGACGCGACATAAAGTCGTAATGTTACGCATTATTGAGTAAAAACGAACTCACGGACAGCGCAAGAGGATTTCGTAACAAAAAACAAACGCAAAAACGATTTAAAATAATAATTCTTTTTACGACAAAAAAAAAAATCGCGTTTAACGACAGTCCGTTAAGTAATGCAAATTTAAGGTACACGGAGCGATCTGGGCACAGAAACGCAGCGCAACAATACTCTTAGCGGATTTAGTGCACCTACAATGACAGGTACGCTTCAAATACATTTTGGCGCGTAGATCGTGAACAAGGTCTTAAATATGCCTCCTAGACGACCAAATGGACAGAGAAATTGACGAAAAAATAATAAACGAAGAATACAAGGTCTGGAAGAAGAATACGCCGTTTCTGTACGATCTTGTTTTGACTCATGCACTTGAATGGCCAACACTCACAGTCGAATGGTTCCCTGATAAAACATTGTACGTTTAATAATTTGCAACCTTTTTTGAAACAAACAAAGCTGGTGGAGTTTTAATTACAATCTAAACACCTTTGATTGAGAGGTCTGCATTGTATTTAAATGTGCATAGCAAAATTTTTTCTTTGCGCCTTGACACACTTTTCCGCTCCCGCATTAAGCTTAATTTTAACATAGGGATGGTAATGGGTCCTTTTCAAAGCAGAGGCTTCTTATTGGCACACATACTGCTGAGAACGAGCAAAACTATATTATGATAGCAGAAGTACGGTTACCACAAGAGGAATCGGAGGTTCCGATGAAGCAATACGACGACAGTAATGGTGGTAAGTTATCTTTTATTAATTTATTTATTTTGGGTTTTTCCTTCTTGTACGGCCTTTACTCACGCCTATAAAGAAATAGGCGGCTTTGGAGTCGCTGCAGGCAAAATTCATATCCTTCAAAAAATAAACCACAATGGCGAAGTAAATAGGTACTAATTGTCCGTGTTTAATTTTTTATTTACCTCATGTTGTAGAGCGCGGTATATGCCTAAAAATCCTGATATAATTGCTACAAAAACTCCACAATCTGATGTTTATATCTTTGATCGTACCAAGCATAATTCTGAACCCAGAAAAGATGGTACTTGTGCTCCAGATTTGGTTCTTGTAGGCCACACTAAAGAAGGGTAATTTATTTTGTTTTCCAACCAAATAGTTTTGCAAATTTATTATTGACTTGTTTTATCAGTTATGGCCTTTCTTGGTCTCCTACGAGCCCATCTAAGCTTCTCAGTGCTTCTGATGACGCTACTGTGTGCTTATGGGATATCACCCAACCTAAATCGAATAAAGTGCAAGCGCACAGCATCTATACTGGTCATGCTGATGTAGTCGAAGACGTTGCTTGGCATCACACTCACGTAACCTTTTTTGGTTCTGTTGGTGACGATAAACAACTTTTATTGTACGTGCACTGAGAAGCGTTTTACGCGGACAAATTAATTGATTTCTTTTTAAGGTGGGATACTCGTAATTCACCAGCTAAACCAGTACATGTTGTTCAAGCGCATTCAGCTGAAATCAATTGTCTTGCTTTCAACCCATTCTCTGAGTGGGTTGTGGGTACAGCATCAGGCGACAAGGTAGAGTTTTTTTTAATTTTTTTCTTTTCAAAACAACTTCTTATATCGTATTAGACTGTTGCCTTGTGGGATTTGCGTTCGCTTAGCGGTCGTTTGCATACAATGACCGGACACGAAGACCAAGTTTACCAAGTCGCTTGGGCTCCATTCTCCGAGACAATTCTTGGCTCTTGTGGGTCTGACCGACGTGTACATATCTGGGATTTGGCGCGTGTGGGTGAAGAACAAACACAGGAAGACGCTGAAGATGGTCCTCCTGAGCTACTGGTACAACTTATTATTTTATTTTTTTAACCGTCAACTAACTCTTTTTGTGTAGTTTATTCATGGTGGTCACACTGACAAAATTTCTGACTTCGGCTGGAGCCAAAACGAACCTTGGGTCATTGCTTCTGTTGCAGAAGACAACATTCTACAAATATGGCAAATGGTAACGGTTATAACCTCAATTATTTTATTAATATTTCTTTCAGGCGGAAAATATTTATCAAGATGAGGGAGGCGATGCTATGCAAGAGTGATTTTTGTGAGCTTGTAAATACTCAATTTTCCCTCTTTTTGGAGGCATCTATCAAACGCGTTATTATTACACGCTTGTCCTGTTGTACATTAAAATACCATCTCTTCTATCTGAAATACTTCGTTTTTGTTCTGTATACTATAATGGAGATTAGCTGGCGAACGCTCTATTGTGGAGAATAAAAAAAGCGAAATTTCTGTCGTACTTAGCAAGTATTTTCCCGCCCTTATTTTGATCACTACGCGCGCAATGATTAGCGGAAATAATAGTGTCAAAGACTTATTGACGCACCCAGATATACTACGTTCTCATTTGAGCGCCTATGGGCCAAATGCACCTGAAATTAACGGTATTTGCCTCGAAGTCATGCAACACCTCATACTGAAACGGGGGATAACGTTCGAGTACCTCAGCGCGATTTCGGCTTATTGCGACAGTGTGACAACCCTTGATTTCTCTAACACTTCAATCAGCACTGACGCTATTTCAACGCTGTCAGGTACGCTCAAAATGCCGCAAAAGACTCTTAACATCCACAAGGAATAAAAACAGTTGAACACCTACGTTTAACGGGCTGTAAATACCTAGAAGATCCTTGCATGGCTAGATTGAAAGGTATGACACTTTTAGATCACTTCTTTAATGTAGTTTAGAATTTCCATCATTAGAGTCTGTAGCTCTCAATAAATGCTCCAAACTTACACCTGCTGGATTATCTCGCCTATCAGGTATGTAATAGAAGAAAATTAGTATGTCAATGGCAGAAAAGTTGATTTCGCGTTTTTGTAGAGTCAATCCAACTGCGGTTTATAAATATCTCCGATACGCGTGCAGATGATAGTGTAATATCATCTTTTGTAGCCTTAAACGGATTGGAAGGTCTCAAAACTTCTCGGACGTCAGTGTCAGCACAAGGTGTTTCATCATTAAAACAGTGCAAGAAACTATCAATACTACAACTCACAGGGTGTCGGAACGTTAATGATAAGATAATTGGTCCTCTACGTGATATGCCAGAACTACGTTCAGTTGACTTGGCTGGTACTAGAATATCTCATTCAGGATTCCAAAGACTTCACGGTAAGAAACAAAAGTTTCACTTTCTTCAAAGAATTTTTTTTTCTTCGATTTTTTTTGAAGCAAGTTCGTCTTCTTACTCGATTTTCTTCGTTAGGAGTGTTAAGAAAAAATAAAAATATATCACGTGTCAAAGCTCAGGGACGTAGATTGATTATGGAGTATGCATCATCTTCTCAAAGTAGTTGGCCATCACCTAAGGCTGATACAGATTGGGATCCTATTTTGAAACAATTGGTTCAACTTTTATCGAATCCAACGTTTAAAGAGCGTATGGAAAAACGTGATTCTTCTTCTCGATTATCATTCTCGTCTACAGCATTGACATCTACGCCGATTATATCAAGGTCTCCAAGTGATCGTAGGGTATCTAGTAGTAGTACTATATTCTCTGCTATTTCGCCTACTTCCTTTGGTGCTGGTCGTCTGTCACTTCCGTTTTCTGTTTGTGATTCTCGTAAATCATCTTTGTCTCATACTTTTGATATCTTTGATCAAGAAAGTAGAAGCTCTGCTCCTAGTGCTTTTGACTTTCCTAATGATGATGAGGACGTACTTGATGAATCCTTAATGGACGTTGAGGAAAAAGACAAGGAAGAAGAAGCAGAGGAGAAGATTTTCGATGAACCTCAAAAAAGTCTTCAATTAAAGAATTCATCGTTTGATGATAATATGCTTGATGATGGTAGTGATGATGAGATTATTCTACTTGAAGAGCTGGCAAAAGCAAAAGGACCAGTGGACATCAATATGAGCGATGTATCAACTGATAGTTTGGACGTTAAATACGTCCAAGATACAAAACGGATTAGCTCTTTTTCTACGCCGAAAAACACCACTAGACCACCTTCATATACTCAAAAGTATACGTCACCTACATTACGACCAGATTGCTCTCCATTCCGTGAGTTACCTGAACCATACACACTAAAGTTTCAAGGATGCAGTGTTGGTAAGTTTTGCTTAAATTCTGTTTTTTACTTTACAGTTTTCTTACTTTTTTCATAGCTAGTACGGATCCTTTCTTGAGACACTTGGATAGTCCTTTCAGGACAGTTTTAAAACCAAAAGTACCAAAACCAAAGAAGCGTACAAAGAAGAAGCGTGAGTCCAAGAAAGGACAGATTACAAAGCTTAAAGGCGTCAGAAAAAGGCGACAACCATTACGTAAGTTTACCAACAAAGTTGGTTTTTTTATCGTTTTTTTTCTTTGTGTTCTTCTTTGGAGACTTACTCGTTTTGTTTGCAGGTTGTATTGCCTCAAGGATTATTAAGAAGTCTGTTGTTGAAGGTATTAAGTTGGGTGCAAAGGATTGTGGTGCTTTTGCTGATTATTGTAATGGTGGTGTAACAACTAAAATGTCTAAAGCAAAGATGCGAGTGTTACCACGGTGGCTTAAGAAATTATTGTAAATTACAAAAAAAAAATAAAAGTTGTACTATATCTCCCATCTCCGTCCTTTCGATCACGATTTTCCCCGTCTACTGTTGAGTTTAATAGTGCGTTGAAGGTCATGAGGAGAAGAAATAAATAAGAAAACATGAGACTCATGTTGGCGTTAAAGAAATGTAATGGATAGTGTACATGACCGCCGTGGGTGTTGATAGTGACAGTTTGACTTTGTCACTGCCTGAGGTCAAAGTCCTAGAGTGCGAACTCCAAGTAGCAATTCCTAAACCTGTGATGGCAAAAAGCGCCTTTCGAAAGAAACTATACGAGTCAATAACAGTAACGAGTCCACACCTACTAATCACGTGTGATTAACCAGTGGTAACTGTTAGTATGCTCTCAAAACAAGGTCAGAACGGGCACTTGAAGAGTTTAGACCAGACTCAGCTATTAGACGTACCGAATTTGTGGTCGGTTCTGATAGATTTTTCGTTTCTCAAAGCTGTAAACGTTTATCAGACGTCATTCACCATCACGTTGGGTACAATACAATCAAGGTTCAATCCAGCGCTAGTTGTTCTCGTCTTTCTGGAAGTCCACTTTTAAAAAACACGCATATTTGGTTTTGGGAGTACGGAACAGACAAGGATCTTGCTTTTCTTTCTGGTGTTTACTCGGTCATGATTTATGACAACCATAACATCACAGACGAAGGGTTTAAGTATATATGTGGTGTACAACATATGGTTATCCACGATTGCCCGAAAATCACAGACTCAGGAATAATAGCAATAGCTAAACACCTCGAATACATTTTTTTTGGATCTTTTCCCCAAATTACAGACAAAGGCTTTTCAGCTTTGGCAGGTGTACCTTCCGTGTATTTAGGCTATACATCAGTTACAGACGAATGCATTTCAGCGTTAGCAGGGGTAAGTGCTATAGAACTGAGTGGTTGCAGTGTTACGGACTCAAGTATATCAAAATTAGGAGGTGTAAAATATATCAACCTCTCATGTTGTCAGAGTATCACTGGATCTTGTATGAAAAGTCTTGCTGGTGTACAAACTATTGACTTATCTCTGACAGATGCGACAGATGCTTGGATTACTCCGCTTACTGGTAGTCTTCGAAATATCAATCTATCTCAATGCCCTTATATCACTGGATCATGTATGAAGAGTCTCAGTGGTTTAAATGCTATTCATTTATCATGCACAAACGCAGTTGATGATTGGCTTGTTCATCTTTCTGGTGTCAAAGAAATAAGCCTCACAAAATGTAAAGATATCACAGACAAAGGCATTGAATCATTGGTTAGCTTACGTACGATATATTTGTTGGAAGATGATAACAACATTACAGATGAATGTAGAGATGCTTTAAGAAAAAAAGGTGTAGCAATTATATGTGATGAATTCTCCTTTTCTTTTTTTCCGCTCAGTTGAGTTAAGCAGATAAAAGATAATATGCGAAGAAAACAGCGGTGCATCCATGCGTGATTCTACAGAAAATTAGTTGCTTATGGAACTGGGATGTAGCTATCAGAAATAAACAACTTTATCAATTCAAGCTTAGCACATTTTATTACACCACTTTCAACTCTTTTTTTTTGTCTCCTTATACTTTATTGATCTTAACGCACTAAGCAACTGGTTACGCTATGTTACTTTGTTTTCAAATTGTTTGTACAGTAACATATATCCTCACACAAACCAAAGAAGCGAAAAATTCACTAAAGCATGCTTAACTGTCAACTTTTTTTTTTTACAACATTGGAAAATTTGTGACTTCAACTGTTGTACAGATGGTTAAGTGCATTTTTTTGTTACATGAGGACTTTTCCATCTGCTGAGCAAAACGTTTTAAAGTCAGGCTGTGTATACATGTCGAATAATCTCTGAAATGAACGTGGTTTGACGTACTAAGAAAAAAGGAATATCGTAAGAAAGTGACGAAAAATAATGAGAACACGTACATGTACTAGTGCAGTATGAGGGTCGCATGCTGCCATGAATCTTGGTTCAACTTGGTCAACACCAAGCTCAGAGAGAAAGAGTCCAGTATTTAAGTCTTCGTAGTAGTGAAGATCAGGTCTCTTTTTGACAGGCTTAAAAAAATGTCAGATTCTATAGTAAACCGTTTCGAAAATTGCTTCAGTTTTTCTTGTTTTGTGGTGATGTCACGTGCGATTTTATACATACCAATGCCCAATAGTTATTGTACATAAACAATGCTAGTTCATATGATAGAATATAACCAGCTCCAGCAGCGTAACGTGCAGGCAATCTTGTTTTTGGTATGCGGCTATCTTCTTTTTTATAATCCATATGTATGCCATAGTAAACGCCTCTTTTTGGAAAATACTTCGCAAGTTCTAAAAGTCTATCTGGTACTATGAATGTATCATCGTCACCTAGTGGATTATAATTGATTTGTAATTCAAACAACATGAAAAAAAAACTTCCTGTTTTTTTCTTGTTTTCTTGTTTTTGCTGGCACATTACAGGTGGTATGATTGAAATTGATTTGAAAATAATGTAAAAGAAAGTGTATTTTCGAGTGCACATGTTAAACTAACGATAGTAGTGACGTACACTTCAACAAGTAGTCAAAATTATAATTCTCTATTGCAAACTTTATAAACAGCATTGTCTTCATAGATAAATCCTTGTATTTATCGACCATAGGTACAAATATAATATCTCCATGAGTCTTGTTCTCTTTATGCACGTATCAGTAAAAAAGTAAAACAAGTTCAATAACACTGCAACTCAGGGTCGTTGCTGTTCGAGAGTTTTATTTCATTACCAAAAAAAAACCCCAGCTTACCAGCTATTATGTCATCAATCTCTTGCTCGCCTACAACAACACTTACTTACCACCTTGAAGTACAACTCAACGTGATAGCTTAGGTTTTATTGGATATTTTGATTAAACAAAGTCGTTACACAACGTACGTAACCCCTTTTCTCCAAGTATCCAAAAAGCTTCCCAATCGATGCCTTTAGTGTCTTTTGGAAACCTGGAGGTATTCGATTAAGTTTATGGTGTCCACGTGGTTTGTATTTTGTTTTTTAAATTAAAACGTGCGTACAATGTCCACCACGTGTTTCTTATAGGTGTACGACGCGAAAGATACTTTGGAGCTGTAAAAACTCCAAAAATCATTCGTAAGTGTGGTAACGTGTTCTTGTTCTCTTCTCTAGGTAATACTTTGGGTACTACGTCATTATCCTCGTTATTCTCGTCTACAGTCACGTGCTGTGCTGTTAAAGTATTGTGTAATTGGTATATTAATGCTACATTTAGTAGAGTTATATATACTAGTACAGCCCACGTTTGCCGCTTCATCTCGGCAATTTACGAAAGTAGAGTCAAACTACAGTCAAACCTGGTTATACTGTAACCAGGCGCAATTTTGGTAGAAGCATTATAGCGCTGGCCTTGATTTATTGAGTAATGCGTAGGCATCATTCCTCTCCAATTTGGACTGTAGTTCCGGAGGGCGAATAAGTTAAGAACTTCAGCATGTTTGCGGAAGTCCGCTGATTCCTGTTTCTACAGGCTAAGAGAAAAAGAGCTAAGTGTATAGATTAACAAGGAGTAATTTTCGTTGCGAAGTTTTTGTAATTTTCAACCAACCTTTAATTGTGCTGTTGTCTCCAGGCAAAGCCCAGTGATCAACGCCATACAGGTACCCTTGAATTTTTATGTATGACAACAGCTATCACTGTGCTGTATCAGAACGTGACCTATCAATCGCATGTCCTAAGTGGTGTTGATAAGGAACGGTCTAATACTGTTACTCTTACCTTTCGTGTCGAACTTAATTTCAATCACTATAGTAACGGAAAACCAGTTGTATCAATGAAGCAATGGTATCAATGGTCAAATTCGAACCGATGTTGCTAAGAAGAACAACGCACACCATGGTACTTACAACGTGGTATAGCAATGGTCAAATGAGAGCAACCACTGTATTTAATTGTTTTAACGCGGATTTTACTTTTAAGAAGTGGAGTCAGAATGGTACCTTAGTAAAGCATTACATTGCAAAGAATGGTACCACAGTAAAGACAATTGTAAATACTGAAGCAAAACTAAATAAACACTTTGATATGTATATCTTCTTTCCTCTGGCACGTTTTTCCAAAAATATCTGCCATCATCCTCCTACACCCCACATTGCTCCTTACAACATACACTAGCACTGATTAGCAAAAGTTAATGATCTGCAACAAACCTCCCTACTTTACAACACACAGTACAAACTACATCGTAGGCAATGTCGATTCTTCATGAAAAAAGTTGGTGTCACTAACAAACGAAACGAAATGTATATAAGTTTACGCAAGCTTAATCTAGTAGCAATATGCATTGGGTTTACAACCCTATGTCGAAAAGGCGCTTAATACCTACTACACTAACGGCGTTGATTCAGCTATCTAAATACAAGTCTACTGACAACTGTAAAACAGTCTTCTTTTGTCTTATGCATACCCCAAAAAAATCACAACATCCCCAGTCATGCGCCAATACAAACCCTACGATATTTTTTGCACCCATGGTATATGCAACGACGTATTTACTCTACGTATGATAGTTGTATTTCAACTTTTTGTTCTTGTTTGGTTATGTTTTAGACCATCTTTGTTGAACCAAAACACTGACCTTGAGCTCTTCGACAAAGTGCCAAATATATTTTCTTTGGTTCAGTTTAACATACGTAATGGAAATCTCGACGATCCCAATCTCCCTAAGCAGCCTGGAGAAACAGTGTGGCCAAGAAAAATGGCGTACAAAAACTCGGAAAAAAACACGTGGACATTACGAAGACCTCTCGTTAAGCACATCCTAAACAAATACAAACCGACCATCATTGGCACCCAAGAAGGAACAGTCACGCAGTTGGATGATATAGTAAGAGATATTCCTTCGTACTACGGATACGTAAGGACAGGTAGGAGACCTTTGCATCCATACGGAGAACAAACAAACTATTGGAATGAATTTATAGCAATTTTCTATGATATGAGGAAGCTCTCTCTTGTTGATTACGGTACTTTCGCTCTATCTAATAAGCCTCAAGAATTCCCCTCTTACTTTAAAGGAGAAAAATGGAATAGGATAGCAATGTGGACAGCGTTTGAATCTCCTTTTTCACGTAAAGAGAACAGACGACTTGTTTATATTTGTACTCATCTTTCGAGAAACAAGAAACACTTTGACGTTATATTTGACTTTATTGCTTATTATACCGAGCAACAAAAGGGATCTGGGTATCTTGAGCCGTATTACATTATCAGTGGAGACTTTAACGATGCACAAGGAGTCGGAAAGAAGTTGTATAAATACATGAAAAAAAGAAGAAAAGAAACAAGAATTGATGATTGCTTACCTTTAGTTGAGAACACGTATTCTTCTCATGGTTTTAACGGTGCTCGCTTTATAGAGTTAAAACCAGAGGAAGAGCACAATGAAAGAATGTTTCACATGATAGATTGGGTTCTATGCAGTGACAACTTCCGTAGGGATCATCCAAGAAAAAGATTTGAAATGGATACGTATCATGTTGGTGATACATACCCATCTGATCACTACCCGCAATATGTTGAATTCGGAGACTAACACGTTGTTAAATATTAATAAAATGTAACCACACGTGCCAGAAACTAATTTAATAAGGTACGATAGAAGACACTACTTTTGTGCGTTGGCGAAACAAATAAACAATTTTCAAAAAAAAACATCTTTTGTTGTCCACAGCTATGACAGACATTTAATGAACAAGAGCTTAGACTGCAAACCTGTATCAATATAACTAAATTGTATCCATGAGGTTTTTGATAATCTGATGAGATATGTAAATCTGTTCTCTTTTTGTAGAAAACCATATCCAATTTTGGCAAAAACTGCCCAAGAAAGGTTGCAACTTTCCTCATTTCTCAATTGACTATTTTTCAAGAAAAACACCTAATAAGCACCACGTAGGGAAAATGCACTTACTAGCTTTATTGTGTGTCTTATTCTGCACCGGTATTCTCGCTAACGACTGTTACTCCCACGATAAGTCCTGCACGGAGTGTACGGCCGATCCAGCTTGCGGTTGGTGCAAATCTACGACGAACTGCTACGGCGGTAACAAATTGGGTCCTACCAACCCCTTTCAGCCTTGTGACAAGTCCTCTTGGGCGTATGCGCCCGGAAATTGCGCTATAGACCTGTTCGAGGGTGTGGCGTACAAGGAGACAAAGGTCGCACAAGGAACTTACAATTATTATACCTTTGATGTGGAATACCCTGAAGACGACATTCTGCTTAGGTTGATTTCCGGATTTGGCAGAACACAAAGACTATACGCCTCTTTCAAGTACAGGGAGCCTCGTTCTAACCGACACACATGGAAGGGATCGTGGAAGGGTAGTTTTCTTCAAATACGTGTCAACTCAACGGAGAATGAACACAAACCGCTCTACATTGGTGTGTTCAACGCCAACTCATACGAGTTTTCTATTGAGGTCATCTCGCCTCCATAAACAACCAACAATAAATTTCTTGTTAGCATAAAGTTGCTTCAGTTCTGGTATCCACTATTGACATATGTAATAGAGTGTTTCTTAAACCAAATGAAAACACGTGTGTTT
This sequence comes from Trichosphaerium sp. ATCC 40318, assembly GCA_038496445.1. Lineage (NCBI taxonomy): Eukaryota > Discosea > Flabellinia > Trichosidae > Trichosphaerium > Trichosphaerium sp. ATCC 40318. Next base: position 155,266 of record JALMLS010000017.1, read on the forward strand.
GGAATTCGTTTTCTATTTTTTTTTTATCTAAAAATACATTTTTTGTTTTTACGTCTTTGATGGTGCTACAATGATAGAATGCGTCCTAGTTTTTATGTCTCCAACTGCTTTAAGGATATCTGTAAAAGTAGGTCGCTTAGTCTGATCTGCATGCCAACAATCTTCTATTAACACGTGCAAATCAGGATGCACCTAAAAGAAGAAAACTTAGAACAAATAGGTCTGTGGCATAGAAGGACGTTACCCAAGTTGGTACTACTGGACGTAATCCCTCATTAACAACCTTAAAGGCAACTTGCATAGGATCAAGATCGCTGTAAGGACCCTGAATATCATTTCTTAGTTTAAAAAACCTCAAACGTCTAAAATAAACTAACCTGTCTTGAAATTACTTCCCAAGCTACAATACCAAAAGAAAACACATCAGCTAATGCTGAATACGCTAAAATAACAGTAAATAAACAGTAAAACATTAACATATTAGCCATAAGCAAAACATACCTGAACCTTTGATAACCTCAGGTGCCATCCTAGTAAAAGTATAAGAAATCTATCCGATATTTTGAAAAAGAAGAAAAAGAAAGATAAATCAAAGAAATAACAGAGGTAAGAGTTGTACCATTGGTAAGTCCCTTTTTTAGCTGTCATATACTTTTGATAAGTCTTACTTAATCCAAAGTCTGTTATCTTTATACGATACCCAGCATCAACCTATTAATAAGTGAGATTAAAATCTTGGGATAAATAGATAAAAAGAAGCTAGCTTGTTGTACCAGTAGGTTCAATGTTTTTAAATCTCGATGGATGATTGGTGGATTTCTACCGTGTAAATATGCCATTCCTTTAGAAATATCAACCAAGAAACCAAGCATTTGAGTCCAAGAAATCTAGTAAGAAACTATGTATCAGTAACTTGAACAAAAACCACCAAAAGAATATTTAGGTTTTATTTTTTGAAATGAGATTTAGCCAAGTGCTAGACGGATCTTCATGACTAAAGAAGACCCACGAAAAAACTTGGCATTAAGGTGCATACGCACGCAAAATACTACAAAAACCCAACGTACATAAACATCTCTTCTGTGAAGCATACTAAAAAGAGAACCATAGAGAAGCTCTGTAACAACCCATAATTCTTGGCCAGGCGCACAAATACCCTAAAAAAGAAAAGAGTTAATTAAAAACCAAAATTAATGTTAAACAAAACGCAAGAAGAAGAAAGCCTATTCATGTTGTTTGTTAACGTACAAGTAATTGAATAATATTAGGATGATGAAGTTTTTTCATAAGTGATACTTCTCGTCTTATATCCTCTTGTTCGGCCTCTGATACTTGGCTTAATTTAAGCTTCTTCACTGCTACGTCTATTGAACTTTATTAGAATTACCTTCACATTTTACTTTGTGCGTACCAGTGCCATGCCACGCTGCTTTATAAACAGTAGCAAAAGTACCTTTGCCTATTTCTTTTCCAACAACAAGTTCAGATTGATCAATATTCCATTCATTGTAATCACTCGCACTCTCAGCTGCAGTAGGTGTAGTGGTGCCAGTATTGTGTGTAGGCGTTAAAGGTGTAACACCTATTCTCCTAATTTGTTCCGCAAGTTGAGACATATCTAAACAACAGTTAACTCAAGTAAATCTCCAAGTATTGTATTGTAGTACCTGGTCGGTAATAAGGAGACTGAACCGGATTTGGGGAGTCAAGGTGGGATAGTAATCCTTGAGAAGACTGTGCACTTGTAGGCGTAAGAATTGGTGTAGATTTTGGCGCTACAAATATAGGTGTTGGTACAGCAGCGCGAGATGGTGAGTTTCCATAATTCACAAGTACATGAGGTTGAGATGATTGTGCTTCCATTGGTTTAGAGCTATTTGATATATCATGATAAGCTGCCTTGCGCAAGTTAGAACGTTGGCGCTGTCCTTGTTGATGCATAGTAGGAGCTGGTTTGTGGCTCGTTGCAGTAGATTGTTGTGGTTGCAAGATTGGCTGTTGTTGAATGGGTTGTGTTCGCAAAGAAGGTGGTTGCGTATGAAGACGCTGTGGAGGAGCTTGATAATGTGATTGATGGACGTTGCCATCAATTTGGGCTGAGTCCATAGGTTGTTGATAATGTTGTTGGTGTGAAGGCTGTTGTGGTTGTTGTGGTTGCTGTGGTTGAAGTAGCGAACCTTGGCGAGACTGTTGCAGGTGCTGAGGTTGCTGTGGTTGATGGAGCGGATGTATCGCTTGTGATTGGATGTGTGTAGGAGACTGGCGATTTGCTTGCTGCGAAGCAAGGAGCGGCGGTTGGTACTGAGATGGGTTGCTCTCTGCCTGCGCAGGACGTGTCTGATGTATTGGTGGAGTCTGCTGGTAGTGTTGATGTGAGTCATTATGAGATTGAGCAGCGTAAGACATCGTGCGAGGAGGATGCGAATGAGAGTGAGGCTAGCAATGGTTAGCATTTACAGCTACCTTGTGCGCTTATTACCTGATGCCCGTATGTAGCATAAGAACTCGTCCTTTGCTGTTGGTGTTGTTGTTGATGCGTTGTAGCGTTACGCATGTTATTAGAGACTGGCTGCGCTGCGTAGCTATTGCGTATGTCGCCACTATTACTGTTTTAGTCAATAAGTATTGTTTTGTGGGCGTTACCCGAGAAATGGTACTCCAGCGGGTACGTTCGCATAGGCATTCGCAGGGGATGATTGTGTAAGTCGCGCGTGCTTTGAAGCCTGTTGCGCGTTTGTTTGTATAGGGATCGGGTCCATCATGTTATCCATCTGTTCTAATGAGTATTTTGAATGCCTCTTTTATAAAAGCGTACAGCAAGGCCATAGATATACCCAGAATCTCCTCGATTTCCATATTCTTCACGCGGAGCGTATTGTTGCTTATAGAATTAGTTTTGGATCGTTTTTCATCCGCTTACTTGTTGTTGTTGCTGAGGCTGTTGTTGTGGCTGTCTAGAGTACCCAGATTCATCTATAAGCGGGTACAAAGGGCGAGAACCTCATGAATCTTCTTAAAACTAGTTTACAAAACAAATACGCACCCCCAGGATTTGGTTGCATATACCTCAGTGACTAGAGCCCATTTATTGCTTTAATGCAAAAACTACGCAACCTTAACGGAAACCAGTTCAGTCTCGTGTGGAATTTCAATTGTTTATTGTGTAACAGTGAACCAAAAAGATCTGCTAGCGCTATCGTGTAACACAATCCAAAACAGGAGGTGCTAAATAACATGTAGTAATATTTTTACTTTTGAAAAAAACCTCAATTTTTACACTATCTCTTCTTCGCATTCTTGCTCTACTTCTGTGCCAAAATACCTGTCTCCAAAATTTCCCATACCAGGCATAATATAACCGAGATCATTTAGCTTGTTATCAGCTAAAAGAGATAGAGTGAGTATCAAGTAAGAAGAAAACACCAAATCAAATCTGGTTTTTGTAACACGTACTTTCACAAGTGACAACACGCACGCGAGGGTACATGTACGACAAATAGTGTAATCCATACATCGACGAAATAAAATTGACAAAAATGATATTCTCCTAAATTGGAGTAAGGCCATCGAGTCAATAAAATAAAAACTGAAAAAAAAAAAAATATGAAAATGCGTACTTGTAGTACTCCATGATCAAGTAGTAATCTACAACCAAAGTTAATTTATAATTAATTAACATATCTTACCTGATAGCCATAACAAGGCTAGCTCCTGTGCCGAGCATTGGATCCATCAATAAAACAATTCTATCCTTAAGGTTCGCCGCTTTAGGAAAACTGTAGTAAAATAGCTAAAAGTATTAGTATCTTACCAACATTGAATTGTACCTTTGGTGCTCTTGTCTTATCGGATTGGATGAGAATTTTTAAAATTGGACAATTCCTACAAACTTTACCAAGCGCTGGTAACAGGGCGTCACCAGCACGAACAACACTAGCTGCACAAATCTGAAAAAACAAAACTTAGGTATAGTTTTCAAATAAGTTCCCACCTTCGAAGTTACTTGTACACCCTTGTACGTTGCTTCGGTAGGACTAATAACATCAACATCTTTAAACTCAACCAAGTTAAGAGCCTTAAAATCAATTAAGAACAAGGTGAATGATATAAAGCATACCTCTTCTAAAACTAAGCGTGAGAGTCTATCTGAATAAAATACAAAGTCATCTCTGGATGTGTCTTTATCTCTCAACATAGTCAACATTGTTTGAACCTATCCACAAGCATTATTAATACCTTTGCTTCAACATATAGTGAGTTGTACCTGTGTCTTGCCTTGCAATACATAAACATTCTTTGGCATAGTAGAAGGTACTTCTTCACCTCCGAAATCAGGTGCCCATCCACGTTGTCGTAATTGATCACGCACGTGAGTTACAATCACAGAAATTGCAACTGAAATAATGAATCAACTTGTAAATGATCATCACAACGAGCTGTACCTGTGTTTTCAACACCACGAGGGACTACTACATCTGCGTACTTTCTGAGCTAGTATTTGTAAGATATTTATATATACTTCTCCTTTACGCAACTGGAGAAATATAATTATCATAAGCTGGCTTTACAAACTTAAGATACTGATTTAGAATCCCCTCCAAAGACCTACCACGGGATGCCATATCACGTCTAACTATAACGAAACTTAAGCAAATGATATTAGTCCTCTCAGAGACGTACTCCTGCGGACCAGACAGATATCGGTTTCTGTGTCAACAAAGATTTTGATGTCCATTAAATCACGAAGTTTTTGAGACCAGAAGGTCATAATCCCTTCAAATATAATAACATCTGCACCATAGACTCTTGTAGTAGTTTCCAAGCGCTGATGCGTTACAAATGAGTATTGAGGCATCTCAACTGCCTGTCCTTGCTTCAAAGAGTAGATTATTTTCGCAGCAAGCTCAAAATCGAAAGCGTCAGGGTGATCAAAGTTGTATGTAGAACTATCAACGCCTGGTCCCAATCCTTTGTAAAAATTGTCTAAACTGACTGATGACACCCAAGGCACATTGAGCGCTTTAATTATTGCTCTAGCGCATTAAGGATGTATAATATAAGATAATAAAACAGTTTGGTAGCGGATACGTGCAAACGGATGTTTTACCAGATCCACTCGCGCCAGTTACCCCAATGACAAGCGGTCGTTTAATAGAACCCTCAGAATCGTACCATGGAGGTCTTCCGTCAGTGTAGACAGTTTTCATCTTATTGGTGGCTAATTTAAAACGCTTTGGTTGCGTAGGAGGCTTCTGAACGAGAACTACAAAGTGAACACCGCTGACTTTGGACGCTTCGATAATGTCGGCCAGATTCGCTTATTCAGTTTTTACTGGCAAACTAATCCATAAATAACTGCCACATTTACAGTGGGCAGTACAATATTATGGCTATGGAGCTTGCGGTACCTCCCATACATAAACACGCCTCTGATGGTCAGTAACGCGCTATCATACACTACTAAGCGTCTACAGGCAATAAAGAGGGATTAATAGAAGAACTCGACAAGGGAGTCGATATAAATAAGCTTGATGATCAAGGAAATACAGCACTGCATCAAGCAGCGCTAAACGGTAATAAAAAAAAAATACAAAAATGCGCAATTATTCTAAACACAGCAGGTCATTTGGACATTTGCAAATACCTTCTAAAGTCGAAAAACATACTTATTCTACCTAACCATCGCGCTTCAACGCCTCTACATTATCTTGGTACCTCCTAATTATCTTCTTTCTATTTGCTCTAAATACCAGTAGTACGCAAAAGACCAAAGAACAAGCGCGAAACAGGCAATTTAAAACGTATTATGAAACGCTTGGTCCAACGTGCGCTACTTACCCAAGCCCCTTCAAATGACCTTAAAATGCACGTATAGGCCTTGATATTAACCACACGAATCGTTCTGGCGAAGCAGCAATGCACGAAGCTGGTTTAGGTGGAAATTTAGAAGCAATCATACTGCTGTTACAATATGGTGCTGATATTAACATACAAACAAAGTACGTCATTTAACGTTGGTGTGAAGGGCATTACGAGTTAAACTATCAAATTGTAGGCGAGGAGAAACACCACTACATTATTGTGCTAGATCGAATAGTCTTCAAGCTGCACAAGAGATATTGAGTAAAGTGTCTAAACCTGATTATGTTGACATTAAGGTACCTACACTCTACAAAACAAAAAAAAATGTCAAAAAGTGTCAAAAAAATGACAGGCGACATTTGTCTCATGTGGTTTTTTTTGAAATTCATCTCGTTTGTATGGCTTTTCGTAATGTTAATTTTTTTAAGGGCATCAATGGATCTGCTATTGATATTGCACGTACTGCAGGATATACACAACTTTCAAAGTTTTTAGAAGGTGATATTTTATTTGGTTTACTTTCTGTGATGCAGTTATTTAACAAGTTTTAGAATGGAAGGGTGAGCGTCAGGAAATAAGGCAGTCATTAATATTTCCACGTGAATTGTGGTTAAAATTGTACAACTTAACAGTTTTTTTTCTGGTATTTTTTGTAACACTATGTCATTAGTTTCTCCTTTCTTGGTCCAGAAGAGCTCGTTGAAGCATGTTTTGTATGTAAAGAATTACAACGCATTGCATCAGATGAAGAACTAGTACGGATATATCTACAGTAGTGGGTCTTTATAATGAACTTTGTTCTAGTGGCGTAACTTGAGAAATAGATATACATGGGATTTAATTGAGTGTAGTATTCCTCCACCAAATCACTTACCACAACGTACATAGTAAATATTCTTGTAACACATTTTAGTTTAACATGAAATGTTTTATTTAGAGTTTAAAGAACCTCCACCAGAGCATAACTTTAAAGGGTTTTGGTTACAACAACAAAAACAGATTTTTCAAGAAATCAGAGGGCGCATACCTATTTCCCTTGATATGAAATCAGGTGTATGTAATACAGTGTTTTCTTTTGATATTATAATGTACTATGTTCTAATATTTAAATAGAAACCATCTGAAGTTAACACAATTTCAGGGGGTACTTCGTACGCACAAAAATTTATTGATGTTTTGTTCAATGTTTCAATTTACTAATTGGAGATTCGTTGCGTTAGTAAATCAAAGCGTAACTCTACAAGAAAAACAGTTCGTATTCAAGTTCTTGGTTATGAAGCTTCTGGTAAAACATCACTAATACAACGGTTTTGCGTAAGACGAAGTAAAAAATGACGTGTCACTAATGAGATAATTTCTTTAGAAAAACAAGTTTTCTTCAATCGGAAACAATAAGAGGGTAACGCTCAACATTATTAACTTATATATGATTTGACTAATTATTAGGAAACTACAAGGATGGCTTTCATAAATGACAGTACTGTACTAAGTCTGCATGTACTGGACTGTCCTAGGGTAACTTTTTTTTTTTTGAGAACATATATAAGTATTTTGTACTTACTTTGGTTAAAGGATGCTATTGGTAATCACCGTTATAATTTTAGTTATCGTGTTCAAGGATATATTTTTGCATTTGATAGCACACAGAGAGCGTCTTTTGAGCGCATGAAACGTTGGATAGAAAATTTGTACAGATATAGGGATGATACTAATTTTTGCATTATTGTAGCAGGTACGCTAATTGTTTTTTGGTTTTGTGAAGATGTATGGTTTTGAATTAATGAACGGTTTATTTTAGGCACAAAAACAGATATGGTTTCAAAAAGAGAAGTTTTATTTGACGAAGCAAAAGTACTTACCTTTTTTTTTTTTGAGCATACAACTTTGTTCACATCATTCATGCTGTCGCTTGTATTTTTCTTCTCCTACAATATCAAACGACCATAAATGTCGCCAAGATAAATATCACATTATTGTGGTGTGGTAGGTGAAGTAGCAGCAAGTTTGAATGATGTGAACTGTGGCATTGTAACAATCTTTGGATGAACTCTTTTTTTTTTTTTGAATTTCCACTAAGTTCATTTTTTAGCATTACTGTGAAACACTTTATATGACTTATATTGAGACTTCAGCGAAAACAGGTCGTAATGTTGAACTTTTATTCAAATTGATGGCATCATTTGTATTGAATGAGATACTCTATTTATGAATTCGTGGAGAGAAAAAGAAAAAAAAAAAAGAAAAAAAAAAGAAAAAGTCTCTTTTTTTTGTTTAGCTGGTTTTTGTACTTTTATAAACACTTATTTATCACTCCACTGTATCTCCAAAAACGTCTTTGTACTGTTTTTAAACTCATATCCAAAAATAATAGTGCACTGATATAGCTACAATTCTTTTTTTGTTCAATCAAATCAGAATTCCAGTCGCACGTGAATTCCTCCTTGTCCGCGAATTTTTTTAACATTTACGTGGTTATAACGTACATATGCTGGCGCATACGTTATGATTGTTTGTTTCGCTTTCTGAGTTTTTTGTCTGGCAATATCAGTATTGCTCGCTGTCTGAACTGTAAGCAACGGTTTTTACGTACTCAGTTGCTATTTACTGCGAAATTCTAGTATCCGTGTCATGTTAGTTGGAAGTATTGTGTATAAAATTGTCAACAATCAAGGAGCGTATACTCTTGTAGTATCTTAGCGCGTACAGATTAGATAAAACTCACATCTGTTTTGACATTGGTTTTCCTTCTAATTTTAGTAGAAAACGTCTTTATGACCCACAGTGGTTCTATACGAGCGTGTATTCTCAGTTTGTTCAATTTAGGCGGAAAATCCAAGTCATGCGTTTAGTTTAAAAAAAAACTCCGCTTTGATCATCAACGATAATGGTGTGTTACTGAATTCACAAATCAACACGAAAACCCAAAACAAGCCTCTAGAAATTTGCCTGAATTTCGCAAAAACATTATTAACGCATCGACACTATGTCTAAAGTTCTTCTTTATGGTATATACCTTATCCTTACTTGTGTACTAATACTTTGCAGTCCTGCTATGGGCAGTACTATTCACCGCTCCGGTGTACGGAGGAATACTTTTATTGGGACAAGGAAACGCTACAGAATCGTTTCCTGCTGTTGGATTGGAATTCGGAGACAATGATATCAATTTTGCGCCTTTTAATGCAACTATTGTCCTTCACGATGCAGAAAACGTAACAGGCAAGTGCTATAGAGTGAAATAAAACGTTATCTAATAATCTAACAATCATTTAGGTCGTCTGGTAGTTGTAAGGTATCCTAGAGACCGTGACCAGTTCGAAGAGTATGAAAAACGCGGTGCAATTGGTCTAGTAGAGTTCACAAAAGATATACAAAGTAGCGAACTGGGAAGAGTTATGTACTTTGTTTTCGGTACAATCCTTTCTAAATTACACTTGAGACAAGTATACGTTATGCTATCATCATACTAACACCCTTCTTTCTCGTTTTAGCTCGTCATCCAACATTTAAACTCCCTGTTGTTTCTACAAATACATTTTCTGCTGATACATTCGCTAAATACAATGCAACAGAATTATTTGTGACAGTTTCACCAGGTAACGAACTTTTTTTCTTTTTTTCATTTTTTCTTAAATAGCCTCTAATGGTGCCTATTAGACGAGAATGACTGGTATAAGGTATTTGAGGGAGGTTTATGGCATTTTTACCAGGCTTCGGAGCTTCTTATGGACCTTGCATCTATTATTTTCGGCATTTACAGTTATGTTATGTTTGTTAGCATTGATAGAGGCCTGAGGTTCTCTATACCTCAAGTAGCTATTTTTTTTGAAATAATTCATTCAATAATCCGTTTTATCGGTCATATTGATCCATTAGGAAGGTAAGTCAATAGTCTTTACAACTACGCAAAAGAAAAAAACGATTATTGCGCACATAACCGAATTACACGCGATATTTTAGAAACTCTCGTTATTTCCGATTTTCTTGATGACTTCTCTTCTTACGTTTTCTCTTTTTATAGTCGTCGTATCTTTCCTGTATGGTTTGTAGAGATATCCTATACAATCTACTTTCCTTTTATTCTTGCTGGACAACTATTGATTGCCTTGTATTGGCATGATATTCTAATTCAGACTTCATTGGATGTATCAAACTTTTTGACAAAACTTAAATGGCCTTGGTTTATACTTCTTGGTGTCATTTCAATCATTGAGATTGTAACGTCTTCTTTACGTGCATATTTCTTTGTTGTAGACGGTACGTAATTATTTGTGGTGTCGAGCACGTGGGCTCCCCGACATCAAAAACTTAAGATTTTACTTTACTTATTTCGGGTTTTTCTTTTGTAGGTATCTATCCTTTCTACCTTATTATTGCAAATGGTGCATCATGGGTTCTAGTAGCTCTTGGTTTACTTATATACTTTGTTATCATCTCATTCAAGATATGGCTGAAAGTAAGAGAGATGGTATCTAAACAAAGTAAAGTACTTAAAAAGGTAACGTTTTTCAAAAAAAAACCAAAATATTTTTTGAATCACTTTTCACGTTTTATTTGATGAGTCTGATTTCTTGTATTTTTGTAGTTGGGACACCGTATTATTGCTGTTGGAGCAATATTGTTCTTGGGAGTAGTTCTAATTTTCTACCGTGCAACTTGTACGTAATCTTTTATCGAATAGATTTTCATGTTTTTATGTGAATAACAGTTCATCTGATTACTGTTTTTAGGGGAAGCTATTAACCCAGTACTTGAGAGTGTATATTGGTGGTTAGGTTCGAACTTACTATGGAATGCACTAGCTATTGTAACTGTATACAGGTATGAAAACAAATAGGATTTTATGATGTTGCCCGTACTAATGATTTTTTTAGTTTCGATCCAAAGAAATACGCTGTAACAATGTCTTCTGCTGAGTCTCGTAAACAGCTTGGTAGAAAGTCTATCAAATCAAAAGATGAATCAACAGCATTCGCTTCACCTAGAACCAGCTCAGAAGAAGGAGAGGTAGAGATGGACGAAGTTTGTCCACCGCGAACCATTGAAATCCTCTAAAAACCCCAAACAAACCATTTTTCTTGTTCAACAAAAAAATCAAAAAATTACCTAAATTGACAAAAATCTCCTACCTCCTACTTTTCAAGAACAAATAATTTGGATAGTAGAAATGGCTTAATCATGTAGTATTTTTGTACAACCCAAAAATTTGCAACTGTGGAGTTCTCGCTGTACAGTATTAATTTAAATTAAAAAAAATTCAATAAAGTTCAATTTGGCTAGCACAGTACTACTCTTTATCGTGCTAAGGTACAAAGAAGTAACAATGAAAACTTGGTCAGACTACCCTCCAACTTCTTTAGAGACGAGCTAGTTGTTTTTTTGCCTTTTGTGAAGAACTACAACGTTTTTGAAGCAGAGAAAACTAAGGAAGACAGTTTTTACGCAAATGGATTGGTTTTTTTTTATTCATCGGCTGTATCCATTTTTGTTGGTAGATTTATGTCTACTGATCCAAGAGCATCCACAACCCATTCTAATAAAAGTCAGTAATTGAAAAGAAACCCTTCATGAACTGCTAGTAGACTACGCACGTGGGTAATCGCCTTTAGGATGTTGATCTGTAATGAAAGAAATTACGAAATCTCTAAAAGTGCCAGCCAAGATATTCTCCCTGCACTCCTCCATTAACTGTTTTAAAAATGCTATATTATGCCACGTCAATAATTGACCTCCTACTTGTTCTCTAGTAGCCAAAATATGCAAATAAGCACGCGTGTACCTATACAAAAAAAATGTTAATCTTCGTTTAAAAAGTAGGAATAAAATAAGAAAAAGTAAGATAGCGGAGCAAGTACTTTTTGCAGATTTTACATTGACACCATTTACATATTGGTCCAAAATCTTCACGAAATTCTTGAGATTTTAAATGCCTTAATCCGCCCTTTCTCACAAACGCAGAGCCAAATCGAGCAGTACGACTTGGATATACACAATCAAACATATCAACACCAAGAGCAATACATACAACAAGATCAACAGGATATCCTGGAACAGTATGGTGTTATTTATGCTTATAGTCATGCGTAAGTTAACGTACCGACACCCATTAAGTATCTTGGTTTATTTGCAGGTAATCCTCTACAACATAGAGCCACCGTACGCCAAAATTTATCCTACATTTACATCAATGAAATAAAAAAAAATGATCCAGCATACAGTCGTTCATTGGACTTACCTTGCTCTCCCCTCCCGACAATCCACCAATAGCATAACCTGGTAAATCTCTTTCAATCAATTCTTTTAAACAATACTCGCGAAGTTTAGGATCTAACCCACCTACAAGAAATGGTTAACAAACAAAAAAGATTTCCAAATTACAGTTTTGGTTTTTTTGTGTTTTGTACCCTGTACTATGCCAAACAAATTTTGATCATGAGGTCTTGCATGTGCTTTTATACAACGATCTATCCATCTTATAGTACGCTTACAAGCTTCTTCTACTCTAGGGCCTGTGGTAGTCGAAGAAACAACTAAAGTTCAAAATGAGAATGTCAACATTGTGTTTCAGCTGTCGCTTGTTTTTACCGTCATCCAACGCCATCATAATATCAGAACCAATCTGATTTTGTAGTTTCATCGAATGCTCTGGTGTTAAAATCATTTCAGAGCCATCATGAGGAGAAACAAACGTTACACCTTGCTGTTATTGTTGTTAACAATATCACCTTCGCTTTTTGTTTTACACACCTCTGTGATCTTTGCTAGCTTTAGTAAAGATACCATTTGAAAGCCACCAGAATCTGTAAGGATATTTCGGTCCCAATCCATGAATTTGTGAAGACCATCTGGACTTACAGTTACAACAACGTTTTGACATGTTTTTTAAACTGCCGTACCCATTTCTTCTACAACATCGCCACCAGGACGATGTCCAAGATGGTATGTGTTTCCGAGGATGATTTTAAAGTCAATTTCTTTTAAGGAATGTTAAATAGCTATAGTTTTGCGCTTTGTACCTCTTAATTGGTCACAAGTTAGCCCTTTTACAGTTCCCTGGCGTATATTAGGCGTACAAATTGTACTTGAAGCAAAGATGCTATTTTGCCATCAACACGGTACCTGGGTCCCTACTGGCATAAATACAGGCGTTTCCATCGTCGCATGAGGTAGTTTTATTGTTGTGGCGCGTGCGACACCACAAACACCATCGAGCGTGAATTTGAGCGCTGGGCTTTCGTGTGTAGTGCTCATTGCGGGTTTGTAAAAACGTTGACTTTTTTTTGTTTTTTGCCTTCGACGGTTTACATTTGCAACGTAGTACGTACAGTGTACTTACTGTAATTCCGCAGTCCCATGGGCATACGAAAATGATGAAAGATGTGCCTTTCGCATCATTTCACTCCTCTGATGATCTAGAGGATGTTAATTTCGACCATGAGGAGCGAACGTCTGGTGAAATTATCACCGTTGTAATACTTTCAGTTTCGTTTCGCGAAAGACTCCAAATACGCACAAATACGCACGCAACAATAGCCACACTCATTAAAACAGTATGTAATTTGCATAATCACATTTTTTTTGTAACTTTTCTCTGTAGCTACGGACACGCGCGGTACCAACCTTATGATTAAAGCACGCATAGAGTTTCTAACCGTTTATTAGCCAATAGCAAAAGACAAATCAATACGGCTCATCTATGAGGGCAAGGTTATGCAAGAAACACAGACGTTAGCGTACTATGGGATAAGACAAGATAAATCAGCTCTACACGCAGCTATTTCAAACGCAAATACAAGAACTGAGCCTCTCAGTGAGGTGACACTTTGGAAAAAAAATAAATCAAAAATATTCATTTTTCTGTTCAGGAAGATGACGCAATTCGTGGACTTGACAGATTACGTGACTTTGGTCTAGGACAACAAGAGATTGAGCAAGCGCGCCAGTTATTTTTACAAAGTCCTCAAGTGCAAGGGCAACTCAGTACGAGCATCAACTTTAACCGATCTTTTTTTGTTGTCAGATTTTATGTCTCATTTTTTTTTGTTCAGATAGAGGAGCCAATACACTCGATTTGGAGGACTTGTGGTTCCAAAATACGAACCAACAAGGTATAGCCGATGCAAGACAGCATGATCAAATACATCAACTACAAGAAGGTAGTTTTGAGGACTTGTTCCTTGGCATGCTTGTTGGGTTTTTGCTAGGTTTTGTAATTATTTTTTGGGTTAGTAACTGAAAAACCTTTGTTTTTGTTTTTGTTATTAACGAGGGTTTCTCTTCTAGTTATGGGATTCTTCCCTGTCTAGACGTACACGTTATGGTATGTTAGCTGGGATTGCATGTAATATAAGCTTTGGCATTATACGTATGACGAAATAAACATTTTATTTTTGCCAACGTGGCTTTTTATTTGAATGATTTCAACAAAACAAGTCGAGAAAGACAGTAACTAGCTTTTTCTCTACCATTTTGCCCAAAAACATTATTTAAAATATAAGGTGCACTAAGAAAAGAAGAATGTTCTGACGAAAATTTTTGGATTGAGAATGTAATGAGAAAAGGTATTGAAGAAGGGAAAAACCTTATCTTTATTTTTCAGATTAGTTTTTTCTTTTTACAATCAAATCACAGTAGGCGAATTATCTCCTACAATTGCCAATATGGTAGCGTCTGGGACTTCTACTGGTGATGACCAATCAAGGGCTAGAAGAGCTGGTGGGATTTCTAGGGTAGCTAGTCTGAAAAAGTCAAAACTGGCTTGAGCATCTGGGTTGCCTACACCGCTTGTATCTAGCACGTGTTAGCGTCAATATCTTTTCTCTATATTTATACTTACCCAAGTTATTAAATACACGCGCTTGTGGGGCAGCGCAGCAGTATGTGCCGACATAGTTCCAATCAGTGTATGAGTTGAGGCCAACCTAGCAACAGCATAAGCACAAATTACAATCAATGCTGTTTGTTAGTACCTGAATTGGTCCAGTCATATCTGCTCTATGGTAGCGCCTGTGTACTATCCAACTGCCACCTGGTACACCTCTGTACATAACAATAATGTACTCAGCAACTCGGAACACTTGTACTTCCATACGAGGTGATCCACCAACTAAACCAGTAGGATCAAGTACTAGGTTACTGTTGCTGTTTGTTGTTGTTTTAGTTTCTACGTTTTGTGTCTTAGTTTACTGTCAACGAGGTCATCTTCAAATACCTGTAACAGCTCTAACTCCATTATCGGTACCCACATTCATGAACACGTAGTTCTCTTGGAAAGGAGTCCATACTCTATTCAAAGAACATTGTTAATTTATGTTGTGTTATTTGTAACGTACGGTTCTGTAGGTCTTGGTCTTCTAAACATTATACCTGCCATCGAAAACTGAACATTTGGTATTTCGTCGGCAACAGGATCCAATGATCTTAAGTAAACCATACTGTGGGCAACAAAATGTGGTTCATTAACAACTTTGTATGCAAACGGTCCACGCAAATTCATGTACTAAAAATCTCGTTTAGTACAATCTTAGATTCACATTCTGCAGGAAAGCGAGCGTAACGTACCCATCCGCTAGTGTAAGGGCGCATATACATGTTACCTGCTTCTGTGGTATCGATATCGTAAACCTCGAGTTGATCTGGTGCGCGTATGGCTGCTATATCCCACTTTGAAATAAAAATGAGTTGCGTGGTTGTCTGAGTTTTCTTCGAACGTACATTGTCTGTCATATATGACCGAAGCCACTGGGTGATCGTAGACGCATCATCAAACTCATCGCTTAGCCCAACTAGAGGATCTGCGAACACCAGAGCTAGAGCTATTTCAAGTAAGCTTTAGTGACTTGTTATCGAGCGGAAAACAACTTACATATGAAGCAGAGAAGGATTATGGCTTGTTTCATTGCTGTTGTTGTGTTGTCCAAGTCACTTTGGATAAGTGTCTTTGCCTTTTCTGACAATCAGTTAACGCACGTGATTCACATGAATCAAGAGGAAGTTCCACTAAATGAGGTTTGTTATGTAAATGGTTCTCTCTTTGTTTTCTCGGTTTTGCCCGTGTAGTTCTTTGAATATGGCTATTCAAACGAGCAGAAGGTCTATTTGAAGCGCGTGAAACAGGTGAAGTGTTTTATCAAAAATGTCAAACAATACTGCATCAAAGTTTCTGACTTGTTTGGCACAATACGTGTTAACTTTTTTTCCGCGAGTTTTAAATGAAACACGACTATTCGGTTTTCTTTCACATTTCCAAGAGCTTGACTGAAAAACCGGTTTAAGACAGGCAGATTTGGTTCATATTCAGACGTCACGTGCGTGGATTGGGACGGCAAACAAACGAGATGAAAAATGCTGATGAGCGTTTTAAATATTCACGTGTTTTCACATAAGCCTTTTTTTGCAACTTGCAAGTTTCAACCCACTAACATAATGGTCCTGATCTCTGTATTGTATAGTAAGTCAATAGCAACAATAAAGGCCAACCCACAAAATCCACACGTGTTTGTTCATCAGTTTTAATTGATTGTTTTTTAAATCCTTTCCGAGATCTGTCCAAGGGTTACTTATTTGCTTGGCAATAAAAAAAAGCGCTAAATGAGAGAAGGTATTAATACTAGAATACTAAGACCAGCAACATTGTGAGGAAAGTGAGCTTTGTTGAGCTACCAAAAAAGCAAAAAAAAAAAAAAGCGATTTTGCAAACAACCTCCAACTCTTGCTCAAGCCCTTTCTTCGCCAGAATGTCACTACGTATCTTTTTGCACTTAAAAAGTCATAATCAGTCCCAAACTACTAGACATACAGCCTTAGCTTGTCGTAGTACAAATATATTCGAACAAACAAATGGAATCACTACACGAACAGCAAACAACAGAAAATCAAATGTCTCGCCGTAAATTCAATCTCACAGCACTCCCAGTTGAAATAATCGTGTATATTCTCAAACAAGGTGAGTATACACTTAGTTCAGCCCAAATATGCCATTTCATGCGAGATATCGTCCACACCCATATCGGATATGGTGAAATAAAGGTCAATAGCGAAAACGACGTTAAAATACTCTCTGGAAGTCCTCTACTACAGAACACGACAATTTCTTTGCTTGGATTTGTAGCAAAGGACAGTTATTTGAAGTTGCTGGCAGGTGTACGTAATATCAATTTAGCGTATACCAGCATATCAGACAAAGGTTTGAAGGTGTTGGCAGGTGTGCACAGTATTAACTTGGGCTTTTGTAAAGAAATAACAGATGAGGGCATTAAAGCATTGGCAGGTGTACATACTATTACTTTAGAAAACACCAGGGTCACAGATGAAGGCGTCAAGGCTTTGTCTGGTGTACATACCATTGACTTGTCTGTTACATCAATAACAGATGAGGGTATCAAGGCACTAGCTGGTGTGCACAAAATTAATCTAAACCAATGTCCATTGATTACAGATGAAGGAATCAAAGCATTGGCTGGTGTGTATGATATTAGCTTGACACTTTCAAATGTTACAGATGATGGTTTAAAGGCTTTGGCAGGCGTACATACTATCAATTTGGATTGTTGTTTTCATATCACAGATGAAGGTGTAAAGGCGTTAGCTGGTGTACATACAATACTACTACCAGCAACTTATATAACAGATGAAAGCTTAAAGTATTTGGTAGGTGTACATACTATCAATTTGGATGCGTGTGATTATATTACAGAGGAGGGACTTGAGTTTTTGGTTGGGGTTCATGAACTTAGCATAAAATATGCAAATGTTTGAAACGCTGCTATATTAATTCTCTTCTTTGGGTTCTGAGAGCTCCTTTGCATTATCCTCTTGTTTTTTAACAACAAGACATTTCCTTTTATTCTTGTTAACATTGACACTAAACAGAAACATGAATGTCAACTTGCTTTTGAATAATACTACAAAGAGATACATACCTCTTCCTGAATTGTTGTAAATTATTGAGATCATTTATCATTGCTATTAAAGTAGACTTGCCAACACGGTTCTTAGTTATTGCATGAATTCTCGAAAACTGAAAGAAAGGCAATTCTTATTTTTTTCCTTTTACAACATTGTTCAAGTTCTAAAGTCTGTCCGAAGGCTCTATGATTTAAATCTACCACAAAATTATTTTGTCCGTGCTTTGTGAGACGATTATTAGACATATATTTATTCAGTTAACGAAACTAGCATTGTTCATTGTTTTTCGTTGAGAGCGAACCATGGGAAAGTACGCTCAAATTGTAATGGGCCCAGCTGGTAGTGGCAAGACCACATATTGTAAAGTACGCGTATTTACGCGTATTTATCTCATTTCATGCAGTTTATGGCGAAACATTTGGAAACTCTAAAGAGAAGACCTCATCTTGTTAATTTTGACCCCGCTGCAGATGGTAAAGACGAGTTTTATGATATTGGTGCGTTTGTAGTTAAATATAATAAACTAAGCTTGTAGATATACGCAACCTTGTTACAATAGACGACATTATGGAAGAACTTGAATTTGGGCCTAACGGCGGACTTGTTTACGCAATTGAATTTCTTGCTCAAAACAAAGACTGGTTACAGGACGAATTGGGCGACTATGACGACGACTACCTAGTTATTGATTGCCCTGGTACAACTTATTTTTTGCCAACTTTTCCTCATTGTTACAATAGGTCAAATCGAGCTTTACACGCACGTACGCGCTATGAAGACTATTGTACAGGAACTACAACGATTAAATTACCACTGTGTTGTTTTGTATCTTCTTGACTCTCAATTCATGGGAGACCCAAGTAAATTCATTTCTGGATCACTCATGTCATTGTCGGCAATGGTACGTGCCTTATAAGAAGCAAAAGAACTGACAAGTGTCAAAAATTAAAAAAAACACAAAAAAATCATTTGACTTCTTTTTCTCACTCTCTTTGTAGGTTCACTTCGAATTACCACATCTAAATGTCTTGACAAAAATGGATATGGTTGCAAAACAAACAAATCCTAAAAAGATGGATAAATTTCTTGATGGTGATGTTGAGCTACTAGCAACTGAAATATCACAACAAATGCCAAAGAAATATCAAAAATTAGGTGAAGCAATTGCTACAGTCGTAAGTATTTTTTTTAATATGAATTCTATTTGTGTTTATGATAGTTTGGTGCACGTGTTGGAGCATTTTAGTACAACTGACACGTGATAAAAAACTTGCTACACGAGACAAAAATTTTTGTTTGTTTTTTTTTACTGATGATATTCTTTTAGGTTTCTGACTATGGCATGGTACGCTTTCATCCTGTAAATTTAATGGAAGAAGATGGTTTGGAAACTTTACTACATCATATTGATATATCTACTCAATACGGTGAAGATGAAGAACCAACAGAACCAAACGATAAAATAGAATTTGAATACTAAGAAGAAAAAAAAAACCCTCAATTTCCACTGATGATCTAACTAACACTGTACTCAATAAAACTGAAATAATGTCACAAATAAAACCAATAAGAAGGCGTAAAGTCGCGTTATATTCTGTGTTAGTATACAATAACAAGTCCAACTTTGTTTATTCACTCATCTGTAAGGTATGTCGTAGATATAGGTTAAAAGAACTATTTATTAAGTAGCCTGACGTAGGCATAACGCGTCAAGGTATCACATGTTCTTGCTATAATCATTCAATACAAGGCCACCCTGTTTGCCTTTCAATCCATATTAAACCCAAAGACTCGACATCTTTTCTTGTAATCTTGCATTTGCTATCACCACGGACATACTTAAGAGACTTCAGCTGTTTCAAAACTGAACTAGTAACTTTTGGACACCACTGAAGTTCCAAGTACTTCAAGTTAACCAAGTTCTTCAAACAGTCATTTGTAAGGTTCTCACAATACCCAAGAACAAGCGCTTCAAGGTTAACCAAGTCTTTTAACCCTATTCCAGTTGTATCATTAAAACACATCCTAAGTTCCTTCACATTTGTCAATGTCTTAATGCCGTCATCTGTACATGAGTACCCATTGGTGATAACAAGTGTATGCACATTGCAAAGCTCTCTTAACCACGTGTCTTTGGCTTCATGAACTGTAACACAATACGCATCTTTGAGAGCTTTTATTCCTTCAATAGTAATCGCAGGACATTCAATAATATTAATCGTATGAACATGTCTGAGTGCTTTCAAAGAAACATCAGTAATGAAGGACCCTCTCAAGTCAATCTCGTGTATCCTATGCTTTCCTCCTTGTAGCAATGCAAGAATACCTTTATCGGATGCGCCACTGGTTTGTAGGTCTAGTCTATGAACTCCAGCAAGATTAACAAGCTCGTTCACAGGTAAAGTTATCCAATCGGAACTAATTCTGGTGTTTTTAAGGAGTGGACTGTCTTTGAGATGGCGACAATCTGATGGTTTTTTTAATGTTAAGTAATGTATGCCTATATCGTGGCGGATGAGGTTATTAAACAAATGGGAGACTAGGCAGGCGTTTATACGCTCTTTTTTGTTTAAATTTTGTAGAATCAGTCTTATCATCTCTGGTGGTAGTTCTTCAACGGGTTGCACTTGTTCTATTTCATTTGTTGCGCTCATTTTGTTGTTACGTTTGAGATTAACTGAACTAGAAATTATTGAGTGAAATGACATTGGTTAAGTGACGTTTTTGGTTTTTCTCAAAAATTTCTCTTAGCGTACATAAAAAGGGTATCTGGTGAACTGGTATTCAAACTACCATTTCAAAGCAACGTAATGATGTCATATGTAGTACGCCAAGTACTATTTGGGGCAAGACAAACAAAGTTAAAGCCTCACGACAACTCGATGAAGGCTGAAAAAATTTTGTATTTACATGTATGACCTTGCATACTTCATAGCAACAGATACCCACATAGGTACTTGTGTTTTGTTTGTTTCAAAAGTATCCTCAGAAACTGGTTCTGCACTAGAAACTAGATCATCTAGTTCTTCTTTCATTGCCTTACGCAATGACTCGTTTTTCGTTGTTACAAAAATCTTTGGAAGCAATCAGTTGAAGAAAAGGGTTTAAAAAAAAAAAGGTTTGTTCTGTGTACCTGTGCTTCTGTGTCCCTGTGAGCACTTCGTTGACCAAAATTAGGGCTTCCAATAGACGACATGAATGTATCATCATTTTCATCTTGTAGCCACAAGCCCTTGCCATGATATGTCATGCCTTCTGATACCCATTCGAATAAAGATATTGGTTTTTTAGAATCAACAACTTTTTGAAAAAACTCACTCAACACAGACCTATAAGCAGCAGGTATGTAACCAGACATTCCCTAGTTAAAACAATAAGTAAACTAAAATTGAAGGTATTTAAAATCTTACCTTAGAACCATTGAATCCGTTCGCAGATGGTGAAGCAACTACTATATCACATGATTTACAAGAAGACTCCAAAACAGCAGTTTCATATCCAGGTGTAAAGTTAAAGTATGGAGAAGTGATTGTCAGTTTACTCTCACTGTTTCCCTCCTTTAGTAATTTCTCAATAAGATAAAGTTCTGCGTACCTTGGTAGAGTCTCTATAAGCTCTGTTAAGATCTCAGTATCTTGTGTAATATTAGACGACCCAATTTGAATTGAAGGATAAATGGTTGTATCTGTAAAAAAAAGTTAACAATTATTGTTCCAAAACTTGATGAGTTACCTGCTTCATTATCAATCACGTGGTTATCCCGAAACTTTGCGACACTATCCAATACACATTCACGAGTTAGCTGTGAAAATTGTCGAGATGCTGAACTCGGATTCGGAACGCCAGCAGGTAGTAACTAAATTGAAAATTATTTCTGTTCTTTATTGGGTTTTTGCGTACTAACTTGTCATCTACCAATTTATAAGATACACGTGTCAATGCAGAAATGAGATCTACAAAAAACTGTGCTGTGGAAGCATCCTTTATGCAAGCATATCTATCTATGTAGGTTTAAACAAGCGAAGTTAATGTTATTACTAACCTTGTCTATTTGTAAAATATGATTCGTTCAGGTTTGCTCTAAGGTTAATAAGTGAGTAAAACTGTGACCACTGTGAGATGGTAAGCGCTACCCAGATATGATTATATCATCATCTACGATATAAGCCTTTATATGATCTTATTTAAAGTCAGATAAAACGTTACAGATGTGAGGTAGCTTTTGAGCAATGTATTTCGAAAAATGGCTTAATGTTATTTTTTTTGTTCTTCACTTACGCACGCCTATCACTTCATTCATGCGTTGTGGAACAATAAAATTCCATGGGAATGATAACAATGGTGTTTGAAAAAAGTATGCACCAACTCTTTTCGGGTAAGTGCCTGTCAATGGTGATACCATCAACACAGAGCTTTTACCATTACTTTCTCTTCTTGTTCCTCTACAAAAATACTCCAACGTTAGACACAAAACTGTTACACGTGATAAATGCAAACCTTAGTTTATCTTGAAGAAATACAACCTCCAGATCTGGTTTTTCAGCGACACGGTCTTCAACTGCTTTTATCTTTTTTTGTAATAAGTTGTAAGTTCTTTTACACCTCAAAAACGCGTGCCAGCTTTGTTGCTAAGGTACCGCTGCCAATGTAAAGGGTTGAAAGAACGATTCGCCTTTCAGCGAGTTGGATGCGCTTCTATAGATATCTACGTTAATATGTACACGTTGGTAGTTGTAAAACAAGCTAACTAAGTTCGTGCCAGTAAGGTTTCATAAAAAGTAGTAGGCTTCTTGATAATGCTAATGTTATCACCGCTAACGCCTATCCCAAAGGTGTGTTTGCGTAGTACAGCTGTAACCTGCTCATAACTTGTAAATGAACGTTTCTTCATGACAGGCGCTGCAGTTGCTTTATAACGAGCTCGGGTGCCTTCAATGTTGGTGTCAAAAAGAACAAGACAAATTGCTGTTAGATTTACCAAATGTGTATCGTTGGCACTTCAAAATCATTAGGTTCGCCTGTAAACATTGAACTTAGCTAGTAGCCGCCTTAGCTACGCTAAGTGAAAAGGTGTCAAATTGCTGAGACAATCATTAGCTTCTCTTGAACTCGCGAAGGATTTGATAGCGTAAATGCAACGCTAATTACAGTTTTTATTGTATTGATCAAATTTAAGTTTGTAGTCTATCTACCTACTGTGTGTAGGTGTTTGGTTAACAACAGGAATGGAGGAGGTGCGTTTTGAAATGTAGCCTTAATATTAGCGTTTAACGCGTACTAGGAGGTAACCAAGCAGTGAGGAATGTGTTTAGCTTATTTACGTAATAGTTTGAAGACATTAAAGCGTTTGTACTTGAACAGACAGATTTGCTCAGATCAGCATACGTTATAGATGACAAATACTTCCACAGTGGATCTGCAATTCCCGCGAAAAAGTTGAAGACTGTCAGGAAAAAATGTACGCAAAATGATCAAATAGTTGTTGTTTACGCCCAACAGGCAATGATAAGTTATCTAAAGCGTGTAACTCAACCTTTGGTCCAAATGCACGAAAGAGTATGACGTCCTTACACCTCTTTGCCTTTGACATTGTATAGAGGTATTAGAAGTAGTGCAATCGTTTCTAGAAGACCCTAATCACGGACAACCAACTGAGGCGGAAATACTTCATGACGAGGCGACGCGTCTCCAGCAAGCATATCAAACATGCCACAGTACACTAGAACACTTGCAAGAGCTCACTGCAATCACACGAAATACAAACCTGGATCAACTGACATCAAACGCAGTTAAACTTCAAGACGAATTACAAGAGACAAACAGGCACAAGACTGAATGTAACAATAAGTTGATGATTAACCCTTCTACGCCAGGTTAATGAAGCGTACGCACGAGAAAATAGAACAAGGAGGGTTTAGAAGACCACAAAGCAAAAAACGTAAAACAGAGAAAACGCCACACGCAGTCGTCCTTGATTACTTCACACGCGACTAGAGAGTTCAGAATTGACGTTAAGAGTTGTAAAATAAAAAAAATAGTATAAAAACAAGTCTTATCTGTAACCAGTGTATTATAACGCTCCACTAGTTGCGAAAATAATGAATACAGAGCGTGAGAGTTTATAAGAGCCAAAAAAGCATCATAAATAAAATGCTTAGAAACCACTCCAGGTTTGTTTCATGCCAGCATGGCGATCGTAGCCAGCGTAGTGAGAAGTAGCGAAAACATCGAAGAAACCTAAAGGTTGAGATGAGAATAGTACAAAAAAACAAAACAAAAAAAAATCAGTTTACTCACCTTCGTAAGCGTGAGCAGCAGGGTCCATAAAGGAGATGTGAGGACGGAATACCCACATCATGATGAAACTAACAGCGCACAACATATGAACATGTGAGTTGAAGCCGGATTGTCTGACATGTTTGCTAGAGAACCATGTTAATATCTAGTGTATTTGAAAAACGTTTTTTTTTTGTTTCCTCGCTGTTGATCACGTACTAGAAGTAACGTGTTGAAAGGCCTGACAAGAATTGCCCAGTGGTCAATTTGTTCTAGAATGCGAATTAGCGCTAAGCAAATCAATATTTTACTACCTTGTACACTGTCTTTTGGAAAATAGGTGTGTTAGCCCACTCGCGAAACGCTGCCATTGCTCTGTTACCTTCAGGGTGCAAAAGTTGTGTTTGGATTGGCTGAGTTGGGTATTTCTGGGTCTTAGCAAGGCGAAGGAGCTCCTTGTAATTTTTAATGTATTGAGCCCGCATCTCTTCGCTAAATCTCTTTAGAAAAATCCCGCAGTGATAATATAACGGTATACTAACCTCATTGGTTTTGGGTTGTGAAGACCCCAAGTTTCAGCCATAGCCCCATGGCCTTGGGTTGAGACCTGTGGTGGGACCCACTTCAAAGTACCTGCGCCGTTGTTTGTTGCCATTGGTGTTAGAGGTATAGATAGTCAACTGCGGCTTTGGGCATTTTTCTCGTACAAAAGCGGTGGGGTGCCAAAACGCATCTTTTGTAGATTAGAAGTGTTTTACAAATGGCTAGCGCCCACGTTTTAACCTTTCTCGCACTCGTTGCTATTCTATGCTTCACAACGCATGGTTATGAAGTAGAGGGCCGAATCAAGCTTGTTATGCAGCAAAATGGAACATATCAGCGAATGGAGGTGTCTCGGACGCAACGTAGAAATATATTAACAAATCTCAAGTTTGTCAACCATTTCGCTTGTATTTAATCCTATCTACTCACCCACGCATAGAATCTTTTTGTACGGTGATGATCGCACTTATTCTACATCTGCTCTCGCAGATGGTACTTGGGAACTGTATCCTATGCCCTACAACGTTTTTACAACTCCTCCATTTGTATTTTTTCTTTAACAAGCAAAGTACAGATGTACCACCTGGTGCTTACCTCCTAGAGGTGGCTTCCGCTGACCTCGACTTTCCAAAGGTACACCAGTATGATACGACTAATAAAATTGTCTAACACGTGGCCAGTACCGTGTTGATGTTAGTAAAAAGCATAATGGAAAAGTTCGTTCAAAAGTAGCATTTAATGACGCCAAGCAAAGAGCTTTACCTTATCCGATGGTAATATTCCCTGTACAAGGTCGTGAGTACTTTACACCACGTAAATCTTTTAATATCGTTGGCATGATACTTAAAAATCCAATGATGATGATGCTCGGTTTAATGGGTGTTATGATGGTTCTAATGCAGTATGTTGATCCTCAAGAAGCTATGAAAGAGTTGCAAAAAGAGCAACAAGAACAAAATGAAAATGAGGATGATCCAATCGATGAGTACGTGGCAATACAGGCTTGTTGTTACCTGTGTTTTTTGAAACCTTTTTTTTTTTTGGTTGTTTCTTATTGTTGTACGTAGGTCACTACGTGAGAAAGAGTCTGATGAGTTGTTGGCTATGTTTTACCCAAAGAAGAGACGATAAACAATTTTTTTAATGAATTCAAAAAAAAAAAGAAAAAAACTTGTAAATAAAAAATGAGTCATGTTCATGACTATATTTTATTCAATCACTGAGTCTTTTACGTAATTCAAAAGCACTTCCCTCTGTGCTCATACCTAAGACATGATTAGCGCCTTACTTGCGAAAAAAAAGAGGGCGAAGAAAAGAAATACCTCGTTTTTTGCACTCTTCTCTTAATTCCTTGCTATTCATCTCAAGGAAAGTCTTTTTCTTTTCTTGTTTCTTTGTATCTTCTGTTGATGTTGTAGCTTCAGTCTTTTTATCAGCCTTTCCGCCAACACTGAAATCCAACAGTTTTTTATAGTCGAAAGTTGTTGGTTGGTCGTTAAATTCTTGTACAAGGCTGTAGCGTTGTTCGTCAAGGTAATTGAGTTGGTGTAGATTCAATAGAGCTTGAGCTTCAGTGAGTTCAATCTCGCGATTATTTATTTGAGTGCGCATAAGGACGATCTATTTTATCAAGAGATTAGTATGACAGGTTTTATAAAAATGACATTTTTTTTGACACATTTTGACATGGTCGTTTACTTACGCCTTTGCTTCTCTGTAATTCACAGTAATATATCACTTTAAGTGCTGGCATAGCGTTATCCTTTGCACGTTGGTACTCGCTTAGTGGAGTAAAAGCCAACATATTGTCTACCCACCTACATACAAAAAACTCTGCATATTCTTGACCATCCTTTTTTCTTGGTACTAAAAATGAAATCAAATGTCAACACGTGTTTGCCTTACTACTATAATATTTATACTATCGTACGTGGTATAGTAAATGTAGGATATGGCTCTACTTTTGCTAGTAATTTATCATAAACATCTGAAGGTAGAACACCACAAAGGCAGAATCTATGTCTCGCATAAGAAATTTTTTTTTTTTTTTTTTTTTTGTTCTTGGTTTGACGCTAAACGTACTTGTTCTCATGGTACAGTTTCCATATTTGTTCTATTTTCTCTTTAGGTTCTTTTTGTAATAAATCCAGTTTGACTACTTCTTCTAGACGCCCAGGAACTGTCACTCCAGGTAAATCAGCGAGCTAATACGTTAGCGTTGCGTGGTAATGTCAAAACACTTACTTGAGAAGCTGGTGGAGGTTCCATATCAATTAATTGCCTCGTGGACACATGGTAATTTCGTACTAGCGTTTTTGGTACAACAGGCTCACTTGGTAGTGTGAGAGGTATAATTATTGATTTTTGAACTACGTACAAGTTGGTTACTGTTTTTTTCGCTTGTACCTTCGCGTGACGTGTTGTAGTCGATCTTGACACGTTTTGCCGTACAGGAGCGTTATATTTTGTTAGACGGGTCGTAAAACGTAACATATTGGTCTTGTCGCTGGATGGGTAGTTGCCGTGCTTGTTTGCGACGATTTGTGAAGACTTTTTGTGAAATTAGTTAAGGGACACTAACAAGATGTCTGCTAGGCAAGAAGTGGATATATGCGTTATAGGGGCGGGCCCACAATCACTGTCTCTTGTAACTAGGCTTCTTGAACCAAACTCGGATAAGACTGCTTCTTTTATCAACGGATCGTATTCTGGTAAACACTGGGTAAGGTCTATACTGTTTTCTATCTAATTCAGCAGTCGAAACCAAAAATAAGAGAACATCTGAACAAAAAGTATAATAATGACGCCGTACGCAACAAAATTACTGTCATTGATAACCACGGAGGTAAGAGAACGATGTAGGCGTACCATTAATATTTGACAGGTTGGATGTCACAATGGAAGCAACAATTTAGCTTATTGGGTACGCTGAGAGCATTACAAGCAAATATTGAAAAAAGCCTTTGTAATCTTCGGTTAAAGCTCTATTTCGCATCCACTAACGACAACACAGGTATAGAGTACCTACGATCAAACTCTGGAGTGCATCCATGTCCAGTAGATTCGAACTCGTTGTTTGCTTATGCAAACATGAATGATAGAGAGGATGAGCTGTATAACAAAGAAATAGACAAGTCATCAAAAAAGCAATACGATGGCATGTACCTTGTCCCAAGCTCAAAGTTATTCCAAGATTTTTGTGATAATCTAGTGGATATGTACTCTATTCGTGATATAGTAGTTAAAAGTACTGTGACAGATATAGTGCCAGTAATAGAGGACACTGTTGAAGGTAGTAACAAAATAATCTTAATTTTTTCTTATTTGTCTTCTTAGAAAACAAAGCAGCCAATAGCTTTATTGTACACCTGTCAGATGGTAGTACCCTAAAAGCACAACGTGTTGTTGTAGCTATCGGAACGAATATACCAAATATACCATACTGGGTACGTTGTATCGTGTTTACTATCACCTGATGTTCTTAATACTAGGCAGAAGATAATCCACAACCTGAACGACTCTGTCACTCGAGCAAATTGATTGGTATGTCGTTGTTCCAAATGTTAACTCATACATGATTAGGTGCCAATGGTGTTAGTATATGGACTCAGGATCAACTTTCGGATAAGAGGGTGCTTGTTGTGGGAGGTGGCTTGTCTGCTGGACACTTATGTAATCTGGCATGCGCAGCAGGAGCGAAGACAGTTAGAATGGCATTACGAGGCGCATTATCTGTTAATCATTTTGATATTTCATTAAAATGGAGTGGATCACAACGTATACCAATGATTAAGAAGTATAAACAAATGACATTTGAACAAAGGCTAGAAAGAATGAAAGAGGTAATGTGCTTTTTTTTTCAAACAGGTTTTTTTGGTAACTTTAAAAATAGGTACGTTCACGTGGAAGTATAAACCCAGAAGTAAAGGGAAAACTCGATAAAAATATAGAAAAAGGGAATCTGGAAGTAGTTGAGTACCTAGAGGTTTGGGATATTGAATGGAAAGACAATGAATGGTCTATATCTTTTAGTGATGATTCTATTTGGTGTTGTGATTTTATATGCTGTGCTACAGGGTTCATTCACGATATTAGAGAAGAGCCTTTACTTAAGAAAGTAATGTCAAGTTTTCCCATAAAAGTACTTAATGGGATGCCAGCATTACAAGGTAGTCTTAAATGGCATAAAGACTGCCCACTCTATATTTTAGGTAACTTTTTAAGTCTTTATTCTATTCGTATTCTTATTTGGATTTAGGACCTTACAGCGCACTTAGTTCTTCACCAGATGCATTGAATTTATCTGGTGCAAGGGTGGGAAGTTGCTTGATAGCTGAGGCATTGCAAGAAGACGAAAAATAGGAATCAAACAATTCTATATCTTCAATACGTCTTGTACATCTCTAGTGACTGAAACATTCTTGTATTTTTTTTTCAGACAATATACCTTTGACATGTTTCCTATACTTGTTTAAAATCTCCTATAGAGTTCATATCAAAGCAAGGTAAAACAAGTACCACAAAAGACCAATATAGGCATTTTTATCCATCTCTTGTTTGATCTTATTCTTTTGATTAAGTCATGTGCTGCAAACTCATTTCCATCACCTTTACGATAACTATTTGTGATTATACGTAACCTACTGTTACAGAATCCTATAAACTTTTGAAGCCATGCCAAAACCTCTGTAGACGATGTCATAAGTAATACCTTAATATTAAAAAAATTAGTTTGTTGGTTTAACAACCATGTGGGCACCTCTGTTTTCTTTGGTCGTTTTTTAAGCAGTCGCAAAATCTCTTTATTTTCAACGGACATATTATCATCGACCCACAATATAAGACATCGTGCATCTCTGTACTTTAACTTGAACTCTCTGTGATTCATATTATTTGTGCACTTATAATAAACAAGATATCGTGGTAGTATCTAGTGGTAAAACATAATAAATCAATTGATGAAAGAGAAAAACAAGTAAAGTGAGTACTTGGTTTTTAGAGAAAACTACTATCTCGTCATAGTCAGGCTTTTCATTTTTTGTACAAGGATAGCAATTTGAAGCACTCGTTGTTTTTTTAACAATGGCATAGTGTGAATCATATCCAGCCTTTACAAATTAGAAACAATAGAAAACAGATGATACCTTGCATCCTTTTCCATGAAGGCTATTTGAATCATTTGTGCTAGGCTTCTCAGTTGCTGGATATGGCTTTCCCATCATCACCCAGGAAATTAACATGCACGGATTCTTTGTAGGACTACTTCCCCATTCGGCATAAACTCTTCCTGCAGTGTTGTTAAAGCAAACTCAAAAAAGAATTAGTTGCTAGTTACCATAGTCAGGGTATTGTGTGAAGTAGATACCATTTCCTATAAGAGTTAAATAGTTAGAGCATTAACACTGTGTTGGGTTTTTTGCACCAAAGAATCCTGCATCTTTCTTGTTTTTAGTTTTGCTTGGTTCCTTAAAATTCGCTGAAGCGATTTGGAAACTGACTTCCTAAATTATGTTACACCATTACACATATACTTTGAGTTTTTGTACCTCTTTTGTACCATGAAATCCAGCAATTAGATTTATTGCTTCATTTCCAGAAACACGTAAAATGTACTTCTTTAAATGATTCAAAGTACGTTCTTGTGCTTCTTTTGTCTCTTTATCCACAACAGAATTGCTTTCTATGGAATCTATTGTCATTAAAGTTAAAACTACCACATGAACTAACTAACACACACGACTTACCTGAGGTTTTAGCCAAAATAACTTTGTTTAGGAGACTTTTGTGTTGTGCTCTAAAGTTTGCTTCTAGTTTTGGATTGTGGAAGAATACAATCTTCTCCACTTCAAAAAATGAGTCACTATGTGTACCCACAAACTTACAGGTCTAAAAATTACAGTGGTATATACCAGTTTTTTTATGGTATATACCACTTTTTTCAACAAAATGGTATATGGACTGGTATATACCATTTTGAAATACCACTTTTTTTAGAAATTAAGTGAATAAAAAAGTGGTATATGGAAGTGGTATATACCACTTTTCATTCACATAATGAGACCTTCTAAAAATGGTATATAAAGTGGTATATACCACTTTTTTATGGTATGTGGTATATACCACCTTTTTATTGGTATATACCACTTTTATGGTATGCTTCAAGAAGGTCATTAAGGAGCTTTTTGGTAATGGGTTTTCTTGTTGAACGATCATAGACGCCATACATTGAACGGTGC
This sequence comes from Trichosphaerium sp. ATCC 40318, assembly GCA_038496445.1. Classification (NCBI taxonomy): domain Eukaryota; phylum Discosea; class Flabellinia; family Trichosidae; genus Trichosphaerium; species Trichosphaerium sp. ATCC 40318. Next base: position 186,090 of record JALMLS010000017.1, read on the forward strand.
GTAGAGACTTTAGTATATCATAGAATCTAACCAAACCAAGCTCATTCGAACCGCAGGACCTGATTCCAGTACCAACATTAAGGAAACTATATTGCAGGTATTATACAGACGTTCGTGAGTACCAGACAAAGTTTTATTTTATTTTCGTTTGATATACATTAACCGACCTCCGTAGGCCTTAGTAATTGATGGATTCAGGTGGGACAACTTTCATTAGGTGCGCAGCATGTTTTTACAGTAGACACAGAAAGCTCATGGAGATGGACGAATTTTACAGACGCCCATAGTAATGTAACTGTAGTGGACATTGTCCAAAACTTGTAACTCACAAACTGTGTATTAAATAAAGTGTATTTTCTGGAATTGCAGGTGTACCATAAGTAGGCATAAAGTGGTATATAAGAGTGGTATATACCATGAAAAACTGGTATATAAAAGTGGTATATAACTGGTATATACCTAAAAAAAGTGGTATAAAAAAGTGGTATATTTTTTTTTTTCTGGTGAAAAAAAGTGGTATATTTTCTGTTTTTATACCTGTTTTTTTTGGTATATTGTTGGTATATTTGGTCAATATACCACTTTTTTTGGTATATTTCGGTCAAAATATACCACTTTTTTTGGTATATACCATAAAAAACTGGTATAAAAAAGTGGTATAAAAGTGGTATATACCAAAAAAACTGGTATATTTTTTTAGACCTGTATAAAACATATTGTAAGCTCTTAAGTACTCAGCTTGACATTCCTGTCCAGAATAAATTAGCTTAGCACTTTTTTTTTTTGAAGTGTACTTGTGTCGTTTCAGTGCTGACAAGAGAAGTCCATCTCAACCCTTGATACTTTTTTTTATCTTCCTTCCAAATGCCTTGTTTAAGAAATTCTTTTTCATATAAGCTGCTCCAAAAATATTGACGCTTAGGCAGTACAGGAAAGCCTTCTTCCAGATGTGATAAAGTTACAACATGTCCTAGTATCTATGTCAAAATAACCTACGCATAGTTTACTTGCCTGTGCTCTTACATTTGTATGGAGAATCTGTTATCTCTATAAACTGTCCATTTTGAACTTTAACTGGACACAGTTTACGTAGTGTAGCTTTTAATCGCCTTGTATATGCATCAAGAGTTTTCTAAAAAATCCAATAAGTTTTGTTGTGGTAGTCAAAAAGCATACTGTCCATAGCCATGGCGCTACTCCTCTTATGACAATGTTTATTATGTTATTATGGTATGACAACACAATGGTATTTTCATAAAAATCAGTCAATACAACCAAGTTTGAAAACCATTGAAACTCTTTGTTTCGGAATTCTAGATTGCTTGTAAAAACAAAAAAATTGGTACTTTGACATACTTTGTAAGTGTTTCTGCAAATTGTTAAAAACACTTGTTGCAGGAGTGTATAATAACCTTATCTTGTATGCCAAGAACTTTAACTTGTGACGCATTATCTCATATTTAGGAGGAAGTACCTTTAACAAAAGTAAACTCAGAATAACTTGGACTAATTATTGTCATATGGGTTTTGTTTTTAAAGGTACCACTTTTTGAGAAGTCTTGGCTATTGTATCAACGACAGTTTTTGAAATATTGTTATCCATTGTGTGTACATATGACAATAACTTCCAATTTGTTGATGACTTGTACAAACGAAATACTTGTGGCAAATCACCTTGTGCAGCTTGTGTTTGTTTAACTAATGTGATACTTTTCTTTTGTTGAGTCAACGGTGGAAAGTAAAACATATCAGCCTTAGGTAGTAGTGATATGATTAAATATCCTTCAGAACCATATATTGCCTAACAATAAAAGTCAACCTCTTGCTTCAAAACGTGTACAATAGTTTTACAAAAATTACAAGATGGATGTGCCTTGAGTACTACATTAAAGCAGCGACCGGATGAAAGGAATAGCGCATTCAGACCTATGCAAAATGCTAAAAGTTTCAAAGCTAAAAAACGTGCTGAAAATGAGTTCAAGAGTAAGTTTTTTTTTTTCTCGCTTACTTGTTCACTTACGTTTTTGTAGCACACTTTTTTAGCTATGTAAAACTATTCCCTGCTGGTCTATCATTTGATGAACGAATAACTAAACAGCCTTGGAAGGTTGAAAGAAAGACAACTGGTACTTTAACAAATGACTTTTATAAAAACTAACTTAAAAAAAAGGTCGTTCTATTCGAGATAAAAAGCGTGGTCGCAAGCAACCAAAGAAAACCAATTTCAATCGATTGCAAAGGCGCCAGTATAAAGAAGCGGTGGGTAAAGTTAAACGTTCTGCTTTGCGATCTGAAGGTAGTAAAGCAAAGAAAGCTTACGCCCTATAATTGTATTTTAAACTAATAAACCTGTCGCTTAAAAAACCAAGTGTTTGCAAGATTTTGGGCCAGCCCTCAACTGTAAACAACCTGCCACGTGCTGGATTAGTATCAAACAGAGCTCTACATATATATGGGCCGTTCGTTGTTGAAGAAACAGTACTTTGTTAAGTCGGACCATGTGACCAAGAAAATTCCATGAAATTGCAAAACAACAGTCAAAGGAGGTACAAGATTCTTTGTTGATAAATGGGCAGCTGTCACCTATAATGCGTTAAGTAGCGAAGTATGTCATCACCACAACGAAATAAGCGTACTATTGAGGCAAATGCCTTACAAAACATTCCATTGCGATTTGTCTTTGATGAAGAGCTTATTGGTGGTGACTCGTCCTCTGAGTTATCTTTGGCGTGGTTTTGGTCAGCGCACAGCATTTACATATTCGACGCCTACCGCTATGAGCTTATTCAAAGCCATCGCTTTGAGGAGGAGGTACAGCGAAAAAAATTCAATTTTTAATTTATTTGGCGGTAACTGAGCGAATAACAGATTACTTGCGCCACAGCGAGCTACAAATACATCGTGGTGGGTGTTTGCACCACTTCAGGGTAAATACACTGTAAAAATCAGAAAAACCTAACACCAATACCAGAAATCTACCCGGTGGATCATTACTTATCATTTCACACAACACATCAAAGCTTGTATCGCGTATTCGTCTTCCTGTACCACCAACTACTTTGATGCCATTAGTACGTTATTTTCTACGCGGTTACGCGTACTAGACTATTTTTCTAAGCGTTTAAATAAAATAGGGAGATTCATTACACTTGGACGGATTAAAATTCTTAAAACAGATGCAATGCCCAATGGCCGTTGGAACACATCACGGGCATACTATTATAATTGACATTGACGTTGTACCCGGAAAATCCCTTAACGAATCTCTTATAATCAACTGGGACACTAGCAATGCTGCTTACCCTGGAAATGCGCTTGGTAAACATTGCTACGTGGACGTATCGAAGTATTCTGTTGCGCAGCCAGGCCGTTTTCTTTATGGAAGAACTGATGGCACTGTAAAAGATATAACACATCAAACTTGGGTAACGTGTATATACCCTATGCCAGAGAGCGGTTACCTGGCTATTGGATACTCATTTGGTGGTGTACACGTTTACAACGCGTTTACTAGTGAAGTTGTATTTGCGTTGGATTACAAAGGTACGTTGAATTATAAATGACATTTTTGGCTTCGATAAGAAAACAATTGTTTTAAGTTTTATGTCGTTATGAAGATTGTAACTAATCTCGTATTTTTAATAGACATTGGTTCTGTTCAAAGCATAAGCTATACAAAACCTTCAAAGACAGTTCTAAGTACAGGACTTTTCTTTGTTCTAAAAGTATCAGAACCTTTAGATTTAAACAAAAAGTAAGTGTTTGTTTTTTTTTGTATTGTTGGATAGTTTTTTTTTTGGTCCAACTACTTACTTATCGATTTTTTTTTTACAGATCTTGTGCTTTGTTAGAGATATTCAAGAGCGTCAATACAGGAAATGCAACTCATTTTCTAGATTCAGGAATGGGAAGCCTAGTATTGAAGACATACGAGAAGGCGAGCGGACAGATCTTAAGTAGCTTGACTTACAGTGGTGCTTTTATTGTTATTACACTTGCTGAACATCAAGATGCCCTCCGTAAACCTCAGATACATTATTGCTTTCTAAACGATCTGGAACGCGTTCTTGTAGACCTAGAAGCAAATGTACTGTCTACACGAAGTGCAAAAAGTAGTAGCATGTTCGGTAGCTTATTCTCAGAGACTACTATGGCAATGCCAACTATAACATCACGGATAGTTGTAAGAAACCTTTTTTATACTACTGTTTGTTTTACAAAGATGACACTTATTAGATATCTAATGTGGCTAATTCTGCTGGCACAGAGTTTCCTCATTGTCATATTATATCTGCACGTGCAGTAAGCGTAATGGAATTCTCTTCAACTGCTTGGAGAACTCTTGCTGATCTCGGAAGATATGGGGCTATATCCTCTGTTGAAAATGGTAATTTTGGAGGCCTTGTGGAGCGATTACAGAAAGACTGGGGGTTATATGCGCCTGAAGGCACTTTAGATCGTGGATTTTTCTTTTCGTTGTTCGACCTAGCTCTAGAACAATCGTTACTAGCCTCGCTCTCAGACTGTATCTTTTTTGGTTTTTTTTCGTATTGTAGTCTAATTTATTATTTTCTTCTTGACATTACAAAGACGTTATTAGCGTTGAAAAAGATGAAAATTTTATGGAAGATGGCAACTTAGTACCTATATACTGCCTTACGAACCCAGACATGATTTTGGATTGGGCTTGGAGAAAGTTTAATACAATAACTCAAGACGTTGACAGACTAAGTAAATTTTATTTATTTATTTTTGTTAAACTCTTTTTTTTGACATGTGATTCTGTAGTTGAAACCAGTTTGGGTGGTGGGCATGGAAGTAAACAAAGAGCCTTGGAAATCGGTCACAAACATGTTGTGCACCTTGTAGATATAAACAACCTGTTCCAAGTCCTCATTGACCGTCAAGACATTACCGAAAAAGGTCGTGCTTCTCTAGAGCAAAAACGTGAGCATGCACTTGCTGTGTCCCAGGTACTGTCTTTACTTTTTTAGCCTTAAGTTCACTAAAATCTTGATTTAGTTGCTTGAACTTGTATTATGGATTATTGACAATAACATTGATGTATCTATGGATGCCTTTGCACGTGTCAGGAAGAATACTGATAACCAGAGAAATTGTAGGGAGTCAGCAAACAGCGAAATGAAAAGCCTTCGTCCAACGACAATTTCTTTTGAGCCTGCACTCTTTATAGATACACTTGCCAGAAACTTATCTAGTGAGACTGGTATGAGTGGTATCTCGAGGTATCCACCAAGAGACTTATTGGAGCTAATCACTGGATTGTTTAAAAACCGACCTGATTTATTGCAATACAAACATACATACTTTTTGTATTTCCTCATAGATTTACAACGTACTTCATCGACTGGTGTGACTTATCAGCATATTTTATCGTATAAAGAGACTTTTTTGATGACTGATGATAACTTCCATCTCGTCAAAGCGTTACGGATGTTTGACAATCAACATTTTTCGGTAAGTTGTTTAAGCCCCAAAAAAAAAAGTACTTTGTTTTTTGTTTTATTCATTTTTCTGTTTCTCTTTTAGGCAGCAGTTACATGTTTGGCTTGTGCTAAAGTACACCCTGTATGGCCTTTGGATCAAATTTTATTACTACTCTATGATTTCAAGAGACGTTCAGAAGCAGTTATGTTTATTTGGCATCATTTTAATGGTACGTTTTCTACTTGTTTCCATGAGCCAATACAGTGTTTTCTGATATTTTTAAACAGATTTAATGACGTCTGAGTCATCAGTCCTTCTCATATTCGATATACTCCTAAAAAGCGACAAATTGTTCCCTTTGGCGTTCACTTTATTGCGTTCATTGAAGCATAGCGGAGACAACAAGAAAATGGCAAACATGGGCTCTGAACAGGCTGAAATGCTACATCGCACCTTTTTTCAAAAAGCAAACGATCATAACCGTATTGAAGAAGTATTAGCCCTTCCTTTCAACCATGAAGAAGAAGCCTACTTATTAAATCAACTATCTGGAAAATCAAGAGAAGATGATTTATTATTTACATTCTTGTTTCATTTATCACGTTCAAGGCTTGGTGAAGCAAAAGCTCTTGCTAGTAAAATGAAACGTGTTTGCGCTACATCTAAAAACCCAAACATTAGTCAAGCGATACTACTCATTGACACATTATTTCCAGATGGCACAGAAATGGTACGACACCGTCTTCCACCGCATGTCTTTCTTTTTTTTTTGCAACTACCAAAAAATACTAACTTTCTTGTTCTTTTGTAAAGCACCTTGACGAGCCAATGCCATTAGTTGTTGAGTACGGAAACTTGAGGTATATTTGATTATGTTATTAACGCATTTGTAGGTCTTCTATGGAGTCACCAAGAAGCTCTCGTAAACGTTCAAGTGCTGTATTTCGTGCACCTGAACCAACTTGGAGTCCTTTCAAGCCAAATCATGGTACAACCACACCTTTCAAATTACCAGGTGGTTTCCGTACACCTAGGACACCAAGAACAGGTAGTAAGAAAAAGGGACGGGTGAAGCAATCTCCACTTGTTGCTATACGCGATTCTCTAAGATCTTATCGTAACGTTCAATCACCTGCTAAGCCTGTTGATATTAAACAATTACCTGGTAGCGTCACTCCACGTAATAGCTTCCAAGAACCAAGAAGCTCTGTAAAATTAAGCCAAGGGTCAAGAGTATCATTGAGTAGCACGAAGAAGAAGGATGGTAAATCAGAGTTAATGGAAGTTGATGCTGTAACAAAGTTAACTTTCGAAGATAATGATATGAATGATCGTAATATTATGGGTGATGATGAAGAAGAGGGTAATGAAGGTGATACAGGTAATTTACATAATGACGGACTTGGTCAAGCATTGTATGTTCTACCTGGTGATAGTCCTTCTCCTAAAGGTAAAAGTCGTCACAGGAAACGTGGATTCTCTGAGACTCAGAGGAATATTATCTTACAAGACATTGATGATTTTACTGCACAACAAGATAAGGGAGATAAAAGTAAAGAAGCTTTCTCTCTTAGTGAAAATACACCTCAAGAGGACCTTATTAATGATGGTGAAGATTTGATAGATGGTCCAGATGATTTGATAGGAGAACCAGAAGATGATGTTATGGATGACGTTCAGGAAGGAGGTGATTTGATGGATACACAAGATGACTTCCAAGACGCAAACTCAGCGCTTGGTGATGCTGAAGAGGGTAATGATATGATTATTCAGGATGCTGAAGGCGACGATGAAGCCTTTGCAGATGCTCGTAGTAACCTGACTGACAACGATATTAAACTTACTGACTTGGCTTCTGACGATGAAGTTGACGCCAGAAGTGACGCTGAAGGAGACGCTCAGGATAGTGTTGATAATGGCGAAGTTAAAGAAGACAGTGAAGATGCTATTGAAATAAAAGACAGTGGAGACGAAGCTGATGAAAACAGCGAGTCAAAAGGAGCTTCACTGGATGAGAATGCTGTATACAACGACATTGATCTTGGTATGTCTGAAGAAGATGTAAACGAACCAGCTGAATCAAAAGATGAAGCTGTGAACAAAAAAGAGCCTGAGATTGAAGAAGAAGATAAGGAAGAGCCAGAGGTAGTGGATGAACCTGAGGATATTCTTCGTACACCTAGAAGAAGCCAGAGATTGAGAACTGTACCTAAAACAAGTACGCTTAGTTTTTTTTACTTGAAGGACTTTTTTCTGACTTTTTGTTAAAGACTATGCCTTGTTGTCTACTGGGAAAAAGTTACGTAGAGGTAAATCTTCAAGAGGAGGGACCGATAGCCCTTCAACTTTCTAGAAGGCGTCTGAAAAGAAAAAAAAAATTTCAAATAAACTGTACCATTCAGATAAAATATGTCTTCATCTTTCAAACCAACTTTCCGGATTTCGGGTTTTGCTAGCAATTAGTCATTACCAGTCAAATTTTATTTGTTTGTTACCCGATCCTACAGTGAAATGTCTCTTTGGTACGTATTTTTATTGATAAAAAGTGTATGTAGAAGGCGTTGTTTACCCGAAAACCAGCTAGCCCAAAAGCAATGTTGGGTTTTTATAAAATACGGGCTAATACAGTTCTACAGTAGCACGGCAAGCTTCCTACAGCTAGCGATAATTTATTGGTTTGTGTTGTTAGCCAACGCACAACGTACGGAGAGAAAACAAGGTCATTGTGAGTACTCACATATTTAGAGGAACAAAACGTTACAAGTTTGCCTGTAGTCTGGTTCACGCAAATTTTACGTGTTGATCTGAGAGCAATAGACTTGGAGGGAAATGGTCAAAAACTGCACTTAAATGTCAAAACAGAAGGCGCTGTACGTACTGTACTCTTTTTTCCCTTTGACCAAATGTTGGTCAATGGGCACGTGCAATAATACTCTTTTTGAAGTCATCTAACCTCATTTGTAGTTTGTGAGCGAGTATGATGTTTATGCTAGATACGATGCAATGGTAAACTACAGCACTTCTGATTTTGATACAAAGTGGACTGCTGAGCAAGTTTCTACGCTCGTAGTAACACTTGATGAAGAAGTAGATGTACGTGTCAATAAAGCAAGTTATAGTGATCTAAAACATCTGTAGTGGTGTAACTCGTTGATGAAGAAAGCTGATGTGATGTATCTTCAACACACGAGAATGGGTTTTGGTCCATTTCTCAACACCAGTTCGTATTTTTTTCCTGTTTTTTTCAAGGTCAAGGACTCATTTTTCGTTGCGTTGTAGAAGAGAGTAATTACAATACATCTAATGTAGTTGATCCAAATGGCGATGGTTTATTACTAGCTAATGATTGTCGTGCATCAAAATATTTTTGGATAAGAGACATACCAACAAAGGATAATTTTGAAATGAAGTTTATTCACAAAGTACAGTTTAAGCATGTTGCAAGAACATTCGATCTTAAGATATACAAAGATGGCTGTGAAGGAAATTATACACAGACACGCATGAGTACACTTGATAGCTCATTTTTTGCAGACAAAGGTATTAAATATTTAGCTATACTATCAAGCCGCTTCGCTTTTTTGACTTACTTTTTTTTCAAGGTGACAACGATTGGTTCGTTGAAATCTTTCCTGCTGACAATGGTGAATTTTTTTGTAGTACAAGAAGCTTGACTGTGTCTTTTTCTTGCGATGGAGAGCGGTGTGATAAACCCTCTTCAAGCTTAGTAGGTACATCTGAGAGAAAAAATTGAAAAAAAAAATTAAACCAAGTTGTAGCTGTGAGTCTAGGAGGCGCGCTGGGAGCTTTTTCTCTTGTAATTTTAATGATAATAATTGCGATTGTATTATACTTGTTTGTTTTCAAGGTACAATTCTTAAAAAAACAAGAAAAAAAGTTTTAACCACTGTCTTAGTCTTCATCGTCTGGAGGAGCAATTGAAGACAATACCATGAGGAGAGATGCTGAAATGGAGGTAGCCAATGAAGAAATAGTAGAAGAGAGCCCATACGTCTAAGAATGCTGTCTGTTATAATATTTATAAAACAAGTACAATCATTAACAACAGAGAAGTTTATTTTTCTATTTGCGCTTTATAGGTATCTGGATCTTTCCACGTTGGCGATAACCAATAACTAAAATCCCATACAACCACACCGCTATTTAGTGCTGCAGTAGCTAAACGAGCATTAGTTAAGTCGAGGAAAACCCGCGTTAAGTTTGAATGAATAACTTACCATCCCAACCCTTTACACCACCAATAAAGTAATATTTACCTTTGCCTATAGGTGTGCATGTACCCAGACACAATTCTAAAGGCACCATTAGAATCTAAGCGCTACAAGCAAAGGTTTAACTTACGTTTAGAATTAAATCCTTTGATCCAAACCAAAGTATCCAAGTCAAGAAACCAAACATCATCAAGTATAAATACACTAGTAGATTGTCCTTTTTCAACTTTATGATAAGCACCTCCATAAATGACAAAGTATTCATTGATCAAAAATGAAACACTTTGACACCTACACCAACATCAAAATAAAGAACAAAAAGCTCAAACTTCGCTGTTAAGTTGGGTTTTTTCGAAAATAAAAGATTTAGGTTCTGTTTGACAGACTGCTCACCTAGGTGACGGAGGGCTCGTGTTTGTTGTGATATGAGTCCAATGCCAATTTTCTAAGTCTAGAACATGGAGATCGTTAAAAAAAGTGGTTTCTAGCCAGTTCATTTTCCCTTGTTTATCTGGTGCTAAATTATGCCATCCACCAAACACATAGAGTTTGTTTTTATAGATCTGTCCCGATGCCGCGTATCTTGGAGAAGGTACGTGACCACTTGTATCTAAAAACAATTATTATATTATTACAATATGGCGAAGAAGAGTCACCCCTCATCCTCATATGAACGTAAAGAAATTTACCTATTTTTTTCCATTGAAGTGTTTTTGTATTCAGGAGCCATGTATCATTAAACACTTCACCTCTACAGTCTCTACCAGCAAATACTAATATATTATCATCTTCAGTTAGTAGTGTGATAGAAGCCATTCTGGCACACGGGGAGTCTACTTAGGAATTAGTAAAGTGCCTTTGTTTTTCAGGAAATTATATCTCTTTGTCACAAAATCGAAGAACCATGATAAAAGTCACTCACCTTGCTCTGCTAGTTTCAAATTCGCCCAAGCACAAGCATCTGGGTCATACGTCTTTATATCAGTGCTTTTATGAGCCTCAGCACGACCACCTGAGTTGATCATTAGCGACACATACTCTTAAAAAACAAGAAGTATTAAATACCACCAAACAGCCACATTTTGCCATCTATAGCTAGAGCCGAATGTTGCCACCGAGACTTTGCCCATAAAAGTTCCTGTATGAAACGTTAAGAGGTATGTACGTTTGATTTATAGTAGAGGTTTTCATACTTGGTTAGGCGCTTGTAGATCCGTGGCGTACTCAAACGGAAGACCAGCCCATGTGATTTGACCATCTGTAAATGGGATTCAGTTAAGTCATCCTAAAGAACTAAAAAAACACATTTGACATACCAGCTTCCATCAATAAATAGTTTAGCTCATTGGTATACGTACTGAAAAGAGCATAAGAGGCAAGAAATAAAAAAAACGTTTTTCTTTCCGCAAAAGTGTCGCTTGTGACAACTTTTCTTGGGTGTTTGTGTTGCCAACAATGCGTACGTATCATCTTCAGCTATCATACCGCCAAATGTCAATATTAGGTCTTCAGTAGGAGAGTGGTTCGGAAAGTAACAGGCAGAGTGACCTGCATTACCAATAGGCTGGTCATCATCTTGTATTGTACGAATAGACAAGAAATTAGGGTATTTTATCAGCTTGTAACCACGATTGACTTTGCGACGCCAATTGCATACCTACAACAGTTTTTAAGTCCTTCACACGCGCAAGTATCCTTTTAGCGTACTTTTCTCGATGTTATAGTGGTTTTGTGTAGAGAACAGTACAATGCCTTCCAAACAGACTGAGATTCACTACAAACGCGAAAATGATGATTAACAATAGTACAAGTCATGATATCGCTGACATCTAGAAATTCCAACACATAAATTAGCACATCCGTCTCTAAAACAATCTCCATATGATATTGTTTATGTGCGCGCTGCGCTAGAGCGTTTTAGTCAGAATAACAGGCAAGAACACCCTTGACCACTCGAACTCAGTCATTTCACATAATAGGTTTCCTCGTTACGCCTTACCAAACCACAATTGTGTTTATCTTGCATTGGTCATGGGTTTACTATTCTCTAAGCCCATAGACATTGCGCATGAGTTAATGTATCTAACTGATGGTGGCCAAGGCGCCGTTTATGCTATATATAACCAAGAAAACCCTTTACCAGATTTTGTACATGCATTTGTAAAACAGGGGGTAAATACTACTAGCTTTCGTACAGCTTCCTATGACGCCACAACAGCGATAGATGGATGGGAAAAGAAGTGCAGAATGTATGGTATTCCAGAGAAGCTAAGTTTACCAATCATTGTATTTTGTGGCACTGGAAGATTTTGCGCACCTATTGATAACTTGCAAGGCACCGACGTAACTGAGGAACGCTTTAAATCTGACTTAAACAAGCATTACGAGAACCTACGCAAAGATATTAAAGTCACACTATCTAAATGGTTCGACGTATAAGGCAGTACTTGCGACTTGGTGCCAACAAGTGTTTCTTTTTTTTTTTCATCTATCAATAAAATTATTTGTTCACTGTATACCGTTACTTGATAATGAATGAACCTATACTAATAGTGACTACCTCTATTAATCAAGTTCGAGCACACTGAGACTGACGGATTGTTGTTTGTACTGTCAGTCTTGGCATCACAATATTTTTAATAGTCAACTTAAAATTTGACGCACAACGAACACTCTCTACTTTTCATCTTCCCAACATGCAGTACATCATATTGCTAATAATCACGTGTCTTTCGTTGCAAGAAGCCACTGTAGGTGCGAAATGAGTAATACAATCTAAACTACAGAATAGGCAAATGAAGACGGTTTTTTGGACGTAACAAAGGCTCCTTACAATGCAGACCCTACAGGCAATAGCGATTCTACGTTACCAATCCAAAAAGCAGTAGAGGTGCGAAAATCAACTTACAGTACATGTAATTCCAGTACTAACTGAGAAAGCAGTACGCTAGAGTAAACCGCCTGATTGTTTTCTTCCCTAAAGGTAAAAAATAAGAAATATATTGTAGATCACGTGCTAGTTGGCTTTTCTTCCAAGTGTTTTGCACAGTTAAAACCTAGCCTACTTTTCTCACTTCACATTATACCATAACACGTGATTTAGGTCAATATGTTGTAACCGATACAATTAATTGTACCAGTGGAATGGCTCCTAATAACCCGCCCTTAAAGTCTCGGTTAGTAGAATAGTTGAGATCCTTCTTTCTAACGCGCGGAAACAGTGACTTTCCAAATGTTTTAGTAGGACAGGTGCCAACATCTGGCAACGTTGAAGACAGGCCTAGTCTAATAGTGAAGCAATCAACGCCTGGGTTCACTAGTGTGGATCTCCCAAAATATGTCGTTCATTTTTGGACATACGGTAATGCCTGCTAAAATCACATGTTTCTTACAATGCAAACAAAAGGGAATACTAAAGATGTGCAACCAAATATAAACTTCAATCAAATATTTCAGGGCATAAACATCAAGTATGTACATATTGTTCCGTTAGACAAACAACCTTAAATGCCATCAATATAGAGTTGAGAAAGGGAACTATGGAGCTATCGGCATTAGACACAGGTACATATAACTAACTTTGTACAGTTTAAACACTGTTGTAGAGCAGCTCAAGGATCAAGCGTCCAAGATGTCTTAATACAATTGGAGGATGGTACAGCAGGTCTACAGGTACGCAAGTAGTGATTTACCACTAGAATAGACTAATAACAACAGGGCGCTGCTGGAAGTGGTGGAAGCCACATTGGCATAACTGTACATGGAGGTAGATTTGGGCTTGATTTGAGAGAAGCTCAGCCTGGTCCAACAGTGGGCACCTTGCGCTATTTGTTGTGCTCAGTATTTTTGTAGATAACAGGGATGACACTTGTCAACCAATCATGCTCTGCCTTGTTATACGAAGGTAAGAAGAGGTGTAAATAGTCTGTCTGAAACGGTTGATAGGTTTGCAAACTCTTTCAGCAGTTGGAATTAAAATACAAGCACGTGATTGAAGACGACTTTGTTAACGTTAAATATCATCTCTAGGTGGGTTCGCATGCACTTGATGAACCTGCTATTCGTATCATTACTGAAGACACCATGCCTGTAGATCCTAAATGTGCAGTTCCTGCCACAAATAATCCTCAAGTACAACCACAAACTTTTCCTGTAGTAAACTTTATCTAGAAATCTCCACCAGCCCTTTCAGGGCAGCTAAGCCTTGTGGACTCTTCCATAGAATATCTTCAATACGATAAATCATGTGTTAGTATAATTACTGCTCGTGATTTGTACATGCAAAATGTGTACATTAAGGTACGCGCCACGTGTTGTTTTTGCTTAGTTTTACATTTATAGAATTGCGAAAACTTGGTATCTATCCCCACTCTCAAGTACATTGCAGAATCTAAGTACCCTGATTCTTGGACCAAGTGAGCTTTAACTCTTATCTTTGAAATAACTTGTCTAACTACTTGAAAGGGTTAATGAATATGCCAAAGGAGTTAAACCTCCAATATACGCTACAAAAGGCAAAAAGTACTTCAAATTATAATTTCAAAAATTGTTAAATGAGCACTTACAAGAATAAGATTTCAATACGAGTCTCCAACTTACTTGAACGGAAAACGTTCGTTTGATGAGATACGAGACATATTATATAAGAGCGAGCCTCCATCAGATTTACAAGTACTACCCTTAAGGTTTTGAAGACCTAAGAAAAATTTAGGAACAACATTTGTGGAACTTTGCTACTTTTCCGTCTTTTCAGAGCTCTTCGGTTGTAAATGTCAAACTTCCTCCGTACAATGCCAAAGGGTACTAGCTAGACTGTAAATTTTAAAATGGCTTCTAAGAAAAGATAGGGATGGACTAACTGACGATACCAAAGCGATACAAGATGCTCTAGATCAAACCTCAAATGGAATCGTATTTCTTCCTAAAGGTTCATATTCTTAGCTTATTGAAGGCTTACTAACCAAATACATGCAAGGTTACTACCGTATTTCTAAAACTCTTAAAATGGCACCAGGACAAAGCCTCATTGGTATAGGTAGGAAAGAACCATATATATTTGTTTAGCAACCTTACCAACTTCAAAGCTCGTCATCTTACATTCATTGCACCTGTAACAGAAGGTGTTGGTGGAGCAATTGTTGAAACCAGTAATTCTCAAAACATTATCGCTTTCTTGTCAGTGAAGGTAATGAACGTAGTGCATCGTACGTATACTCACTATGGACTATAGACGTATCAGCATCTAAAAACCGATTATGCAATCCACTGGTTGGCGAAGAGGTACGAGTGTGTACAAAAAAAAATGATAACACGTGATTAGCGATCAATCTATTTACAGACAGGCTCATACTGATCGTGCTAAAGAGTGTTGGGAATTGATGGATATACTTAAAATTAAAGTACCTTGCAAGAATGCAACGAATATAACAGTACCTTTGAATTTTGTTTCTGGTCAGGTTTTAGATTTTTTCGAATGATGTTTAACGACCTCATAGGGAGTGGACGTTTTTACAACTTTTATCAAGAGAATTGGCAATACCAAGTAAACCACGTGATTGCAAGATATCGATTATAATATTCCTCTTAGGATCCTGGTTCTCGACACTTACAGTTGGTAAATGCTTCGAATATAAGGTAGGTGACGAGTTTAATTTAAGTCATTTCTGATATCTGAGACGTTCAATTAAATTAGATGCTATCAATGCAATACCGAACATGGAAGAGGAGATACGAATTTCGAAATATCTAATTCTCACCACATTGATATTTATGGAGTAAAGAGCGAAGGCAATTTCCCAGTAAGCACCAAAACAGCATCCAAAAACAAAAAAAACAAGTACGTAGGTGCTTTGGATAAAGGACAGCAACTTTGTAAGTGTTTATGGATACGGTGGAAATGCTGCTGCTTTACCTAACAATACTCACTACCCTCCTGGATACTCTATGATAGCACCAACTTTATTTCGTGTCGAGAATGTAAGCCATTTATTGCAAGTGGTTTTTATTTATGGAGTTATTAGACACCAAACTACCTCTTGGCTAATTTATGGGATTACGGCCGTATTGACGGTGGTAATTGGTTCACTTTCCCTGGGATCGGTACAAATACATATTCGATTTGGTGATTGCCACTAACTAGGTGTAGGTGTAAATCCGAAACTTTGGAACATTGCAGTTGATATAAACAATGGCGACGAAATTGTAAATTCTTTACATCTTAAACCCAGCTAACATCACCTTCTAGGTACCCGCATGTCCGTCGCCCCACAAAGGAGAACTATTTACTTGCGTGCTCGATCGCCCTGTTGTAATGAAACGTAGTACAAGCTAATGTAACTGAATTCTATGCTATAAACTGAGTTCCTAATAGTTTTCCTTCGTTTTCTCATTTTGCTTCTGTGAATTTTGTTATAACTCCATGATTCTTTTGCAAGTGGTATTCTATTAGCAATAAGAAAGATGTAATCACGTTAAATAACATGTAGTGTAAAGCTCACCACTAACATGAAGCCAATTGTCGTGGTAGCCAATCTTGTCTACTCTGGTGTAGTAAAGTTGCTTAATCTCGGTGATGTATGTTCTCAAAGAGAAGTAGTAAGCTCGGCATGTAGGTAACCACGACCACGAGGTGGTTTTGTTGTATTAAATACAATCTCACCAATGAACGCATCAACTTTTTGAGCGCTACCTCTCCGTTTGTATAATTCACCCATGCATTGTATCAAAGCCCTATCTACGTTTTAAAATTCTTCTCAGAAATGATACGTACCTTTGTGTTGCTTTCTTTGACATAACAGGGAACTTATTCCATTGCCAAGTGTATCCTGGTTCCAATAATTGTAATACTTGAGGGTAATACTGTAACATAGTATGGCCACCATTACGAGAGATTTGAGAAAGAGAAACACGGTACCTATACAACACATTAAGTAATATAAGGTATATGTAACTATTACTCACCACATGTCTGGTCGTGTAATTTGTAAGTCATCCGACAATGTCCTTAGGAAATTAACTTGATTTCTTTTGTCTATCCAATAGTTCGCAGGTCGAGCTTGCGCGAAACGCCAACTATAGTCTGGGAACACTTCCTTAAGTACATTCGATAGCGATCCTTTTTGACTATGTCAAGGTAAGTAAGTGAAACAATCAACACCTTTGGTACGCGTACATAATATCGCCTCCGCCAATTTTCTTCACATCCAAGTGTGTAACAGAATACCAATCATTAAGCGCCTTTAACCGTAAACTCTCACCAACGTAGTTGACGCGGTTGCATAATTGCTTGAACCATTTGCTGAAATAGAGTTAATTTAATTTCAACATACAACCCTCAATAGATGACATACTCGAACAACCGAGGATCCCATTCGAAGTCAGGGTACAGAGCTTTAACTGTGTTAAATACTGATCCTCCATATCTACTATGAGTTAGAGTTATTCGTCATTAAAATAAATACCTATTTAGAATACCACTTCCTCCATGTGCAACAATTTTATCCCACGTGACATGGTACCATTTATGAAGATCTGTTATACCAAGCTTTTCTCCTATTTCGTTCCACTTAGCTCGTTGGTTATCTTCACTACTCCAAAATCGCGTAGGCGCCATACTTGAATAGTTTTAGAGTTATGTTTGGTAAGGGCGTTTAGAATCATGTTGGAATGTGACACTTACGAAAATTTCCATGGACACCAATCGAAATTGGGATACAACGCCTCCAAAGTCTTTGATGCTGAATTACCGTGCCTTTGGCGGTTAGTTTTACTTTAATTATTATTGTTACCTGTCAACTATGCCTCTACCACCATAACGCTGTAATTTATCGATCGTTACGCTGTACCAAGCGTCTAAAGTGTATACTTGGAGAGCTGGTGCGATGATAGAGTCTGACAAACGTTACAACTGTATATTACATGCAATACGCACCAAAATGCTCTCTTTGACTTTTCACATCACTCCAACGCGTTCTGGTACCTATCAAATATGTAAAAACGATACTATTCAGCAGTTATGTACGACGTAGTGCCTGCGACGTTATGTTCATGACAGCAGCTGTGTTAGAATACAACAAACTTAAGATCAACACCATTCAACTTAACTGACGTACAGGCACAGCCACTACTGTAACGGTACGGTCAGCTAATAGCATAATCGCCATGCGCTTCAAATACAGCGCAAATGCGCGAAAGACTGTAATAGACAACGCAGCCCGGCAAATGGCCATTAAAACAGCTAGTGATTGGTACAATGTCACATATAATGACATGATACACTGTAGAGACGTAAAGACGCTAGCGTGCGCACCAACATGAACCTGAACGCGCTGTAACCTCGTTTCTAGAAGCCAGCACAACAACTCCCTACTTCAAATCTTACAAGCGACATTCACGGACTATGATTGGGATCCTTGCAAGTTCAGGTGCCAAAAACAACTTTTTGACATTTCAGTAAATTTTATTCAAGCCGTTGCCCAGCTGGCTATTGGAATAGCTTAGATAATCAACGACAGGTGTTCAACGCCCTGGCAGAAGAGTTTGAAATCAAAGAGCTGGATGGATGGTATAACATAACCTCTAAGCACATTTCAAAAAGAGCTAGCTTCTTAGCGTACAAACAAGTTTATTCCCCGTGATTACTAAACTAACAGTTTATTATGAAAGAAAGGACTATGGACGATCTGTTTATAACTGTGTTTCAACCCTTTACCCTGACCATAACTGGGCCAAATGGAACTTCTCGTATGTTGTTATACTCTATGCATTACCTAACTTATAATAGACACGTTCCAACTAATCATTGGGTTGGTATTGATGAAAGAAGGAACTACTTTAACGTACTTGCTGAACGCATAGGGCTTAAGCACTTGGACGATTGGTATAAAATAGAGAACTCAGATATAGAGGAAGCTACCACCATATTGTAACACTCCATTTGGAAACTTAGTTTAACATAAATTTAGAAATATGTACAATTTCTCACTTTCTGCTTGTTTGCAAGACCTATTCAGATACCACAAGTGGCAACCTTGGAAGTTCAGGTAGCTATAAAATCCATTAAATCCATTCCCTTATATAATTCTAGGCGTACGCCTGCACATCACTGGGACAGTATGTATCACCAGAGAGATTTCCTCGCAAACATTGAACAGCAGTTGAACATGAAAACTCTCGATGAATGGTACACTCAAGACTATAAACTTTTGCACAAGGATGGTTTGGCTCTCGTTAGAAGGTGCACAGCATTCTACACTACGACGAAATTGATTGGATTTTAGGTACCCCACAACGCCCCATGCACTCAAAGCAATCTATCCCAACTACAACTGGCGTAACAACAAATTCCGACCTTACTGGCTTCAGAAAGAAAACCAAGTAGCTTTCTTACACTCACTGAAGACAAACCTACACATCACTAGTCCTGAGATGTGGTACGTATTCTTGACAACATTGTATCCTCAACCTGTTAATATTTTCAAAAAAAAAGGTACCAAGTTTCGCAAAGGCAGCTCATGACTTTTGGTGGCGGTGGTTTATTCAAAGTATGGCCACGTGTTCTTGAAAATTACGAAACTGAGTACAACTTCAATTGGAAACTATTTCGTACACTTCAAAAGAACACACAACAGAGGTACTGCGTTGTATACATGTTTACCTGATACAAAAATAGGATGCTCACAAAAAACCTAAAAAATATATTCAACCACCGTCTACGCAAACGAATCTCACGTAGTATACGCTCTTAAGTTAACAAGTTGCTCGACAATATAAAGCTAATGGAAGGGGAAGACTACGTTGATCCTAAGATGAAGTTGAAATACTTACAAGAAACAGTTGAATGGTAGAAGGGAATGCGCTCGTACTATTATTTTGACCGTAGTCTAGGATAGAAAAAGCTCTTCTACACGAAGACCAGAAAGAATTTAAAGTAGCTGTGCCAGCCTATAAAAACGCTGAAGAATCGATTGGGCATTGTTTACGTACACGTTTAACAAGAAGTGAAAAGGTAGCAATGCAATCAATGCTGCTTCAATCCGCTAACATTTTAAGCGTTCGATAGATTTGTTGCGTTGGATAGTTAAATTGCGCCAAGCACAAGCAAATTCCCACCTACCAAATTCAGAACCAGAACCAATAACAGAAATACAACAATATAACGAGCCACAAACACCAACAGATGATGCGACTACTCGAACAACTAAAACAAATCCATCACTTTTCACAAGTGTGATTGGACTACGTGAGGCCAAAAATGCTCTGCTTGAAGCTTTGGTGCTCCCACAGCGCTTTCCAGAATTGTTTGTTGGTAACAGATCTCAAGGGAACATATGTGCTAACTAGCTACTCAGGTTCTTTACAGCGCTCCCAAACGATACTCCTGTATGGGGTGCGTGTAACCGTATTTACAGTCCTAACATCTTCTAGCCTCCAGGTTCGTTGGTAACTAACTAGCACTTCAATCAAACAGTTTGCATAGGCAATGGCAAAACTATGTTAACAACTGCTGTGGCTGCAGAAGCTTCATTTAAACTGATTACCATTACATCATCTAATATCGTTTCTATGTGGTTCGGTCAATCCGAACAGTACGCGCGCCAGTCTCCATCCAAAGTATAGGACTTACAATTGTTAGAAAACTTCGGAAGTTATTCGAAGAGAGCGCTAAGCAAGCTCCTGTTGTGATATTCTTAGACGAGATTGATGGACTGGTGCGACAACGTAATCAACAAGAAGATGAAACAACCCGAAGAATAAAGACGGAATTTTTACGTTGGCTAGAATGTACAAAGCACTTTATAACTGCCTTCCTAATGCATCTCCTGTAGCTCTACCAGAGGGAGTATATGTAGTAGCTGCCACAAACGTCCCTTGGGATATAGACAGTGCTATCTTACGTAGATTCGATAGACGCCTGTATATCCCACTGCCAAGCGCAACAGCGCGAAAGGAAATGTTTTCAGTGCTGCTAAACAACACATGGTATTCATGTCTCTAGTATACACATTTTAAACAAAACACTCTGTTGTAGGCAGGATGATAATTTTCTCGAAGAGCTTAGCCTCCTATCTGAGGGATTTTCTGCTTCAGATGTGCGCTCAGTATGTAAAAGAGCTCTGTTGGTATGTTTTAGTGATGCTACGGCTTAGTATTAACTATCTCTTAGAGACCTATAGATAGTTTATTGCTTGTCAATCATTTTGTAGTTTTTTTTGAGAACTCCATAAAATACTACACCCCGTGCGCAAAAAGTAATCCAGATAGCATTGAAATACGATTAATGGACATACACGATGGGAAAGTTAAACCACGCAAGCTTACAAAGGTTTCAACGGACGATTTTCTAAAAATGAAAAAAAATCTAAAACTGTGTAGGATGACGTTCTTTTGAGTGTCAAGGAATACACTAGGACAGTTACCAATGCTCAAATAGAACAATACGCCCATTTTTGTGCTGGTTCTAAACCATAATCAGACAAAAGAATTGCTGTACTCAAAGATTGCTTTAACAGCGTCCATATAGCGTAAAATAAACAAACAAAACATCGCTGGGGTCATTGGTGTTTGATCAATTACACCAAAAATACTCACATGAAATAATGTAAACAATCATGCGTATTTTGCAGAGTAGTAAGTTGCATGAACTAGCGGAATTGTGTGCGAGTTTTTATTTGAAAGAAGAAATAAATAGCGTGAAAAAAAAACAAAGTCAAAATAATTTTTTACTGGTCCAAAAACTCCACTCCCAATAGCTCCAGCACATGACTGAGGACACCTACGATTACCTTTTCAAGAGTACTAAGCGTGTTTTGTATTTTGGCGTTAATACCTTTTACTAGTCGTCCTTGTGGGAGATTCTGCTGTCGGAAAATCGTACGTGCAACATACTTTGACATTTTAGCATTTTGGGTCATTTCGTTGCTGTTTACGGTGTCTTAGCAATCTATTGTGGCGATTTACTAAAAATGAATTTTATGAAGAGACAAAGTCTACAATTGGCGTAGAATTCGCCGTGAAGAGCGTAGAAGTCGAAGCGAAGACTATCAAAGCTCAGATCTGGGATACAGGTTAGAGTCTGTTTTTATCGCCAAAAAACGTAACAAACCACTTTATGGCATACTTTGCAGACAGCCCGACCACATAGGCGGTAAAAACACGCTCTCCTCCGGGCATTTTGTGATCAACCGCTCGGGTCTGCAAAGCGCACGAACGCCTCTACAATTTTAGTAGCGCTACTATTTTTTTTAACGCTAAAATATTGACACGCTTGTAGCTGGTCAGGAGAGATACAGAGCAATCACAAGCGCTTACTACAGATCTGCTGTAGGCGCTATGCTTGTATACGATATTTCTAAAAAGGTAACACATGTCACTCTTAATTTTTTTATTGTTTTACGGAGTATTTGCTTACGTTGTTAGGATACCTTTGATAACATTGAAAGATGGCTCACAGAATTGCGTCAACACGCAGACGCCAATATTGTCATCATGCTTGTTGGAAACAAATCGGGTAAAAGGCACCTTGTGGTTACATTTTGTTAACAAGAATGTATTAGATTTGAAACATTTGCGCGAAGTGCCAACAGAAAAGGCCCGCGAATTCTGCCAAGAGAATGGCTTGAGTCTTGTAGAAACATCAGCAAAAGATAATTCTTATGTCGACTTCGCTTTCCAAAAGTTGATAACTGGTACGTGTAACGTTCTGTGCTGCAGACACTTAGTTTTGTTTTTTTTTTTTTGAAATTCTGTTTCTAACTTTTGTAGATATTTACCATGAAACTGTAAAGAAAAACCCAATGGATGCTGGCGATGGCGAGGTTGTTGCACCTTCTGGCGACGGTGAAAAAATAGATTTGACCGACAATAACAAAAAAACCCCAGACAAGAAGCCTTGTTGTGGTGGAAGCGCTTAAATGCCTTACCCAATACTCATATGCTGCTTATAGCTGTGTTAATAGTTAAATAAATTGATTGTAACAATCTGTGAGCGGTTTTTTTTACTTATGGCTTAACTTCTATCGCTTACCACAAACCGCAGAACAAGAAGAAACGAAATGAACCGCATTGGATCAGGTTTAGGCACTCGTGTGGCATACAACGCAATTCGTAGAGCAAGACTCCCACGTCAACCAGTGCGAAATATGGGCGATGAAGGCGATGTTGCTCCTCTTAAAACCTACTTCGTAATGGCTACACCTGTACTTTGGGCGACCTTTTTTTACAGTATGATGGTAGAAGGACAAGCAAACCACGCAAGAAGTAAATTAGAGTACCCTCACATGAATGTCGCTAATTGCGAGTTCCCTTGGTTCGATGGAGAACTCAGTCTGTTCGATGGTATCGACAAATACTTTAACTTTGGCTTGGTTGAACACGATGAAGATTAAAACAACCACAAAAACACAAAAAACTATTCGAGCATTGTATAAAGCAAAAAAACACTCAGCTATCCAAGTACTTCAAACCACTACCATCTAATGTAGGGAAGAGTACAAATACAATTTTATTACCAAACTCTGCGTAATCTCTTTCATAAACTGGCCTTCTAGGTGTACGGCTTGTTTATTTTAACCCTCTAGTAGATAATTTAGCAGTATTCGAAGGCTGCGAGTGTTAAGAAAGCTTGTGGCCTAACCGCGATTTTTTTTTGTAGACGCGTAAAGAATTGCTTATATAGCTTCCTAGCCGTGTTTCGAAAGCGCAATAGTGCTACGTCACTAGTAACAGTGCTCATTCAACCCCTTGCGTACTCTGTGAGCCTTTTTTACGTAAAGTTAATTTTTTTCAAAATGTACTTCAATACAATTTGAGTTCTTCGCTACGGTAACACCCCCTGATGCTAGCAGCTTGTAGGAGGTAGTTTTTCTTAAATGTCATCTTTTCGGACAATGCGATACTTCCAGAATAGTGACACGCTTCTTTTTAAGTCTACTTGCTTTGCGTACATCGTGGTTGCGCAGTTATTGGCACAGAGCACCGAAAAGACACTAGTAACTTGAAAGGCTTTTTTATTTTGTTTGAAGAGTGCAAAGCGAGAATAATCGCTTGGTGATTGCTTGGTGTCTGAATATATAAAGGCGGGCTTTGGTCCTAAGTATGTAAGAATAATGGAAGAAACCTGGATGTACCTCAAACTATATAAACCACTGTACAATACAGGCAACTTGTATTCAGTAGTGGTAGAGGTGTTAAACACCGTTTTCCTTGTTGCAAATAGTAGCTAGGACGAAGTTGCGTGCTTTTTCTAGTCCACAGTCAATGTAGATTGCACCAGTTAGGGAGGTAAGTAAATGGGCATTCATCTACGTGTTGGTGAGAAATGTATACAAAGTAGGCAACTTACTATTGTTGCTGTAGGAGTAGCGTTGCACGTCTTTTTCTCAGTATTTGAACGCACTGAAAGCATCTGTTGGCGCATGGTATGAAGCTCAGAAACCGTGGCTTGAGTATACGTATTGTATAGGTAGTTCTAGGAGCCAAGTGAATACGCATAGTTTTCTGTAGTTTAAACAAAGAATGCAAAGAAACCGTACAGTAACGTAGAATGATGCGATGGCATTTCCAAGGAATTGGGTTCTACTACACTTCAGTTTACCGTTGGCAATGGTATTGGCTACGCATTCATGCTCAATGACTCCCTCAAGAGTACTCTAAACGGTAAGCTATAACAAACATGCAAAAGCTTGCCTTGTGGAGTCTAAGAGCCGTCTCGAAAGTTTCAATTGCCGAAGCAGGTGCTGCTTCGCCATCTTGGCTAGCATCTCTTGTAGTGCCTATATATCTGTTAATAATAGCTAATGGTCGTAGAAATACCCTGTTTGCAAACACTGTCATTCCACAAGTTGTAAAACAATGCGCTATGGTGTTCAGAGGTCCTCTTGAAAAAGTTGCAAGCTGCTTCAAGACCACTATCGAGGTAGATTGCGCCTATACTAATTATGTGGCTGACATAGATGTAATACGATTAAGTACCAATGATAGCCTCTAGAATATCAGCTACTGTCTTTGCTTTTGAGATTTTTTTTTCGACATCACCGGATAGTGTAGCCAAAAAATTATTCTGCTTGCAAATCTCTGAGAGTACAAGATTCGAAGTAAAGTGCTTTCTGCGAACAAGTGAGAATTTGTGAAAAAATATGGTGACATACTTAAGTTGGCTCAGTTGGAGTGCACATTTCTCGTTTGCACTTTCGTATAAGCGAGTTGATACCACTAAGTTTATTAAAGCGTCTCCAACGAGTTCCATATTCTCATGAGTTGCGGGACCTTCCTTTGAAGTGTGAAAAATAGCAAGAAAAAAAAGAGAAAGTAAAAAAAGGTTCAGAAAATCTCAACTTGCATCTTGCTTTCCAAGCGCAAAATTTGCTCCTTGATCAGACACAGGTATCATAAACGCCTATGAAGTAATTTTAAGACGTTGTAGTAATTATATTGAACGAACTTTTTCGAGTAGTGCCTTGTTGTTGAAAACATGACCCTTTGGGTTTGCTTCGAATACGTTGCATCCAAGACATAGTTGAATGTGTTTAAGAATAGCTGGGTACGTATTACACATAAAATACTTAATATCTCTATCAAAAAGAATAGTAAACGCATTGTTAAGTGGTATTGGGAGAACATACTCGGTGAGAGAATAGAAAGTGACATTCTCTGGAACAAAATAGCGGCATGTTTTAGATCGTGAGAGCCTGCTCTGGTGTTCAATTTCTGACGAGATATAAAGACCAGTATCGAACAAGTCATATTCGCTGCAAAACGAAGTACATTCACACGATTTAGATTGCGTGTCGCAAATATTTGCGGCCTTCTTTGGATCTACAAATTTTAGTTAAGTTAAAACGTAAACTCAAAGGCAGCTTATTGTAAATGCCGTAAATGTAATGTAGGATGAGTACCGCGCTTTGGAGAATCACCAACAGATGCATCTAATCCAACGAATTGATTCTTAGGAACAAAACCTAGGTTGAGCGCAGTAGCTGCTTCCTGAGCAACACTTAATTTTGCCAATTTTGAACTTCTATGAACACCAGCACATGTGTAGGTTACATTTTGCAGTGTAACTGACGATATCCAAGTATCATCTTCAGCTCTCCTCGATACGTTGTATTGAGGTTTCTTCCCAATCGAGTCACCATATGAGTTAATCAGGGACACGTAAGTATTTCCAGGACTAGCATGAATACAAAACGCAAAATCATGCTTTGTTTCAATAACATCAGAACATTTTCTTTCTCCATCTTGTGGAGATAGGTTCGCGATGGCAATATCTGGCTTCTTTCCTTTGTTGATATTATACTTTGTAAACGTTGCTTCTATCCACAAGTTGAATCTCCAGCATGTCAAAATACTCTGAACCTCTTTATCGTCGTTGAAATCAGAAGATGATGTCAAAATATCGCTGATATTAGACTTGTTTGAAATAGGCCTTCTTACGCTTGATGCGCTTATAAGTGGGCAGTATGGCCATTTTGTTAAGGATACAAGGCATAGTTGTTGTGAAATATGGTGGTGGGATACCAGAGTGACATCGACACCTTTTTTTTCTTTCAAGTAAGCCTTTGTTGATGTCTTTCCTGAGTTACTACAAAACTCAGTAAAAGATGATGTGCATAGTAATACATCTATTTAAAACGTTGTGTGGTGTTAGTTCTCATTTAAAAAGAGACGAAGATCAAAGTTATCTTAAAATACACTTACCTCTCACACTTTCAGTTCTATTAGATGACTTGCTTTCGAAGAGTAAACCATTTAGTGCACGTTTTAGCAAGTAAGATAGTTGACAACTTTTTACTTGTTTTTCGTCTATTGGCCTAAACAAGTGAGGATTTTTGTAATTTCAAAAGAAAACTGGGTACTTCGGAGCATCAACGTTCTCGGTAAAGAACCTTAGTACTTCATCAATTCCGTTATTCTAAAGGGACAGTAAGACGTGCTTGTAACCGGCTCTTGCGCACGTTGAACATTTCCACAATGTAGGAAACAGGTGTGGAATAGACACCAGTGAAACCATCAAGAATATTGTTAATGACATCTTGGTACTCCTTGTACGATATACCAACGTCGTTGGATAGTTGGACGATGTAATCTACTGCTGCAACACTTTTCAAAGCGCTTTTTATGTGTTATTAGTTTAGTAGATCACGTGATTGTAAGCGTACTGCTCGACATGTGCAATACTCTTTTTGCAAAGAGCAACACATCCATTACTGTCATCAACATCAACACTCTCATCGCTGTAGCAAGGGACGAGATACTGCGACTCACCGCTTCTAGTTGCTTTACGCTTTGGTTGATTCAATGCGAATTCCCAAAAGCGATCACAAACTTCCGTTTCTTCTTGGCTCAAAGTCTATTGAAATAAGATGTTAAGATTAAAAAAATGTGTAATTCAAAAAAAAAGCACGTGGGAATTGGTTTCCAGAAAATCGTAACATACTATTTGCCCCAATTTGATAAACTCCAGGTGTTTGACAGGTGAGAAGAGCTTAATAGGTGATAAAGTGGAGTTTTTGTCCAGTAGAAGAAAAAAACCGCGAAATTCTTTACCATCTTTTAAAAAAGCTGGCGTAGTCGCCGTATCATACGCTGTATTGCGTTGAAGTGCAATTGTTTCGTCAATGTAGTACAACACATTCATATTTTGTAAACTTGTGTAATAGTAACCGTTAAACACTTGTCTTACAGTATCTATTGCTGTTGGATACACTAAAACAGCAGTCAACTACGTTCAAATACAATTTAGTTTGTATAACAATAATACTTGGTCGCAATGGCTTATATTGGCGTTGGCGAGTCTTTTTATGATATTAGTAATATAATTGAGGATTTAAAGCACAGGTATGAATTACAATCGGTTTTTTTTTGGTTGACGCTCGTTTTAGTTGGTACTTTCGTATCTGGACCGGTCTCGCGTTTGTAGCGGTCGTATTTGGTGCGTTTTAAACGGAGAAACGATTATTGTACTTATTATTACAAGGTTTTGTTGCTCTTATTATCCTTGGATCACGACAGAACGGTTGGTGTCACCCATACTTTTACGAAAAACATTTTTTTGAAAAGAAATGTTTAACGATTTCTCATATACGCGTAACTAGGTCCTTTCTTGCGTGACTATGTTATTAAAAGTGAGAAAATACTGTTTCCACCGTTCTCTTTGAGCTATGCTGGAGAACAGTCAAACTTTACCTTCTCTGCTGTTGATTGCAAGTTCAATAACGATTCCATAAAGCAAACAAACTGTACCAGTATGTTTTTAATGAATCTTCTTTTAAAATCGCTTGGGCTAACAATGGATACTAGCCGAGGGCAACGAAACATGCCTACAATTTACTCCGGACGTTTACGCAGTCGTAAATAAGAAAGGTATGGAGAACTACTGTTTTTTTTTTGGAAGCATGACCATTTGACTCTATGTAGAAACCTACGCGCTCAAATGTAATCTGGGCTTTGAACAAGCTGAGCAAGGTGACATGATCGCGTACCAAATCAATGGTACGTTCCCTATTAGTAGTACGGTTGCTTTTGTAACCTTGCTTAGGCTTGAAAGAGCTTGCTGATTACGGTGAGGAGGAAGTTTATGTTTCAATAGGCCAACGCGCTTGGGTACAAACCTTTGTTTATTTTTTCTTTTTTTTTTTTTTTTTTCTTTTTTGTTATCCATTTGACATATTTTTTTTGTAGATCTACCTGCATTTGACAGTCTTTTGGAAGTCTGATCAACCAACAGTGCGTGTCTCCTTTATGTTTAAATTATTTATAACGCCGTTTAAGGTCGAGTATACGCGTAATCTTGTGTACCATGGAGCAACGGCTGATCTAACATCAATGGAGCTTGAAGTCCATATTTCTTCGTTTAAAACATTCAATTATGTTGAAGCCACGTGGTATGATGGTTGGTCTAGCAACGCTGCTATCGGTACGATAAATTACAATTTTTTACTAAAAATTTAGGAGCTTTTTTTTATTTTATTCACAACTGACCTAATAACCGCTTTGTATAGGTGGTTTCTGGTGTTTCATATATTTCTTTTTCTATTTATGCATGATTGGTGTTGGTTTTGTATTTGGAAATAATTCCAGATTCTTGAGAGGTAAGCAAGCACATGTGACAAATATTTCTTTTTTTTTGGGTGATTTTTTTTTTAACCTTTTGAAACAAGGCGGAAGCGTTAAAAGAGCCCATGATGAGCATTATCAACCTATCGCACCTCAAACCGCTCAACGCACTGCTGGTGAAAATGCTCCTTTGGTATCTGCTGCACCTGTCGCTGCTGAACCTATTGTACCGCTTGATCAAAGTGAACAGCCAAGTGAGCCAGCCAAAAAAAGTTCCACAACAGCTCCTCAAAACCAGACAAGCCCTGACTTTAATCAATTATAATCAAAAACATAAAATAAAGTTTAACAACTACTTGACACTTGACTGCTTACATTTCGTATGTCAATGTTGTAAAACAAAACAACTGGGTAAAGCAATAGAGTAGCTCTGGCGCACTTGTGCGATAATAACGTGAACTTCAAAAACAAAACATGCTGACTTAACTTTTTTTTGCTAAGTGCCCTTGTTTGGCGCGAAACATTGAAAATATAAAAACTCAGTCGTGTAGGCGCTGTTTGTAAACAAATTATAAGCAAACCGCTACAGCGCATGAAAATAGAGTAAATATGAGTACAGTATCAAATAGAATAAGACGACGACGTCCAGTTCGTGCAAAGGAAAAGGTATTGCCTCCAAAAACGCTTCGTAGGTCTTTTTTGATTTGTGGTGGTTGTTTTTTATTTTTTCTGTTTGCTTTGCCACCGCGTCAACGAGCCTTCCACAAGCATCCAAATGTTAGCAAAGTGTAACGGTAAAATAGTTTACGTTAGAGAAAATCATTGGCACTACGTCGAGACACAACTCCGCACTTGCCGTGCACCCAATAAGCGGTACGATTTTTAAATTAAAACTTTTTGATTTGAAATGCTAATCCTCTCAAAAAAAGGCGTAATCGCTTTCGCGGCTGGCTGCGTCATTGTGTCATATGACCCACAAATAAACAAGCAAACACGCTTTTTCATGGATGTGAAAAAACCCAAACCAAACGCCATTTACTCTTTGGCTTTCTCTCCGTACGACCAATAGCACCTATATGTACCCTTTATTCACCCTCAAATAGAAACGGAAGATACTTGGCAGCTGGAGAAATGGGTCACAATCCATCTGTTCTTATCTTTGACTTTAGCACTCAGAAGGTATAGATTCTATACTCCTATAACTTATTATTATAACGTCAAGTGTTTATAGATTGTTTAGGTTATACTTGATTTAAAAGGACATCAATTTGGTGTTGCTAGTTTGAAATTTGATAGCAAGAGTAAATTGGTAGCTAGTGCTGGATTCCGACACGATAAGTTCATCTATGTATGGGACTTGCGTACTGGTAAAGCAGTTGGCAAGAGTACAACAAAATCCAAGGTAACTACCGTGCTTCTAATCTTTGTGATAAAAACACTCATTTCCTCGTACTGTTACTCAAATACGTCATAGGTTAATGCTATTGCTTTTTCTGAAGATAGTTCATACTTCGTCACCTGCGGTGTACGTCACTTGAAATTCTGGTCTCTAGAAGGCTCTAGAGCATCAAAATCAGGAGAGAAAGTACGTTTGAGCGTCAGAGTGGTTCTGTTCATGAAGAACTTATGTGAATTGTTTGTAGAAATTCAAAGGATCAGATATTGTGGTTCAAGGACGTCCAGCTTTGCTTGGCAATTATCTTGATCACACATTTACAGATGTTGTATGTGGTCTAGGCAGTGCAAAGAACAGTACCCTTGTAGTATCTGACAAAGGTGTACTATGTGTTTTCAACGCCAATACGCGTGCTGTAGAAAAAACACTAAATCTTAGGTAAGATCACCCTTTTTTGTTTGGTTTGTGCACGTATTAACCTAGTTGTAGAACACGTAGAGCAAATGCTATAAGCGCCAGCGAGAGCATTTTAGCTTGCGCCTGCCAGGACGGTGTTGTGCGATTGTTTAATCCGTCTACACTTGAGTATATCGCTACACTACCAAGACCTTGTCCTCTACCAACAGCTACAGGGTATATAACAAGCTAATTATTGTTCACTCTTCTTACAGTTACTTCTAGACTTCAATCTGCTGGAACTGAGTTGCTTTACGGAGACGCCATTGCTTGCCGACAGTCAGCAGATGGTACACGCTTGACGTGTTTATATAGTGATAGAAGCGTATTCCAGTGGGATATCAAGAATCCTAAGAAGATTGCCAAAACACGATCGTTTGTATCACATTCTGCGTGTATTTGGGATGTTAAACCTCTTCCAAATGATCCAAGCGGGTTTACTACGTGCTCTGCCGATGATACTATTCGTATTTGGGGTATTGAAGAAACAAATAGACGTGTGACGTGTAACAGCCTTTACACACGCGATATGCTTTCTTGCATCTCTGTATCAGATCCTATGGACAGCAAAACTAAAACTTCTACTACTGCGAACGTTGAACGCCTTGATGTCGGTCAAGGTGGCATCAGATCTATTGCTCCTAGTCTGGATGGTCAATTCCTTGCTTCTGGTACGTGTTACAGAAGTCTGACTTCGAGTTTTTTTTGACTTACTTCAAAAAAAGGTGACAGCAAAGGTAATGTTCGTGTGCACGCGCTCCGCACCTCAAAACAAGTTTGTCTTCTCGAAGCTCATGATGGTGAAGTATTGAGTCTAGATTGGACTCCTTCTGGACGCCCTTTGCTTGCTACTGCCTCAAGAGATAGATTAGTTCATGTATTCGAACCTTGGTACGTCTAGTGCACCAGCAAGATTACCTGAAGTTACTAATTGTTATTCCCAAAGTGAAAAAGCCGATGGTTCTGTTACATTCCACCTTCGCTCTACGCTTGATGACCACTCTTCGTCTATTACTGCTGTACGGTTTACAGACGGCGGAAAAGGGCTTGTAAGTGCTGGTGCAGATAAGTCCATTCTTTGGCGACAGATCGAGGTATGCTCTTGTTTTCTTTCTTATTACTGAACGCTCTCGTTGACTCTACCTTTTTAGTCGCCTACTGAAATTACTAGACGTCATCAAAGTGTTATGACGAATAGTGTATACGATCTAGCTATTGATCAGAACTCTTCAAAGCCAAGAGTATTGAGTGCAGGTAGCGATAAGCGTGTTACTATTTGGGATCATGATAATCCTGGTGTAAAGCTTGGAGATCTCGCTGGAAAGAAGGAGAATGATGATGCCAGTTCTGGGTCTAGTAGTGATTATCTTTGCATTGCTATTGATCCTTCTGGTGGATATCTAGCAGCAGGCTTATCAGATAGATCAGTTCAACTATGGAATTTGAAAACCAAGGAATTAATAGGTAAGACTGAAAGATGGATGATTATCTTTAATACTCATGTTCTTTAGGTCGTTCTGCTGGACATTCTGAGCTAGTCACAGCACTTGCATTTACCTCTGATGGAAAGCGTGTAATATCTGTTGCTGGTAAGTTGTGGTTGGACTTTTTTTTGTAAACCTTTTAATATTTATTATGCTGACAATAAAACTCTCAGGTGATGGATGTATTTTTGTATGGCAGTTATCTACTGAAATTACAACAGCCATAGCTCGCTCTTCACCGAAGGTTATCGATTCTACTCCTACATATGCTTATCGTAGAGAAGATGATAGTAACAAAGCACCAAGTGAACAAAAAAGACAGTCACTTGTTGGACAACAAGCCACCAATACAAACTTTGTTTACGACGAAAAGTACGCACAGCTATTTTGGTTTTCTGTTGCTGACTCTTTTGTTAAGAGCTTTACCTTACTGGGCAACTACCAAGAAGGGTAAAATAACCGAAGCATCGGAATTGTTGGCCAAACCTCTACCACCAAAGGTACTGCTTTTTTATGCTTTTTTAAAAGTGGTTAAAGTCTTTTTAGGGTGCATGGAATACACGTACTCCTAAAGAACCGTTCAGTGTTTTTGGTGTAAAGTGTTTACCACAACAAGCCAGGCGTAGATACACTGTTCAAGCGGGACTAGAGGCCTCAGATGTTCAACAAGAGGAATTACATGATTCACCAATTTTCTTGCCTCAAGAAGATACCCAAGAAGGAGACTTTACTGTTACGAAGCAAGCTGCAGAGCCTGCTGGTGATCAAGTACGTAGTATTACTTCTCTTGTAGGTCTTAGTTAATGGTTATTTAGGACGAAGACGGTGCTCTACCTGCGCAGCCAAAAGAAGAAACTTCAGAGTTACCAAAAGGAGAACTAGGCGCCGGGCAAGCTCTTGAAGCTTCTACTGGTAGTGAAGATTCTGATGAAGTTATGTGTGCTGGTAGTGATAGTTCAGACGATGATAAGGTATGTTTTCCAGACTCCCGTGTAGTGATGTCTTACATTGGGTATTAGGAGAATCCTGACTCGCTTAACTCACGCCGTATTGAGCTTAAACGAGAGGTGGAGAAAGCAAGACAGAGATTACAGCAAATGTATCCAAATATGAAGTCAAAGAAGGCTACAGCTGGCGCGGGTGTTGATGATATTGAAAATCAAGAAAACATGGTTGCAAGACCAGTAACGGCTCCTTCGTCACCAAAAACAGCTAATGAAGTTGCTCGTGCCAAAGCTTTATTGGCTAAGATGACTGGCGAGGTTGAAGATACACTGGCTGCTGCTAAAAAGGCGAAACGTTCCAAGAGGCATTCTCTACCACTTGCTGAGACTAAGCCATTAGACCTAGGAGACGTACGTGGCAACTTGTAGCTCATAAAGCTCAAAAAAAATCCGAACTAATTTTTTTGTCTTTTAGGATTTATCCGATTTTGTTTTGGAAGAAGGTGATGATGTCTTCTCATCTAATCAAGTCATTGATGACTTGCTGTTGTCATTTGATCGTGCTATGACTCTTTTCGATAATGGCGCTCGGTCTAGACGCTTAAATGATGCTCTGTCGACCATTGCAGGCCGGTTACAAGCTAACGGTATTGGATCAAATCAAGCCGTTGCACCAAAGGCTCCACCTGTTGATATGGACCGTATCATGCGTGAATATAGTGAGCGGTATAGTGAGCACTTGATTAGTGTTTTTAAAGAGAAAGTAGACAAGCTATAAGCCAAACTCTGTAAAACAAAAAAAAACTGTACAATAAGTCATTTCATTCTATGTTAAGTGTTTGTTTAATTTTCTGCCTTCGCTCTTCGTAAGATTTCGTTCCAATTAGGCAATACTACCTCTTATTTGATCATTGTGTTATCTACATTACTATGGTATCGTTTGCAGCTCTACCTAGCGAGATAAAAAAAGAAATCTTTTTATTGTGCTGGGACGTTGCTGACTTGGTGTCAATCATTAAAACATGTAAAACGTGGCAAAAGATAGCGGATGAGGTATAAATAAGTGTTTACGAAGGCGAAGCGACAACTTACTCGTTATAGCACGGTGTATGGCTAAAGGCGCACAAACACAATCTAGGACCACGGAAATTCGGGTTTTACGCATACGAAACTATACAACGGTTAAACGAGTGGGAGACAAGTTTCTACGCTTGGAAAAGTACTTTAATTGATGTATTCTAGCGTTTTAGCTAATTTAATTATGTTTAGACACTACGAATTGGAAAGAACTAGTTTTCGCTGTTAATCTTGGCGCAGTACCTACACCACAACATACTGAATCTTTAAAAAGTGTTCAACAAAAATTTTGTTCGATAAGGTCAGAGTAAAGCACATGTGTCACGTGGCAATTCTTTTTGTTAACTTTTTGTACCTTTAGGCATCCTAAAGCAAAAGAAATTTTATCGAAACAATTAGTGTCTATTGAGGAAACATTAAACACATTCGAAGTCATGACAAAGAACGAATTTATTAGACTGTATATAGGCACGTGATATTGTGTTGATTTACATTTATTGATAAATTCACCATTAGCATACATACGCTTGGGGTACATTTTGAGTTAAATTTGGTAAATCGTTTTTGGTAATCTTTCATAGAATAGAAAATATGTTGGAAGCTCGCACTGACATGGAGGTACAGTTTTCTAGTTGTTGAAGATTGTGGTGATGGTAATGTATTCCTAGTGTTCTTGTGAAGCGAATCATGTACATAATATATCAGAATCGATACAACGAACAGTAGAATATCCATACAGAGCGCAGCACAAAGGTTCCTAACTCAATTTTGTTTTCTATTTTGTTGCTTATCGAAATAGACTACTCATTGAAAATAATGAGGCGTAATTACTTAAATAATGGAGTTGTACAAGATCATGCTAAACAGCGCTTCAAAAAATTATGGAAACTTATGTTTAAACACGCTCACACGTACTTATTTCTTCTTTAAACTCTGACTTAACCAGAGTGTTTGGTTTTTTTTGCTAAAGCAAAAACCTACTAGGTATGACTTGGTATTCCACGTCCACCCTTTCCCAAAGCCACAAGGTAAAAATACATGACGCGTGTATTGAGTAACGATCTAAATAAGCTTGTAGATGACAATAGTAGTCGATTTGGCAAGCTACACCCAACGAACAATTGGAATCGATGGACACCTCAACCAAAGACTCCTATGAAGTATTTTATAGGCTGGAATTCAGGAGGTGAGCACCATTGATAGTGTATCCACAAAAATAGGTATCTTATCATTTACATAGATGACATATGTAAGACTGTTTATGCTTTTGGGCAGCGTAAGTATTCTTTTTTTTTCTGGTTTGTATTCACCCTTTGACTTTTTACATAGGTGTTGGGGCAACACCTGAGTGGTGTGAACAGAATTACAAACATTTACAGAAATCTATACAAACTAAATTGTACAATAACCTTTTTGTTTTTCTTGGTTTTTTCGGATTTTTGTATTAATTTACATTAATTGTAGAGACTCAGGATTTGTTCCAGGCATCGAACAGTTCCACCTTCCAACATTCAATTTTACGCCTTTCAAAGGTTGTTACATAAATAGAATGATTTAGTGACTCACCTTGATTATATAGGCCCCTATGTTGTATATAAGTCAGGGAGAGTACCTCAAATACTAAAGACATTGATCTCTTTCAATTCAAAAGTTGACCAAAAAATTGCACTTACACTGCCAGAAATCAACCATTTAGAGTCTTTATGTACATTGTTATTAACTCACAAACCTGGTATTCGGTTAAAGTTTTCAGAAAAGCAGCTTGATGTTGTTCTAAAAATGTTACATTGGGAACAAGCGCATGTGTGGCCAGGTGCGAGTGCCTACTATCCTATCAAAGTATTAATGTTGTGGTAGCCATCGACCTTGCAAGATTACTTGTACTACATCCTATTGCAGCATCTTATTATTTGGTACTATACCACGTGCTTTGTTGGTAACTAAAACTAATATTTTAATAGCATGCTGAGTCCTTTAAGTGTCATTTACTCCGATTTACATTCATAACTGCAAGCGAATGGGAGACATCGGACATGTTGCGCATGCTATGTGTCAAGCTCATTACTAACATGTTTTCTACGTACAGGATATTAACTTCTTGCTTTTATTGATACTTTTAAAAGGCCTGTACTCCTCCAAGAGATTAAAGATAATCCAGAGTTGGCTATTGATGTACTTACATTTATTTTCACATCACCTTCAGAGCTAACTATGCAATGTGTACCCAACTTACTACTAAAGTACGTCACTCCTATCCAACTACTATGTACGATCATTAATATGAATAGCTTTTCTTTTCTTTACAAGGACTCTATTGCAAGCAAATGCCCACCAAAAGTTCTTATCGCCAAAGCAGTTGTGAAATCGGTACTTCGCTGAATTTCTCATTTTTTTCACTTTTTTTTTTTGTTTTTTTTTTGTTTTTCACTGCTTTTCTGGTTTTACTTAAAGGGTTTTTTAGATACTCTCGTATCATAAGAAGGAAGATACATTATTTCGCTCAATTGTGTCTCTTTCTACGCTTTTATGGAATGATTTAAAGTTGTACTCAGAAATTAGATCAGAAGCATTAAAAGGGAGCCTCAGCGGTAACAGAAACTCAAGCCCGTACCTCACTGTTTGCTTACTACGTTTTTAGTTGTTATGCAAAGATCAAATACTCTCAAATTAAGTAAGGCAGCAGGAGAACTTGTATTTCTACTGGATTTGAATAGATGGCAATAAAACCAAGAAAGTTGTGTCAGATTTGTTACAAGCTTTGTTTGACGTTTCAATCTATCGCACAAACGAGGAAATATTGTCATAGTCATGTACTCCATCCACTTCAGTACGCTTGTTTATTACAAGATCAAATGTTTGTTCAAAAGAAAACTATGCTCTAATCACTTTATTTTATTTTACAATGTTAGTGTCATCCACTTTTACAAGTAGCCTCGTATGCCTATAAACTCATTTGATCAGGTCTCATTAGCATATTACCTCTGGTCAATGGATCAACTTCTGATAAGACTCTAGCATGTTTTGGTACATCCAAATCAAGATCTGGTCTGTGATGTTTTAGTGTTGCTAGGAGAGAATCTTTATCACGTGAATCCCACCAATACGGTATAGGAATGAGTGTAATACCATTACACTCACATTGGTTCTTCTTTTCATTATCTAGATATTGCTGTCTCGTAAGATTATGCGGTTGAAACACCTCGTCCAAGAAGTGTTGTTCGCCTACAGATAATATTATTGTTTGCACGACATGGAGAAGAAATCACGTGTTCCTTTTTTGGTAAAAACCCCACGTGCTCAACACTTTTTTTGTGTTTCTCAGTCCACCAAACTTACCTTGATACTCAATGCCGATTGCATGAGTAGAGATGTAAATGTCTAATGTTATAGCCACAGTCGAATGCTTATAAATACCAACAACATACTCTTCTACTAAAATAGCATCTTTGAATATTTTCTGAAGCATGCTCATTAGAGCCCTAGTGGTATTAGATAAGATTCATTTTACAACAAAGTAAGTTACTTTTGTTTTGAAACTCTCTTTTTTTCTTTAAAGTTACTCCATATCCATGGAAAGTGAGGTTCTATTGATTGCAATGCTTGCGGCCAATACTTTCTTATGCCTCCACCACCGATATCCAGAAGTTGAAGAACTGATACGCGGTACCTTCAAACGGTTGAGCATACAAGTTCGACAGTGTTTCTGAAAAGAAAAAAAAATCAGTACCATCCTTCAGCGCTAGTCACTGAGAGCTCCTTTTTTGCCTTTTCTAGAAACAGCATCCTATTCTCTTCTGTTCTCCAAAACCGTTTGTTGTACTCAGCAAGTCTAACATCATCCCAATTATGGTCGGGAAACACAGTCTTCAAAGCATTAGCTCTGGACTCATACCTTTAATCATATTAAAAAAAAGTTGCTAAGCTAGTTTATGTACTTGGTATGCAGTGCACCTTCAAGGTCCAGTTTATCTAACGCATCATACCACTCATCTAAATACTTAACATCATGAATTTCAGCAAGTGAATCGAAATAATCTCTTTGGTTCTGAATACTATCCCAATAGTTTCTGGGTGTTTGACTAGGAAACAGTTAAATTGTAAGACACTTAAATACATGTCCCACAATATCAACGTACGTAAAGTACCAGTACTTCCAAGCAACCTCAGGGTAAATTGAAGACAATGCAGCGGAGATATTGCTATTATACATGTTTCTAAAAATAGCAAACTTAGAAGCCTAAAACCCGAAAAAACCAAGAAAATTTTGGTGTACGCTATATTTACTCCTCCATTTATCCTTACTTGAGATATACTGATATTATACCAATCATCCATATGTTTAATATTAAGTTCTTTCCCTATTTTATCAAGAGTATCGCGTTGATTAGATAAGCTCTGCCAATAACCTTGTGGGGCAGCACTGTAAAATCAAGTTAAACAAAAGACTAAAACCAGGCTGAACAACTTAACCCAAATGACTGTGGATTCCACTCGTGATCGTGATACACGTTCGATAACCACGTGTATAGAGAATAGTTATAATGTTTCCTGAGTACTTTATTAGAGGTTGTTACAATAAAGCAAGAGAGCAAATATAAATGTGGACTTACAGTGCACTTCCACCGCCATTGGATGAAACAAGGTCATTTGAAATAGAATACCAATCATCAAGTTCTTTAACATCAAGGCTTTCAGCTATTTGTTCTAATCTATCTCGGTGATTGGCTATCTCATTCCAGTAGTGAGAAGGAGCTGCACTAATACATAAAATAAGCTCTGGAGCTAAAATAAATGTATTGCAAGTCAATTGCTGAATTACGTGAATGAAGAGCGATCCCATTCATGTTCAGGATATACTGCTGTTAGACAAGTGGCCAACGAGTTTCCGTAACGCTTTCTGAAGTAAAGTTAGGGAGATTCGGTTAAGGAATACTGACAGAATGCCACCAGCGCCGTTGTCTACTAAGGCGCTTGATACTACATTGTACCAGTCGCTCCTCACTTTTACACGCAATTTAACGCTCAGACCATCAAAAAAGTGACGTTGGTTGGTTATATCGCTCCAAAAGTGCTTTGGAACCCTCCTGGATGTCTTTTAGATTCAATTCGTTTTTACGCCGCTAGAACACCTACATTAGCCACTACTATCGCCACAGTGGTTGATGGTCGTCTGTCATTGCGTTCAGTGGTTTAATTTAACTGTTGTGATGAACTGGAGTCAGAAATAGTAAACAACGGAATTGTTTTACGTTACGGCAGGCACGATTATTTATTTATCTGAGTGATTGTATTATAGCTGAATTAAGGAGGCCAGCCTCTTTGACTGTCATTTCGAGATTTGTCAAGGGTTTACGTGGGAAACTGTTCATTAGTACTGTTGTCTTAGAAGGTGGTGGAGGTGCCAGGCTAGAATCAAATTAGCACCATACCTTCGATG
Source organism: Trichosphaerium sp. ATCC 40318 (assembly GCA_038496445.1). Taxonomy (NCBI): domain Eukaryota; phylum Discosea; class Flabellinia; family Trichosidae; genus Trichosphaerium; species Trichosphaerium sp. ATCC 40318. Next base: position 225,617 of record JALMLS010000017.1, read on the forward strand.
TCAGATCAATAAAAGTACCTTTCTACATGGCTTTGAATATCACTAATGGTATGACTATGGTTTACTTTCAACCTCAAACGCTTCCCTGAGTGCAAACTGACACGGATGGTCGTTGTATCAGCGGTTTCATCAACAACCTTTAAAATCGTTAGTAAGAACAGTTATATCACGGTGTATGTTGTTACCAATTCTTTAACAGGAACATTCGCTCTAGGCTACATAAGACAACAATCGAAGAATCTCAACAAAAAAAAAAACAGAGAAGAAAACGTACGATGTGACAGGCTTAGGAGATGTAACACTTGCTTCACTTGATGTAGATCCCAATTTTTGACCAGAACCAGCATAAGCAGAGAACTTTGGACTGGTTTCCTGAGCTTCTGTGTCAGGCATTAGGTGTGCAGGTATTTGCCCGCCACCACCAGTTCTACGCCTCTCTTCTATAGCCTTTTTTCTTTCCATTGATAACTTCATCATTATAATACTTTCAAGCACAGAGTATAAGCAATTAAATAGTAATCGTTACTACGAGTTACCTCAGTTTGCTGGTTATTTCAGCTTGAGAGAATCCAGCAACTTCCATGTCTTCAACTAATTTATCAGGGCCTTGTAATTGGAACTTGGTCATCATGAGCTGTAAAGTCCAATCTCGCTTACTACAACAAAAAAAAAGATACGATTAGTTAAGTGTATGTAATAAATCAAAGTTAGCCGTACGGTGGGCAAGCATCCTGTAGTAGTTCACGTAAAGCCTTACGAACGGGATCCTCTTTATCTTCATAAGGTTCTTCTTTTTCTTCTTTGTATCCACTAACAAGATGTAAACTCTCCAAAATAAAAATTGTACTGGATTTCTCTTGAAAAGAAAATTTAATGGAAAAGCCCAATGTACCTGTCTTCACTTGCTTTTTGGGCTGCATCTTTGTTCACATAAGTTACCTCACCACCTCTCATAATTGGCACCATCTTAAACAAGAAAGTAAAATAAAAAGGTAATACTTGAAGTGTCACTAACATTTGGGTTTTTTCTTGGAGATGATGAACTACTCATTGTGTTTCTAGCAGATTTACGAGCTGACATACGCTCAAGTTTATCTAATCTTAGACGCTCTTTAATCTCCTCTCGATGCTTCTTATCAGCTTTCAAGGCATGTTAGCGAAGTTTCTTGTAATAATGCTAATTTAGTGGATTACCTAATTTTTTTTGTCGTAGAGCTTTTCGCGCTTTTTCAGCTTCCACCTTACGTTTTGCTTCGGACTCTTTTAATTCCTTACGTTCCTTCATGTAATATTTAGAAAACCTGTAATGAAACGAAAGCTATTCCACGTACAGCATCAGTAAGGCTATTTTGTTTTGAAGGTTGTCGTTGAGGTTGTGTTGATAACTTTGGCGTTGAGCTTTCCGCTATGTTGTGTCAATGCTAACAATGACAAAGGAAACATAACCCAAATGAAGAATAAAAAGGACATACATGGAATAAACGTTTTTTCTCTTCTAGACTTTTCAGCCCTTACTTTTTCTATGTCTACCGTTGCTACTTTGGTGATGATCTAACAAAACAATTAACAACAACGCGACCATCAGTGTACACTCACAGAATTTGCTATGGAGTTACGCATGGTTAAATCCACGCTCAACGAACCGTCATCAAGGTTATGCTTGGCAATAAATTCTGCTGCGACACTGTACGCGTTATCTTGGGAAGTGAGTGTTAACAAGAGGCTTTTTTAATTGTTTTTGTGGTTTTTTTTTCTTTTTTGGTTACCTCCTATGTTATACCCAAGTAGTTTCTCTCCTTTTGGCGTAGGTATACGAAAGATCAAGTCGTGCTTTTCATACATATCAAAAAACTCTTGTGACGCAGTCCTGCAATTTTGGTTAAAAATTATTTATACTTTCCACCACTTATTATTATACATACCAGTACCCGTTTGGGGTCGTTTGAACATTATTACCTTGTAAGCTTGCTGTAGGGGTGTCCGAATCTAGATCTGGAACTGGTGCGCCTAAAGCTAGGCGTCAATAATATATGGGTGCATTGCGCATCAGGAAACGTAGCGAATAGTATTATTTTTCACAGAAGAACGTTAAAACATCTAATTGCGTTTTTTACAGCGCAAGGTTAAGAAATAACATAGTTACAAACGTACTTTGAGGTTGACTAACAACGGCTGGTGCTGAATCAACGTCGTCCCCAAGGTCTAATTCCATCATGTTATCCCCTAAGTCTAATTCCATCATGTTGTTAGAGTCATTTTGCCACTGTAAAGCGTTAGTAAAAAATAAAAAAACAATATTGCGGTACCGCCATTGCGAAAGCAGTGAATATGAGATAGGCTTTAAAGTGCTGTCGTTGTGGTGAACAAAAGCGCAACGATAAGCAAGAATGTTATGACGCTTTAAGCCAATCCAAGCATTCTTGTACAATTCGTAACGAGCAGACACCAGTAGTACATACTAGCGCTACAACATGGCAGAAAAAACCAAAACAGTTGAAACAACAAAACTTCCTGTCACAGTCCTATCAGGTATGGTTATTCCGTTTACAAGTTGTTACAACAACATAATAGGATTTTTGGGGGCTGGTAAGACAACTATGCTACAACGGGTTTTACAAAACAGAGAGGGCCTAAAGGTTGCTGTAATAGTAAATGACATGAGCGAGTGTACGTTTTCGATTAAAAAAAAAAATAACACTTTACACCTGTTTCTTACGCTCTGTCAAGTGAATGTCGACGCTAGATTAATTGCAAACAAGGACGTTAGCCTTTCAAAGACAGAAGAAAAGTTAGTGCCAATGCAAAATGGCTGCATTTGTTGCACATTAAGGTATGATATTCAGTTGGCGTGTGGTGTTTTGTCTACCGTTTCTTGGTTTGCTTGTACATATTTTTTAACGTTTCATTCTCAGAGAGGACTTACTGGAACAAGTCGCTGCTTTAGCAAGGGAAAAAAGGTTTGATTACCTTCTCATTGAATCTACAGGTACTGACATTGTTGGTTAATACTCTGCTCATATGATTGTAGGTGTATCAGAGCCTTTACCAGTAGCTGAGACGTTCACTTTCAAGATACCATTACCAGACAAATCAGGTAAAAACATTCATTTAAAAAATTATTATTAATGGCTTCAGGCACTGTATCAACCGAAACTTTGAGCGATGTTGCACGCCTTGACACAATGGTATCTCTTCTTCCTTAAATAAATACCAACAAATGTCTAGGTTACAGTGATTGATGCACACGCATTTTTCAATGATATAAAATCCGTAGAAATGTTATCTGAGCGTCATGGAGAAGGTATGCACCCTGACATTTAAGGTCCATTGTATAGAAAGTACTGACATTCTTTTTATAGATAAAGTAGCTCCAGAAGATAATAGATGTGTTGTAAACTTGCTCATAGATCAAGTCGAATTTGCTTCTGTTATTGTTATCAATAAGATGGATCTTATTGACCAAAAAAAGCTTGAAAGTATCAAAGCTGTTTGTTTAAAACTGAACCCTAATGCTAAGATACTTACAAGCAAATATTGTGATGTACCATTAAAGGAGCTATTGAGCACAGGTACAGAGAACTTTAACATCAAAAAATCCTCTGGCTTTGGCACTAGGCAACCAAATTCTGATACTCTGTAGGCTCGTTTGACTTTGAAACTGCGTCTCAAAATCCTGGTTGGATGCAAGAAATACGAGGCAACCATACCCCCGAAACTGAAGAATATGGTATCTCTTCCTTTGTTTATCGCAGAAAGAAGCCTTTCCATCCAGAAAGATTATATGTGAGTGCTTTAAATTTTATTGAAAGATCTAACCTGGTAACAGGAACTTCTTGAAGAAGGTATCGATACAGTAGTACGTTCCAAGGGTGCATGCTGGTTAGCGTCAAACATGCATACAGCTTTGGAATGGAGTGGTGCAGGAGAAATTTTTCAATTTAAAAATGGCGGACTTTGGCACGTGATGTTTGTCTGATTGTTAACGTGCTTACTCATATTTAGGTTGGCTGCTATACCAGAACCAATGTTGCCACCGCAACCTGAAGTTAGAGCAATGCTCAAAAAGCAAATAGAGGAAGGTGGAAAGTACGGAGATAGACAACAAGAGGTAAGACATTTATGATGGGCGCTTCTCTTTTTGTTAAATTACCATAGATTGTCATCATTGGCCAAGATATGAATGCAAAGGAAGTAGAAGCAATTCTTGATGCTTGTTTAGTGACAGATGAAGAATTTGAGCAAGGTTACGAGCTATGGCGCACGTACAGTGATCCAATAGCTGCTTTGGCTGGTACTGGGCAACCAAATATTGAGCTAAGGAAAGAAGAGGATGAGGGCGACGACAAAGCCTAAATTTGGCGTTATTATAAACAAAAGTTGTTGAAGTGTTGTTAATAAACAGTTAAAGCGTTTGCAACTTATATCGTTTTCGTACTTGCTTAAAATAAGTTATGGCTGTGTTGCCTTAATATTTTATTATAATTAGCCCAACCGTTGCCTCCGTTAGGATGTCAACTGAATGGAGTGAACACAAGACCCCAGAGGGGCAAACATACTATTTTAAAGAAGCTACAGGCGAGACTCAAGTGCGTTTTTCTTCTCGTACGCTGTTTTACGCTAACTGCAATAGTGGGAGAAGCCAGATGAGCTTAAAACCGAAGCTGAAATAGCTGCTGGCGATGTACGTAAACTTGGGCTTGCGTCTTTCGCTTTATAAATAACAGCAGCACAGTCACTGTCATTATTACCCACCTCAGCCTATATCTTGACTGACCTTAAATTAGAGCCAACTGGTTTGGATTCCAGACGAAAAAGAAGCCTTTGTACCAGCGTTACTTATTGCAGAGGTACGAAATTTTTCGTTATGAACCGTAACTAACTTCCTTCAAGCACACTAGCGCTAAAGTATACGAAGTACAAACTATAGGAGGTGAAAACATCTACATTCCGCTTGACAAAGGTAACGCGAAGCCAAAAAAGAAAATGGTAAATAAACAGCTTTAAAACTAACCTATACGCTAAGGCCCTCTCATACCACTAACACAAGACCAACTTGATAAATCTGTTGATGATCTTGTTCTTTTGGATGACATGAACGAAGCACTTATAATGCATAACTTGAAGGTTAGATGCCGACAGAACCAAATATACGTGCGTAGAATGACCTATTTTGGTATTTTTTTTAAGCACTTGTTTCGTCAGTGACTGATTTTCTATCGTCTTTAGACAAACGTTGGCACTATTTTAATAGCTATAAATCCTTATAAAATGCTTCCACTGTACACACCATCAATGATTGAAAAATACAGAAACAGAGGCGAAGTTGAGCTTCCACCTCATCCTTTCGTTATTGCTGATGATTGCTACAATGATCTATACGAAAACGATCAAAATCAGTCCATACTTGTATCTGGTGAGTCTGGAGCTGGAAAGACTGAAACTACAAAAGGTGAGTATAAAACAGTTGATGTTTTAAGTAGTTTTTTTAACCACTTTGTAGTCATTTTGCAGTATCTTGCTGAAATCGCTGGAAGTACGTCAGGCGTAGAACAGCGTATTTTGATGGCGAATCCAATTCTTGAGGCGTTTGGTAATGCCAAAACTATCAGAAATAATAACTCTTCTCGTTTCGTACGCATCTAGCTTACGTACATGATGTGTTTCTCATATTGTTGGTTCTTAGGGTAAATGGGTAGAGATTCATTTCAACAAAAACGGTCAAATCTGTGGTGCTCGTAACAAGAACTGTGCGTACTCGGTGATGTTTCATACTCGTTGCTTAATGTTTAATTAGACCTTCTGGAAAAGTCTCGTGTTGTTGCAGCAGCTGTTGGCGAGAGAAACTTTCATATCTTCTACCAACTTTTGTGTGCAGAAAGTGCTGTTAAAGGTTTGTTTGCTCATTAATTAACTTGTGTGTTAAAAAAGTACATAGAGCGCTATCTCTTGGGTGGTATGGATGCTTCTCACTTTAGATATACCAATAGCTCTCAGTGTATTGCTGTTGAGGGTATGGATGATGAAAAAGAGTTCAGAGATGTCCAAGTATGTCGTTATTGTAACAAACTATTTTAACCTATTGGTAGAACGCTTTTAATGCTCTTAACTTTGAGCAAGCTGAGCTTGATGAAATATACGGGACAGTATCTGCAATTCTTCACCTCGGTAATATTGAGTTTTCTGGTGATGACGCTAGTTCAACAATCAGCAACATGGATTCTCTTAATACTATGTCACAACTTTTGGGTTGTGATCCAGATGCGCTAAGTAAAGCACTTACTAGCCGCACAATGAAAATTCGTGGTCAAGACGCAACATTGATACCATTGAGTGTAGATAAAGTACGTTATTTCTTTTTTTCAAAATACTTGGTTCTTACTCTTTATAGGCTACTGATGTACGGGATTGTCTGGCTAAACATTTGTATTCTAAAATGTTTGATTGGTTGGTACTGCGCGTTAATGAATATTTGAGTGAAGACATTGGCAAGACAGAAACTAAGATTATCGGTGTTCTTGATATTTTCGGTTTTGAAATTTTTGAGAATAATAGTTTTGAGCAATTGTACGTTAATTGAGTTATATTGTAAATGTAGTGTAAATATTTATTCTCTTGTATAGGTGTATTAACTTTACAAACGAGAAGCTACAACAAAAGTTTAATCAAACAACTTTCAAAGAAGAGATGGCTGTTTATAACAGCGAACAAATCGATTATGAAAAAATCGAGTTTATTGATAATCAGAGTGTACTTGATCTTGTAGAAAAGGTACGTACCAAATCCGAATGATGTAGATTTAAACAACTAACACTTTTTTTTCTTCAGAAACCATCTGGTTTGATGGTTATGCTTGATGAAGAGTTGAAAATGCCACGTGCTACAGATAAGACTTACCTTAATAAGCTTTGTCAGACACACAAGCAAAATGAGCGTTTTAAGAAGCCTCTTAAATTAAGAGAGCACTTTACTCTTACTCACTACGCTGGTGATGTGACATATGAGGTCACTGACTTTTTAGTAAAGAATAAGGATAAGATGTATGACGATTTAGTCGTTGTAGTTAAATCTAGCTCTCGTCCTTTCATTCAAACACTCATGAGTCAAGATAATGTTGATGCTAAGAAGCGTATCACTCTCGGTGGTCAATTTAGAGTATGTTCTGTTAACAAAAGAAACTTTCATTGTTCTAATACCACTTTTAGAAACAATTGACAGCGTTGATGGAAACTATTAACTCTACTTCACCGCATTACATTCGTTGTATTAAACCAAATAGTGTTCGTCAACCCTCAGCTAAGGTAATGATGATAAGCGAAAGTATCGGTTGTAATCTAATGTTATTTTTTAAATAGGTACTCGATGCACCTATGTGCTTGAGGCAATTACGTTACTCTGGTGTGTTTGAGGCAGTAAATATTAGAAGAACTGGTTTTCCATTTAGATACAAGTTTGCACAATTCGCCAAGAGGTATGCTTTACCATCAACAGCGCTTTTTTTGTTTGTTTTGTGGAGACTAATATAATTTCAAAGATTTCGATGCATCAATCCAAACAATGCAAACAATGAAACAAAAGACGGGTGTATGACACTCCTTAATGGGTTTGGCGGTGACTGGTCCACAGTACGTGTAGGAACATCGATGATATTGTATAGAAGTAAAGAGCACAAGAAGTTGGAACTTCTTAGAAATGTTGCTATCAGAAAACTTCTTATTAAAGTTCAAAAGAGTACGTGGCTTGTAGTGGTTCTCTTTGTCTTTTCTGATTATCTCTTTAGACTATCGTGGTCACAGAGCACGTGTACTGTACCATAACATTAAAATGATGAGAGGAAAGGTTGCTACTGCAACAACTACACGAACTATTGAAGCACTTGATGTTGTACTTCAAGAGTGCGCACAATTGCTTTGGTTTGAACCAAAGTTCGTAGAAGAAGCTAGGAAACTACGCCATTACCTAGAGAATGAGAAACGTGTATTGGCTCTTGTTGAAGCTGCTTTGCCTAAGTGTAAAGGTACGCTTAACTTCAATTTATGAATAAGTATCTAAGCGGTTTCTTTAGCTACCAAAAATCCATCAGAAGCTGATAGATTGCAGCTTACAGCTGCTATTAAGGAGGCTGATGAGATTGGCATGACATTGCCTATCGCTGACGAATCTAGAACAGTACTAGAGGCGATTAATAAACGTATTGAGGCGAAAGAGCTCATGGAGAAGGGTGTTGAAGCACATGATGAAGAAATGCTGCGTAAGGCTGTTGCACTTGGACAGCAGTTCGATATGGATATGAATGAGCCAGCATTGCATAAGGCAAATGAAGAGATTGCTCGTTTAGAGCAAGAAACAGTTCATATAAAGAATTTGCAAATGGGCCTCTCTATGCCACCAAATTCTCTTTACCCTGGTGTTGTCATTGCTCAAGACACAGGTGATGTCACTGTCACTGATGAAGCATACCAGTTCCTTCAAAATACTACTCAAGAAGCCATGGCAGTACGTTGTGATTTTTGGTGCTTATAGCAAAAAAGGGATTTGTTTTATTAATTGTTTGTAGTTCGAGATGAAAACAGCGGAAGGTCAAAAATGTGTTGCCACTTCCAGTGTTATTGCTTATATTCGGTATTATGTTGCCCAAGATGATTGGGACAATGTTAAAGAGCATATCACCAAGGCATATAAAGCTGATCAAGAAATTTACGCTCAAGAACGAGTGCCTGAGATTCAAGCAACTTTCTTGGCTGTACGTTTAATTCATATACTACTTTATCTTATTAGTTTATAATAGTTATCTCTTCGTGCTCAACTAGCAGATGTGCAAGCTTCCATGTATACAGCTGCAACTGAGTTTAGTGCACCAGATTTACGTATGCTCATCCCTCAAGCAGAGCAACTTCGTATGGAAGAGTCTGAACTCACTTGGTACAAAGGTATGGCTCCAATGCAGACTGTAAATACCATGAGATCTAACCTTATTATAAAGAGTTCCTTACCAACTTGGACGCTTGTACAGCAGCTGCAAAGGATGCTATAGAAACTGTAGATTTGCCAAAACTTAACCAAGTATTGGACTACGCTGTACAAATTGGAGAGTACAACGGTCCAGAGATTCAACAAGCACGTGAGCTTAAACAGCAACTTGATGCACTTGGTGCCGAGCTTGCAGATCAATTACGCATTATTCCTGAGCTTCCAATCGTACGGATAGTCATGGTCTTTTATGCCTAACGTTACAACCATAGATGCAAGAATTACTCTCTAGGATCAACGCAAAGCGATGGGAGACTGAGGAAACCAAGGAACTTACGGGTTTGACTATGCTTGGAGAGCAAGAATTAACAAAACGCCAACTCAAGGCTGCTATTGCTAGTACGTATTTTTTTTTTCTGAGTGTGTTTTGTTGTTTGTCCTCTTGTATTAATGGATATTTTTTTAGATAAGGATAAAGAACGTCATATCGAGAAAACTATCCAAATGAAGGATTTCTTCTTTGCTGCTTTTGGATCTACTTTCCGCTTGGCAGATTGCAAGCATCTAAAGAGTCCAAAGGAATTTGCACAGTCACAAATGTTCGGAAAAGATAAAGCTGCTAAGTTGTACTATCAATGGGTTAAACACCCAATTAGCACTTCTCTGACACGTCTCGAAAAGCCTTATGTTAAGGAAGCTTGTAAAGTTTTCAAGAACATTCTTGGTTGGTGTGGAGAAAGAAAGGTACGCAACCAACACCTCCATGTCATTAATAACATTCTATTTAGGTCAATTATCCTGCTACTGTTTGTCGAGAAATATTAGAAGTAGCTGGTGGGCAAGAACCACTCAGAGATGAGGTCTATGCACAGATTATGAAGCAACTTACAGAAAATCCAAATCCGTACGGAAATCCTTGTTTTTTGTTATTCTTTTTGCTGACTTTGTTAAAAGAACGTCTATCCAACGTTGCTGGAAGCTTATGCTTGCTTGTTTGAAGCAATTTCCTCCAAGTCACGAATTTGAAAACTTTGTAGAGATGTTTATCAGAAACAGTTCTCCAAAAGAAGGTACGTTTGCAGAGCGTTTGTTATTATTAGACACTGTTCTTGTTGTTTTGTTTGTTAACTTTTTTTGATAGATACCGAACGGCTACTCAAGTCATTACATCATACTGTTTTCAGAGGAGCTCGCAGCAAGTTGCCTTCCCCAGAAGCTATCTTGAAGTACCTAACAGCAAAGGGATTAGAACTTGATTAAGTGTACTTTTTTCTAGTACACATCATACAATTGCGTGTAAATATTTTCATAAACCAGTCATTTCTACTACCCTTGTTACAAGCAACTTGTTTATTTGATATACTTCACACTTACTCTGTAATGACATTTTGATTTCTTAGCATACTAAGCGAATACTATTCTAAACAACTAACAAGATTATTTATTTGTACATTTAATATCAATAAGCAAATATGTTAACCTACACGTGTTTTTTTTCTATTTTTATTTTGCTCTAAAAGGCAAATGAACACTCCGATGACGATCGAAAGCTTCATCTATATATCCTATGGCGTTCTACTACAATTAGTAACAAAAGCTATGTAGTACTGCACTGAGGTACCATAAATTTACACTCCAATAATACAACTCCATACACTCCAAAACAATGTTTTGTTTTGGTATTGTACTTCTCTTCCTTCTCGTCGTCCGTAGCCAACCATCTCTCAAATTTGTTGATAAAGAAGTAAACAGTGATGTATTGGTTGCAACAACCAAGTCTGGAACACGTGTACTTGCCAGGTATACCAAACACAAAGACAAACCGAAGAATTGGCGTAAAGAACAGAAACAGAAGCTGAAGACGGAAAGAAGAATTCAAGGTCTGTTCGAATTTTGTCCTTACATAGCTCCAGAACCAAAGCACTTTAGAACAAAAACACTCGGATACACAATTTACTACGAGAAACAAGTAACAGCAAAAGAGTTTTGTTTTGCTAACGAGCGTGATGACGCATGGGCGGCTGGTGTTCTCTCATCGGTGCTAAAAGCTGTAGAACAACTTCAGGAGGAGGGTATTGTCCACAGGAACATCAAAGGCGAAACGATAAACATCCTTCCTGACGGTCGAGCACAACTTACAAACTTTTCGAACGCTAAACACGTGTCTGACCTCAATTCAAAAGAACCATTCTGTGGGACTCCAGGATACGTAGTACCTTATAAAAACAATCAAGTGAATGGAGATATGTATGCAGTAGGCACTCTCGCACTTGAACTCGCTCTCGGTATTGATAACACTCCTCTCCCTTTCTCGTCCAGATTACAATTTAATCCGATGGATTGGGTCGTTAATGAAATGGAGCGTGAACGTATGGAGGTGGAATTCGGCTCTGACGTGAAGAATAACATGTTGTTAGACTTCGTTAAAGAATGCTCGAAATCCGATGCCGACGTTAAGGTACTGATGTCACACCCTTATCTCTTCACTCTCGAATAAAAACATCAAAAAATGTATAAATAGCTATTTGTAAAATAAAAAATTATGACGTATTGATGGTAAGAATTGCCACCACGTGGCGAAAAGATGTTTCGGAGGTTGGTGGCTTTTGTTTAACGATTTAAAAAATAGTACATTTTAAATTGTGCATTGACAACAGGTCATATTAATATCTTACAATTCTCGCATTGTTTCCCTTCGTGTTTTATCCTGTTGAGAAAACTGTAGTTTAAATACAGGTGATTTGAAGTATCAACAAAACGGTTTAAAACAAATACGGTTGAGTTTTTAACCACATGTGCACCGTTTTCTTGTGCCACCACACCTGCGATTGGACGGACGTTAGAGCTAGCGCTACGTTGAACGGAAACGTACACGTGTGACTTTTTTTCACAAAGTACGCTTTATGTCTCTAGGTGTTGCTACTACGTCACGTGACGGACAGGTAAAGTTGGGTATTTCTTGTTTTCAATACAGAGTCAGTTATGAACAGGGACATATCACAAATACATGCAGCTACCCTCATACGATACAGACGACACTTTTATCCGGTTAAGCCAATAAAGACTGTTTATTTTGACGTAAACTTGTGTTGTGCTATTTATCCGCTAGAATACCAAGCACAGCGTCAAAATATCGTTGAGTACCGGAATACTAAAACCACTATCACACCCGATAAAGCTTGGCGAGAATAAGGGTCTCTTTACCAAAAAAACCCAAAAGATATGCAACAAACGTTTCTGATCGCTTATACGTTGATATTACTTATCAGTGGCGCAAACAGCGTAACAAGCACGTGATATTATCCACAAAAGCATGGATTTAGCCCAAAATCGACTGACAATTGTTGCTTTAGTTACTACAAACTTAAACGGGCCTTGCGGGAATGATATTACTTGCTATATAGAGGGAGAAACAAACATCACTGAAATTGTATTGGGACCTTTTAATCATACCGCACAGTCCCTTACAAGGTACTCTATGACAGACAACATTGTCATACGATCAGGTAGAATTAAACAAGATAAAAAAAAAAAAGGCAAGAGCCGCTCTTACGCCTTTTTCGTAGATTCTCCACAAAGTATCACGTGCGCGGACATTACTTATAGTATAGAGTTTACAGCAAACGCTTATGAAATGACATTTACCAATATACTTTTCGAACGTTGTAGATTGACCATAGCCAACGTAGGCGATGTTAATATTCAGTGCGTGTTTTCAGACAAAACGAAAAAAGAAAACCTTTTTATGGATTTTATCCATGATTTTTTTTTTTAACGCTAGTAACTAGAAATTGCTCATTTACTGGCGCGCCGAATGGTCAACGGCCTGCTCTTAGTATTTCTATTGGGTACGAATTTTTATTACTGTACTTGCACGTGATATTGATAATCTTGTTGTACTACAGAAAAGTTATCAGCATAGACAATACTGTATTTGTAGATAATCAACTTGTTTCGGCCTTTGTCTCAACAGGATCAGCATTCAGGGCAACAACAATCAACACTATAATAATGACGGATACACAATTTCGAAACAATTGTATACTAAAACCAAGAAACGAAGCTCAAGGTGGTGCTGTACACATCAATGGAGCCACAAGGGTACCCAACAAAAAAAAACAGACGCAGCTAATTTTCTTTGAAGCTTGTGATTGACAGATGCCTTTTCGTTGATGATAAGATCGATTCAGGTATTACAATTCACCATCTCAAAGTTTAATAATTCCTCTTTATTACATAGACAGTATTGCGGATATTCGAGGCGGAGCAATATTTATAGTAGCATCAGAAACAACGATCAGAAATTCAGTTTTCAGAGAAAACACTGCCGTAGCAACGAATGATGGAAAGAGAATAGGTGGAAAAGGTAATATTATTGTTTGAATTAGGTTATCTGATATTGTCCAAGGATGTGCTGTATACGTGGAACAGTTATCGACTTATGAAAGTGTAGTATTTTCAAATAACTGCCCAGGTACTTCAAAATTCTACCGCTCTTTACAGTTTCTAAGGAAGCTTTTTAAATGAATGCCCAGGTCAGTATGATGAGCGAGCTGAAGGAACTGCTATTTATAGTGCGCATAGAGTAGTATTGAGGTATTCTGTACCCTTTTTTCATTCGCCAAAGTTTGATTTGTAACTGATTTGTATTAGAAACACAGCATTGAAAGAGTGTATGTAGTATATTGGCAGCTTGGTTTTAAATAATTTTTGTATAGCAACAAATGGCCCAGATGTTTTCTGCCTTGGAGACAAGTCCGATTTAAAACTGGAAGGAACAGTATTGTATTGTGATGGTGTACCAATTAATACAAACTGCCCAATCATTGGTAACCATCCAAATACTTACTACACCATTACTCACTCTTTTGTCATCAAGGGGACACTTCTAAGTGTGATTGTAACAATACTCTTTGCTGCACAAGTACAAAGCTCTTTTAATGAAATTTTTTTGTACTAACAACGACCTGTAGTCCCGAAAGATACACCCTTCGACCCTAAATATTCGACTTGCCCAGATGTGGTATTAAGTCATGCTCCAATACGCCAAGTTGCACGTGCGTTAATATTGACGTCAACGGGTTATATAACTATGACAACAAAAAAAACTGTTCCTTTTTGGAAGTAATGTTTTCTTTTCCTAGGCGTATGTACCAACTGTTCGTGTTTGGTGTGTCCTGCAGATATACTACTTAATAACACATCGAATCGTATTGACGTTGTAATGAATGATGGATCATGGGTGAAAAAGGATACAGTAGCTATAATTACAAAAGACGTGGACAACCCAGAGTATTACTTTGAGGGATGCTTCACAAATCTTACAACTGGTACTTTTCATGTTGACGTCCAACAAGTCAATCCGAATATACACGACAGCCTACCACAAATTCTTTTATTGTGTGAAAACCCCCAAGTCCAACTCGAGAACAGTCACAGATGCCACACAAGTACTAGTCAAATTTCAGAAAAAGTGTACGTCAGTAAAAAAAAAACAAAGACACAAGTTTTTCTTAATCTTGTCTAGGTTAATTGTCAAGTTTGATGAAAATGGAAAATGCAATACCAACAACTTCCCACTTGCTATCATAATTACCATGGTTGCATTAATAGTACGATACTCTATCTTTATTGGGTGTTTTAACACGTGTTTCATGTACTAATAATCAACCAGGTCCTCGCAGCTGTATTGGCTGGAATAGCTTGTGCAGTACCAAAGATTCGTAGCTCAATAAGTGCAAACGAAGAAGTGACCCAATCAGATCACTCAGAATAAAATAAATACATTTAAAAACCAACCACGTCTACGCGCATTGACAACTCTTTAACATGTACAACACCAAAGAATGACAAAATACTGTTGCTTAACTTACGATGTTAAGTCATCGAGCTCGGCCATTAGTATTTTCGCGATCGTTGTTTTTGAAAAAAATACCGTTTACCGGTAAGGATATGATCCAGCACGCGAAAATCCGCTATTAATGCTGTTTTTCGGTCGCCGCTACTTCGGAAAAAAACAAAACAGCGAAAAATCGACCGGTTTTCCATAATCAGCAAACACCCCAAACACAACAACATGGCACAACAATTCGAAGGAAAACTATACCACAAAGCCTTTTGGAGCTCTAGCCGCCCAATGCAGGTACTTTGATTTTCCATTTTTCGTTCGCTTTACCTACGCGTAAACGCGTTTTCTACGCGTAGAGCAACCCAATACTTACTTCTTTGACAGATAATCAACGAACTCTCACTACCAATCGAAATCGTACCAGTAGATAAACCAGAGTACTTTAAATCGGAAGAGTACCTCAAACTCAACCCTAATGGCACCTGCCCTCTTTTCATATCTGCTGAGGTTACTTTGACGGAATCAACCGCAATATGCTTGTACCTACTAGACAAGTACGACAAAGGTACTGACTAACATATCTTAATGTCTGCTTTCTAAAGTACCTTCTAGAGTTCAAGCTACAGCCTAAATACACAGATGTCGTTGCTAGAGCATCATTCTACCAATGGGTAGCCTATGGACCTGCCACAATGTATCACATTTCAACACCTATTTTCGAACAGAAGGAATCAAAGGAGCCAAACCAAGCTATTGTTGAGAAGTATTCAAAGAAATGGACAACTACCTGTGGTCCAGTACTAGAGAAAGCTTTGGCCGGGAAGCAATACTTGCTAGGCGAATTCTCCGCTGCAGACATGGTCGTTGGGTATGCACTATTCACTACAAATCGAAAATTTCGTGCTTACCTCAGTTAGATTTGACGTATTTGCTGCGTTCTTCATTGAGATAATTGATCCAAAGGTACTCCCTAATGTACATGCATACATGCTTCGTCTAATGGAACGTGATTCATTCAAAAAGACGTACCCAATGTAAAAAAAGAAACCAATCTTGAGATGTTTTTCGAAGAAAATAAAATAAAATCCAACTCTACAAAAAAAAGCATTCTAAGGTAGCACTTTATTTAAATTTACATGCAATCCGTGCAATCAATTGCGTAATAAAAAAATACAAGAAATCAACAAAACGATGTTTGTTTTGGGGGGTTTAGAGACTCACTACTTCTTGTATGAACTGTTTTGAAAAAATGAAGTTAGAGATAGTTGTTTCAAAATTCCAGAGGTGACATTCGCAAGTAACTTATGTCTCTTTTTTGGTGGTACTGCGTCATCTTGGCGCTTGCGCTTTTTAGCGGCTTGAACCTCTGGGGATCTTATAGGAGCTTGAACGTCTGGGGATCTTATAGGAGCGGCCAACAACGGAGGAGCAGCATCTGGGAGTATTTCATCGTCAATATCGGTTGAAGCACCTGTCTCAGATACCGGCGAAGGAACAGGCGTGGTAATGGGTACAACACCTTCTTCTGGAGGTATTGCCGCTACATGGAAGTTAATAAACCAAAAAATTGCTAAGAATTAAGACGTACCTGCTCCAACAGGTAGTAATGCAGGCTTTGAGCTCTCTGGCATGTACAATCGCACGCGTTTCAGGTTAGGCATGTGAAAGAAGAAAAGCTTAACACGTTTAAGGTTAGGCATTGTGATAAGAGGCTGCGGCTTCCACCGTGGCGACTGCAGCTTTCTTTGTATTCTACAAAAGTTTATTAACTTGGTTGAACTGAAACAGCTCTTAAACGCGTACCGTGACCTAGACTTCTTTGCTGTTCGAGATGAAGTAATAGGGATACTACTCCGTCTACGCCTCTTTTTTCTAAACCTTCCTTCATCAATCCATCTCTGAATATCGTACAAAGGCGCCTGCGGTTTGATTAGTTACAGTAAGTGCAGAAGTCAAACGGTTTTTTCTCAAGAATTAAAAAAGTCTTCGAACCTGGAATATTTGTTGCATGTTGGAATACACCTTTGCCTTCCACTTCTCGCGCTTACAAACCAAATCAAGGATTATTCTCGCTTGCTCCAACTCAGCACGTAAACGTCGCATAGCGTCAGCTTTTTGGTCTCCTGCTAACCGCAATAGTTGTGTAGAATGCTAGAAAAGTCAGAAGCCTATTATCACAAAACCCGGATGACAAATAACAAGCATACCTTAGGGCCTTGGCGTGGTTTTTTTGCGAATTCTTCTTGCGCTAGTAGCACTTCCAGACTCCGCAAAAGAGGTTTCTTCCCCTCGTTTTTTTTCCACCTCCTCTCTTTCCAATAGTCCACCACAGCTTTAAAATCCTGTGGACTGACTTCCTTGCTCATACGCGCGGCAATAAATTCTCGCGTAGCGGCACTGATAAACTTTCCCAAAACCACCTCACCCACTTCATTTTTCTTTTTGTGAACTAATTCATTCCGCTTTATCTAATGGGATAAAAAAAATAAGCGCCAAACCCCACAAAAACAAAAAAAAAATAAGAATTAAACAAAACTACAACATACCGTAGAATGGTAGTTACAGAATGTACAAGCTTCACCAGTTGCTTTTTTGGAGAGTAAAGGACTTTCAACATAATGACCATGAACTTGAGCGCAAGTTATGTGATACGCCTAGGAAACATCGTAAGTGACGTTCAAAACGATTTACAAAAAAAAAAAGAACAAGAGAAAAAAAAATCTCAAATAGGATTTCTTAGCACATACACCAAGACATCGACCATAAGAGCATTGAATACATCCACCACCTACACCACATATCTCACAAATAAGTCTCGACCTTGATTTATTCAATCGCGAGGTGTCTATCAGGCGCTCTTCCGTTTTGAGGTTTATCTCCGGAATGTAACGGGCACATTGAATATGCATCCACTTTCCACATGTAGTTCGTTGAACAGCACCACCTGGCTGAGGACACAGCTATTTAATCATTAGTAATAAAGAATGTCAAGTATACTCCTAACCATGCATTTGAAAGCTTTACGGATCTTTGCAACGTCAAACTTATCGTTGCTTACTTTCACTTCCTACGGAACAAAGAGAGTGAATACAAATTTGTTGGGTATCCTTGCAAACCTTTCTATAATTTTCTCCAGGATCAACAGTTTCAGTGCTTTGTTCATCTTCTGTACCAAACAGTGTTTGAAGTTGAGTTGCAGATAACCCTGTAAAACAATCTTTAATCACAACGTACTTTTATCAAAATATACATACCTCGTTCCTTAGCTAATACATCACACCGATCACATAGCCAATCATCACTTGGTATTGTTTCGAGACCAACACAAACTAATTGAAAACTCGTCAAAAAAAAAAAAATAGCCGGCTTGCTTTTCAAAAAAAATGCTTACGCTGATGAGCAGCTAAATCACATCCATCACAAAACAATATCAGATTGTCTTCATATTGCTCACCATCATTACAAATCTGTACAACAACTTTAGAGAAGGAAAGAAAAAAAATAAAAAAAAGACAACAAAAATGTCAAATTAGCCTTTTTGCGTACTGTGCACGGTACATCGTCATCTTCAGGTGCAGGTTTATCGCTTTTTGTTGGTGATCCCTTACGAATATGGCGTTGGGCAAATTCGCGCTGTTTGAGGAGGTTTGTTAAACAAAGTTTTCACATAATCGTGGAAAGGTTCAATAAAACGTTCATGTTGCTTACGTGTAAGAATGAAGTGTGCTCAAAGTAATCGAAACAAGTTTCTACCAAATCTTCATCAATAGTTGTTGTCTCATTTTTCTTTTTGTAGTCTGAGTGTATATTAGGTATTTGAGGTTTGTAATAGACGTAATAAACGGCAAAAGGATTTTTTTTTTAAACCAATTCAGGAACGTATTTTTCTGGAATAGTTGAAAGGTGACTGTACCTTCTATCCAACGTTCGTCTTGCGTATTAACGTGGTACTCGACCATCCCATTCCACTTTCCCATTAATGCGGGTTTATGAGTAACGTACTCGCTGGGCATTTCCCACGTATCAGAGGAATACACGGAACTGTAATCAGCAACTTCTCGCACACCTGGAATAAAAATGCAGTCTGTTGCTTGTTTCGGCTTTGTCTTCACATTCTCTGTCTTTTGAACGCTATCTGTGTCCTAAATCAGAAGTAAATAGCATAAAGTATGGGTGGGATTACATTTGTTTCAAGCCATTTTATTTGTAGCGGTAAATCTATGTTAATCGGTCTCTCTCGTATATTTCTTTCCACAGGGCTTCGAAGCCGCGTTGCTTTTTTTTTCATCTGAAGCGAGTTTATGTTTTTACCCTCTTTTTTTGAACTTCAGCCCACCAAAATTGCTGCTTGACAGCCCTGTTAAAAGTTTGCAACGGTTACAAGATAAAACAATTCAATGCAACTTTTAATCGTTTGCAAGTCGCACCAACCGATTAAACAAGCACTTGGCTGCACAAAAACGAGTTTCGCGGTTAATTTTCTAACAACGCTTTACTACAGTTGACTAAAGGGCATTCAAAGCCCGCGCATATTATTGAAAACTGCATGTCGCTGTACTACATGGCACATATCACTAAAACCACAAGTCCGGCGCTAATAATGGCGTTTGAGAACGCTTTCACCACGCTACAGAGTTAAATTGTGAATTATAGTGAGTGACGTTAGCGTCTTTAACGCCGTACGAGCAAAAAATGCAAACAAACATGAGTTTGCCATGTGCACGGCGATTGATGCTTATATCTCGCTGAGATTTGTACCACTTAACACATTGTACCATAACTATACACGACAAACAAATGCAGCGCGTCTTGTTATTCATAGCCTTGGTAGCGTTGGCATTTGCCCAACGCCCTTTTAATGTTATTGATACCTATGAAGTGGCCAGTCGAGTAATAGTAACACCTGACGACAGAGAAAGCAACGTAACGCACCAATCCGACTCTTTTATTGGCGGCGAGAGGTTCACACAGGCTACCTTTGTATCCGGTAATGAGCTTCAAATGCGCTGCGCTGTCACTCCTTCGCAGGACCCTATGACTATTGGCAATGTTTTTTCCATGTCCAGTGATACTGGATTCATTGGAAGTTGCAGTCTTTTATATTCTGCTGTAGGAGGAGGTCCTTTTGACCCTCCAGAGGATTTTGTACAGTTTGGTGGAGGTATGTTTGTGTTTTATTTATTTTTTTCTTCTTTGTCGCCTGCACTAAAGCGATTTAATCACGTGCGAAAAAATCCTTTCTGGTTAAAAAAAATCGCCAAACGGAGGCTTCACAGTTATTAAAATCTGGAAGGAGATATTCTTTTTTTTTTTTTTTTTGAGTGGGTAACAAAAAAATCTCCACAAAAAAGAAGCGCTTTAATCATATTTTAACCACACTTTTTTTTAGATTGCTGGCTGATTGTTGTTGGTGAAGCTGATAATGAGAATACTATCTTTATCACCACAAGGACTCCTGCCGGTATTAGATCAGTACAAACCTCAGAGGCAAGGAACATCCAACGCGGAGAAGAACGCTTTTGTTTACCTGCTGCCGGTGACCTTGAGGAGTACCGGAATGTCACTTCATTTGAGCTTAGTGCTCGTGGTACTGGTATTGGTAACTCTGTAGATCTTCGAATCAATTTGGTTTGCTTTGCTAGTCGCGTGTCGTGTTGGCATGAGTTTTCTTTCCCTGGTATTAATGATCCTCCTCAGACAGGTATAAATTTGTTTGTGTACTATAAAGTTAACACTAGATTCAGGTGATGACGTAATGGTCACTCTCATTTGTGTTAATTTAGCTTCAAATGCTACCACTTATGATATCGATTTCCCATTCCCTTCTGCTAGTGGCAATATTACATCAGGCTCATGTTCCGGTGGCGTACGAACATTCCCCCCGTTTAAAGCTTTGACACTAACAATACTAGAATGCTGCTTCAATTGTCGACAACGCTTTAGTTGCAACCGATATTACACTTGCTCCGGATGGTATGATAACGTGTGAATTTGATGTCGTTCTCACAGGTAACCCATGTCGTTGACGAACTTGAGCTTAAAAAGACAATAGGAGAGGGCAACACCGGACCAATCCAAGCAAACATCTTTAACCAAGATTCCACTGCTACATCTAGATCACATGGAATGGGACAAAGGTACCATTTAATACCTGTAGAAATGTTCAATCTCTAAACAATGTTTTTAGAGAAGGGGTACAACTCTGTGAGGACGGAGTACCATCCAACTTTACAATCGACCCAGCATTCTGTCCACCTTTCGCATTTGATCCACTCGTCACAGCCAACTACAGGTTGTTGAACTCCCCTGATGGTGTAGAAAGTCCTCCTCCATATTGTCTCCGTCTTGACCATATCTTGCATGACGGTGCTGTTACACCACCAGGCGTACGTTAACGCGAACAACCAGTTAAACAAAAATCGTCTAACAAGAAAAAAACATAGGCTGTCCTCTTTGATTGTACTACCGGAACTGGCCTCGTTGTAGGTATCAGTGGTATGGACAATGCTGTACGCATCTCCGGATCTGTAATGGGTGGCGAGAAAGATCCTGATACAGGTGTTATCGTAAATCCATCTCTTCTCACTGTAGACATTGTCTTCAGGTACAACTCAAACACAATGGTTTATTCTTCATCATTATTAACAACCGTTTGTTTAGAGATTTTGTCCCTTCTAATGGTGGCATAGCTACTAATGATAGTCAAGCTATTGGTACTATTATGTTCCGTGGCGAAACATGGTTTATCAGAGGAAAGAGTGGCCCACCAGTACTTTACATCAGACCTCGTGGAGCTGGTGGTTCAGATATCACATTAGCGTAAGAACCTATTTTTTCTATTGTTAGTTCCTTTACCGTTGTCTAACACGGCATTTTTCCTAGTGGTTGGCTTGAGTTCTCTCGTAATGATTTCGGTCCTTACACAGCTGTATCTGTCAACGATTTCCTTGGTCTTATTGGAGAGTGTATTGATACACGCGTTGACATTCCAGATCGCGCACCTATTGCTGCACAACCTACAATGGCTGTACCTACAGGCCCACCTACAATTGCCCCAACGGCGACACCAACAACACGTGCACCAGCACTCGTTGCTAGTTGTCCTATTCGCTCGTGCAGTGACTGCAGTTGTTCTATGTGCCCACAATGCGCAAATGCTGCTTGTTCAAGATGTGATTTCGATAGTCCTGCATGTGAAAGAATTCTTACTAACTCTGGTAAGCTTGACTTTGGTTTTCTTTTTTTTTTTTACGTTTACTCTACGATGTGACTAATTCCTTCTTAAAGGTGATGTTCAAATTGGACCTTCAAGATGTATCATCGTTTCTATGAGCGCAGTTGTTGGAGGTACAATTTTTTGTTTTTGGTGAATTGACACTTTGTATTTGTATACTTACTTTGTATCCGATAGATATTACTGGTACAGATGGAGATGATTGTGTTAGAGTTGAAACTGGTGGTGTTGTTAGATCCATTGATCTCGGTGATGGAGACGATTGTGTAGATGCTCCTAGCGCAATTGCAACTACCGGTGGTATCCGAACAGGTAAGTGGCTTCATACAAGTCATAAATAAGTAAAAACGTATCGTTTGCTTATTGTTTTATCAAAAAAGGTGATGGTAATGATCACGTCCACCTCATCACCCCATTGGAAGTCGCTTCTGTCGATACAGCTGAAGGAGACGATTGTGTAGAGATTGATATGAGTGGTGATAGTAATACTCAATTATTAACTGGAACTGGTGATGATTGTGTCCGTATGGTCGGTGGTGAATTTGGTGATATTAATACGTCATCCGGAGATGATTGTATCGGTATCATGACAACTTTGGTCACTGGATCTATTAATTGTACGTTAACAACGTCAAAAAAACCCTTAGCTTCTTATTTCATTCTGTGTTCCAACCAACACAAAGACTAGACTGTTTTCGTATTTTTTTCCTGAAAACTAACACTTTTTTTTTTTCACAGCCGATGTCGGTTCAGATTGTCTTGTTTTGGGCGGTGGTAGAGCCGTTAATGTCGATACCGGTGATTCTGATACTGGTGATACTCTTTGTGCCTCCTTGGTAACTCTAAGTGGTACAATGTCGACTGGAAACACCAACGGAGAGAATTGCGTCATTCTCACAAATACAAACATGCAGTCATTCTCAGGTGGTGAAGGCGATGATGTTGTTATCATGACAAGAGCCAGTTCAGCTGTAGGCGATATCGATTTGAACGGAGGAAATGATTTCTTAGCCTTTAACGTCTCTTCACGCGCCAACACGCTGTCTGGTGGTGATGGAGAAGATATTATCATCGCTACAGGCTCTATTTTCAATAGCGCTGTCGGAAATGACGGAAACGACTGCTTGGAAGCTACATCTAATACTGGACGTATCAGCGGAGGCACTGTTAACGTAAACGGTGGTGGTGATATTGATCTATGTGTTGCTGATTCCACTGCACGTCTTTTCGATTGCGAGTAAACAAAGGATCGTTTACATATTTCAACAACCTATTATTACTCCTTAAAACCCTTCTTCTCATTTCACAACTCGAGAAAATCTGATAGATTGTATTTTTTGTCCTTTTTTGTCCTTGTTCATAAGACTTTTACTATTTGGACATAAAGCATTAAAAAAATACATTTAAAGAATAGTTTAATATCGTTTTCGTTTACTTTGGCTGCTGAGCATTTGTATTTTTGGGAAAGCTTATCGTAATAACCCAACACCCGCACTAAATGTCTAAGCAAATGTAATTAAGAGTGTTGCAGTGCTTCTCGCTTGTCCTTTTCCTCTTGGAGCGCTGTTGGCCAAATAAGGTGAAAACAATTTCACAACTTACACAAGCAACTGTATCATAAGGTTTACGCGTGTTCTTAGTTTTCTACATTGTGCAAGTCACAAAATCTAAAAACCTTTCTTTAACTTGCTGTACAGCAAATTTCAACCATCAGATATGTACCAGCAGTACACAAGAATCACTATGGCACTGGAAATCTAAATACAACGCGTCAATCTAGAAAAAGCAATTTGGAAGTTCGTATTACGTTAAAATACATTTATTGTTATAGGTGTTACATGGTGTGTGATGTTCTAGCAATGGGTAGCGCTATAGTGGGTAAACCCAAATTGCGTGAACACGCCATTAATGTTCAAGATGAGCTTTTTTTACTTTCTCTTCTTAAACTCGGCTAGTTTGGTTTTAAGGATAGCCTCAACAGCTTCGAGTGCGTTATCGAATACTTTTGAGTCGAACTTTTTCGCGTCATACGCTACTTGTAGGAACTGAACCTCTTCTGGTTCCAACGTAAGAGCACCGCTTCCGCAGTTGTTGAAGCCGAAATAGTGTTCGCACAATTTGGTAGCGACTTGCGTGGCGTCACCGCCTGATGCGTTCTTTTTGTAGCTTATGCTATCCTTGTAGAAGTGAAGGTTCTCTTCTGCGAAGTCCTTAGAGAGGAACTGTTCGAATTGGCTGTAAGCGTTCGAATCCGCGAGAAGAGATTGAAGATTAGCTGGGAAGGCGCTGTTAGTAGCTTTTTTCTTTCCATGCAAACAACCACAAAATTTGACCCTGTAGCAATAGCTTATTAGTTTAAGGCTTATAGATAAAAGAAGTAAAGTATTTTGTGTCACGTACATGATGCTAACTCAGGCTTCCACAACTGTAAATGATATTTTATGACATTCCAAATTTAGGAGTCAACTATTTTCTTTACTTACGAGAATAATCGTGAAGTGTTTGTCTCAAACTCAACAAGTTCATAATGAGGAGCATTTTACTTGCGATTAGTTTCGCTGTATCAATTATAGGCCAGCTAGTTGCTGGCGTGTACTATGTACTGTAGTGTGACCAACAGTATACTT
The DNA here is from genome assembly GCA_038496445.1 of Trichosphaerium sp. ATCC 40318. NCBI lineage: Eukaryota > Discosea > Flabellinia > Trichosidae > Trichosphaerium > Trichosphaerium sp. ATCC 40318. Next base: position 250,293 of record JALMLS010000017.1, read on the forward strand.
ATTATTGACATTTGAGCCTAGACCTCGTTCAATGCTTACTCTGAAGGTATTATGTCTATAAAACGCGTTAAATGACAATTTTGTAGCGTTTAAACAACAGTTAAACCTAACACAGCCAGAAGTTACTCTTATCGCTAGTTTGGGCGTAGTAGGTTGGGTTTAACAGTTTATTAAGTTACTTACACTGGTAGGCCAATCCTTCGCTTTTTTTCCGGGCTGGGTAACGTTAAATCATTAGCCAATTGTCTGGGGATTCCCTAACTGAGTTGTAGGTAACCGACAAATGCGGGGGACGATTCTCCGCACTCTTAGCACTCATTTATACCTCATTGCATGTGCGTATACGCTGACACACCACTAACGCAGTTACAGAGGGTATTTTCTTGTGTGGCTTGTGTTTAAAGGCTTTATCCCTGTAAATGTCCCTCTTCTCTCTTTTCTATTCTTCATCATAGGACAGGGAGGTGCTTTTGGCTACATGTCGACTCTCAGCGTTCAGGTGCATTCATAATCAGAATATTCTTATCGAAATTAACATCGAGTTTTTTTAAGGTTCGGAACTTTCCAAGCAAGTATAGAGGCCTTGTTATTGGTGTACTTGCCATGTTTTTTGGACTTAGCGGAACTGTATTCGCGCCGATATTTTCTCAAGGTTATGGTTCGAGTATTGTAACTAGAGGTATTTCACCAACAAAAAAATCACGTGTAATAAGGTCTTACAAATACTGGATAGATCAGGATGTTACTGGCTATCTTTTTTTTTTAATGATCACTCACTTGGTAAGAACAATCACATGATATCCATACACTCGTTGTTCGTAAGTGGTATCTAATAATAGTGCATAGGTTGTATACAGTTTATGTGTTTTATCTTTACACAATTTTTCTCTACCGCCTGAGGTGGATGATTCAACGCCAATGATAACAGCGGATGAAGAGGGTGAACAAGTGTTTTCAGAAGAAAGTACTCACTCTCAAAAACCAGTATGCTTGCGTACAGATTACTGGCTTGTTGTTATAGTATTTGCCATTATGGGATGTATAGTAGCGTTCACAGTGTATGTCTATGAAAATGAGAATTTTTTCCCTATTTTCTTTCTTTGTAAAAAAAGTTTGATTGTTGATAGGTACAATGTTGCTTATATTGCTGTCTCTTTGTGGGGATTAAATACATCTAAATCAAAAAAGATTATTGACGACATGACAATTATACTCCCGGCATTCAGTGGTGTATGTAAGTAACGTACTTATAGTTATGAACCTATTCTAAGTTTTTTCAATAGTACGACCTGTTGTGGGTTACATTTCAGATAAGTTTAAATACCATCTATCTCGTCAATGGTGGTATTTTTTTACTGGTGTAATCACTTTATTCTCACAAGCAATACTCATATTATGGATGAAAACTCCAGCAACATTATACATGTATGATACTGTCATCAAAATTTTTTAGTATTGACACTTTTTTTTCACAGAACTTGTATAATTATTGGTACAGTTTGGGGTGTTCTCTTCAGTCTCGTCCCAGTGCGTTAGGAGAATGCGATACCAATGATTTTGACACTTATATAGGCAATGTTGAGTGATTGGTATGATACAAAGAACTTTGGATTGTACTGGGGAATGGTAAATCACAAAGCTTTTTTCCCCTTGTTTTTTATTGTTTATTCTTCGTAGTGTATCTTTGGTCATGGGTTATTTTTGCTTGCAATGCAACAAATATCAAGCCAGCTTTATGACATAAACATTGAAGGTAACAATATTAACTGCTTTGGCGAAGGTACGCAAAAAATACAACCAACACAAATCATGAAAAAGTACAAACAACAATTGACACTGAAATTGAAAAAATAGATTGTTGGCGATCAACGTTCGCTTTGACTACGTGCTTGGCTCTTGTTGGTTGCTTTATTTCATTCAGCATGGCAATTATGAAGAAAAGATTTTAAGAATCCCATAGAGCTCAGATCACTGAAAGTAAAACGAAAGAAATCCAAGTTGTCAAATATTTCTTTTTCTCAGAGTTCGATAAAAAAAAACCTCCACAAAACGTCACCACACCACAATAATATGTAAATAAAACACCATTACTTATGACTTTGAAAAAATAGTTGCAATTTTATTTTTTACCCCTCACAACGCGCACTTTTGCTTCAAGTCTTTTTTTCTTCCATCAAAAAAAAAAAACAGAAAAAAAGAGATGCTTTAGAGGATGGTACATCTTCTTCTCTCTTCCTGAATTGGTTGTGGAGGCTGTGGTGATGGTGCTACAGGAGTAGCATTTTCATCTGGTTTCTCTAACTCTTCTGGTGAGGTGATAGTGTGATGAGATGTTTCCTACAACGCATAAGAAAAATAGTACTCGAAGCAATAAAAAATGTTGAAAAAAAAAAATCAAAAAAAAACCGTTTCTCATACCTCTCCGTAAACATACTCAAAAGCTAATTCTAGAACCTTCTCGACTGATTCCTTGACATTAGTACCATCATACGCTGACGCTTCAAACATTGGTACATCGTATTTGCACGTATCAACCCATTCTTGGGCGTATTGTTGAGAAACTGTTCTATCTTGTTCCAAGTCTAGTTTAGTACCAACCAATACAATAGGGAAATCCTTTTCGCCTCCAATCATCTAATTGTAACGTTATGAGCGCCGTGTGACATATTTCTGTTAAAGATCGTACGTGAGAGTAGATATGATCACGAATCTCGTCTAGATGGTCGAATGAAGCGCTTCCAGTGGTGTCATATAGCACCAAACATCCTGAAGCGGTTGAGTAATCAATCTCCTCGTCGCTGTATTCACTACCGGCGGTATCCTTGAGTGGGTTAGCTCAAAGTTGAGTTGTAGTGTAATTGATATGACGCGTACATAAAAAACGACACGGACTTTCTTGTCATTTATCGTTATTACAGTGTCTAGCTTCTTGAGGCTTGTGTTTTGGCTAATATCATTGCTGAAGACTTTTTTCTTCCATCTATGCAGGAAAGTGGATTTACCTGCACGCCATAAGCGGAAATAAAACAAAGGCGTAAACCACGCCGATAACAGCTTTTAGAAAAAGAAGAATTACTACTCCGAAGTAAACAAACGTACCGACGCCTGAATCTCCCACTAGCAGAATGTTTAATTGATGTGTTTCCGTCATGCTTGTTACAAATAAAAGTAGGGAATAATAATCAAGAATAATTATGACTGCTATACACTATGTTGCGCAGAGCTAGTAGCACGCTTCTGGACTTCTTTTGCCTTGTACCACGCGGTATATTTGTCCCACTGGTGCGTACCTTTCGCTGAACTTGTTTTGACATTTAAAACAGTATGCACGCGCGTGGTTGTATGTGATGGTCATAATAGCGGTTGTTTTTGGTTTGCAACGTACAACATTATGTTTCTGTACTCTTTTTCTGTCCTATCTCTAGGTAATCCAGTCACATGGGTTGTTTTGGCATTTTTATTCTGTTTTAGCTTTGGCAGGTATGTTTGAACCCCACAAACATCTTCTCTAACCTACTAATAGGCTATTCAAAGTATTTAACAACAACGACGCTCTAATGCAGTCTCTACGCCAAAGAACAGCGCAACGTGTACAACATGGTGAAAATGATGTCAATTTAACCCATTTACGCCTAACTGCGATGGACAGAGATTTCACGCCTGATGGTAATACCTGTACCACATTATTGCTAATTTTGAGCTTTAGACTATGAGTTGTTGAATCAGCTAGATCGTGCTTTGCAAAATACCAGAGGCGCCACTCCAGAGCAGCTAGAGCGCTTACCAGTGGAAATTAAGGAACCAGAATTGGCAGGAAGCGAGGCTGAGGAAGAGCCATGTATCATCTGTCTTGATCTAATAGCACCTGGACAATCCATTAAAACGCTGCCTTGTTTCCATAGATTTCACAGCGCTTGTGTAGACAGGTGGTTATTAACAAAGGCGACTTGTCCAGTATGCCAAGTACGGCCATTATAATAAGTGTTTAACCCACTAAACATGTGCATAGGGTGCCATATAAGTTGTACACAAAAAGGGAGAACTGGGATAAACAGTGTAAATAAAATGGAGTGTAAAGTAGACGATTTTATATTTGAATTATAACGGTTGACCACCTCTATTTACAAAGCTTAAGGTCACAAAGAGACCGTTATATGTATGTAAAAAGTCTAGGGGTGTTTGAGAGCCTAGTGTAGTAGACTGGGGGAAAAAAAAGAGACCATTAATTAATAACCGAAGGTCCTTGCTTCCTGCCTGTCAAAATTATTAACAATTTGCTTTATGTAGTGTTTTGACATACCTTTCCAAGCATCATGACTTTGAGCTCTTAGAAGCGTACTTGACTTATGTACATCTTCCATACCACGAGACTTTTTCTATAATGCTCCATTAGAAGTTGTCAAAACAAACCAAAAAAAGAAACCGAACGTGCCTCAAGTCTTTCTTGCTTCTTTTTAGTAAGTGGTGCAAGAGCAAATTTCTTACTACCACGTTCTGAAATAGCTCTCAATTCGAAATAAAACTTTGCATACCTAACAAGAGTGTTGAAATAAGATCAAAAACGTTACATGCCAAAAAAAAAAAACGCACTCTGCCGAGGTGAGGGAAACGTTAAATTTTAGAAGGTTGAGTAGATGTCTTTCTAGAATATTGAGATCGTTTACAGTGACATTAGGAAAGCAGCTAAGAAAGTCTACATTCCAAACAGCTTGATCTTCCCACACTAAAACAAAACAATGCCTGTTAGTGCGTGTACATAGATAAACAATGTAATTACCCTTAGAAGCAAGTATAATTCCACTAAGCGCTATTCTACGCCAATTAGATGCGTGGAGTGTAATACCTGTACTCTCTGTAAGTCTATCCAAATACGCCTGGGGTTTTCCGTTAAAAGCCATTTTTGAGGTGTTTTGTAATTAACGGACCATAGCCATAACTCCACATTCGGCGCTTAATTGTTCTACTGTGAAAATAACGTTAAGGAAATGCCATATAGTCTTGGTGTTTGGTGTATTCTCAAGATCGAGTTTACTGTCTTTTTCCTTTTTGTTTACGCGTTAGTAAAAACTACCGCATAGGTTACTACCATACCAAAGGATGCAAATGCTCGCTGAATATTTTTCTAAATGTTTTGTCTTTCGTATTTTCAGTTCCTTTCATGTTTCTATAGAATACTGTAGCCATACTATAGATACGGTAAATATTACGTAGAATAGCTTTTTTGGAAAAAATTGTTTTAGATAGTACCATTTGACAACTGCATCTACATCTGGTGCATTTATGGTATCTTTGATAAATAGAGTTGAGGTTGAGGACGATTTTTGCGAAATTGACCTCTTTTTCATTCCTTCCTACCGACACTTTACAAAAATACATATTTCTCTGTACGTACGACTGTTAGGTGTACAGCGGGCTTAACAGGCTCGTCGCTACTATCAGATGTTTTTCTGGCCTTTCGCAACAAAGATGGTGAGTGAACGCGCTGTGAAGAAGCTTCTGTTTCGTCTTCATCAACTACCCTTTCGTTAGGAAATATTTTTTATCAATTAAATGAGAAATTGGAATTTAGATCTTGTTTGCTTCGTCCAATAGCTACTGAGCAAATAAATTGGCGTAGAGGATGCGTACTGATGATAATTGGTTTCATCTCACCCTCACTGGTCTCTTCACCTTTGTTACTACCTCAATCGTTAGTAATGAGTCACAGAGCATAGTAGAAGACCGATTTGTTTGAATTTGCTACTTATGGACTTGTGGCATGCCACTGGGTGTGCACAGGAACGTACGTTTTTTCTGTTTGTGATGCCATAGTCTCCAACTTTGGTTGAGCGCTGTGATAAGTGGTGAATAAGAATAATTGGATGGTTAAGGCGTAAAATAGGCTAATTTGGGCTTGTACGCTAGCAAATTTAAGCGCTGTATTGTAAACGCACTGTATACATGGTAGAAAACATTTTAAAGTAATACAACAAAGCAATGGTAGTTTTGACTCACCAATAAAAAAATTAAAGTTTAAAAGTAGTCTTCGTTGTTTTTGTTAATTAGGATGACGTACAGACCCATTTTTTTTCTCTCTTCTCACGTGATTTGGTTATCTGGACTTTTATCAACAAAAGTGTTTTTTTTGATTGGGTTGTGCTTCATTTCTGTACGATACTCATATAACCGTTGCTATCCATCTATAAAGCAAACAAGTTTATCGGTTGGGGATTAAGTCCAGTGGTTTTCAAGACAAGACTCGTAGAGCTTGGCGAGCACTGTAGGATATAATGTTGTGTTATTAAATGTCGAGCAACGGGTTTGGATTACTTGAAGGCGAAACGATTTCTGTCTTAGTGCGTAAATAAATTTACGTTACTTGTCAAAAGAGTGTTAATACTGTTACTAGGTTGACGGCGTTACTGCGCTTGTTGGGTAAGCTTTAAGGATTTAGATATATTCTTCTTTTTTTTTTGTTTAACTATCGCTACTGCGCTTTGAGTACTAACGTAGCTCTTTTTGCTATTAATGCAGTTTTGAAACAAAGTATGAAAAGAATACAATATCAACTGGTCAATTCGCGCTATCCAATTATCGCATCATCTTCATCATTGGAGAGAGAGATAAAAACAATGTCTTTGAGGTAATTAACAAAAAAAAAAAAGAAACAATCAAAAAAAAAAGTTTGTGGTTGTTTGGCAAATAGACAAAAAACCAACTCCTACAAGATGTTGTCGTAGTTATCACGTGATGCAAATTTTTTTTTTAGATCCCTCTTATCACCATTGATACAGTGAACCAAAAATCGCAAAAAACGAAGTACAACAAGTCGAAGCAACTTATAATCACGACGAAAGATTTAAAGAGGTGAACAAACCCAAAAAAAAAAAATTCGATTCGATTTTCTCTAAATTTTTTTTTCTCTTTAGGTTTAAATGGACCTTTAACGTGGGTCAACATTCAACAAAAGTGTTTGCACTCTTAGATGAAATTAAAAAGAGCGCAAGCACTACAAAGGTTTTCGCATTCAGTTACTCCTTAAATGTATCTGATAAATATAATGGATGGACTATATACGATCCTGTAAAAGAATTTGAGCGTATGGGTATCAATCCAGGTAAAAAAAATAAGCGATTTTCTTTTTTTTTTGAGTCTTTCTGGATTGTAACATCACGTGATTTAATTGACTTTTCTTTTTCAAGATAACTCGCAATGGAGGGTATCTAACGTTAATAAATATTTCCACATGGTGCCTACTTATCCCGAAAAATTGGCTGTACCAGCTTCAATAACAGATGAGCAATTATGGGCTGCAGCAAAGTTTAGGGTATGCGTGAACGCACGTGAAGGTTTCTAACAAAATAAATTAGAGTAAAGCGCGTCTTCCTGTATTGACATGGAAACGTAAAAATAATCCTGCGGTCATAACTAGATGTGCACAACCACTTGTAGGACTTAACGTACGAGCGTGACGAAGTAAGTTATTTGGAACTCTTACTTTGCTTTGTTTTTTAGAATTCTCGATCAGCAGCCGATGAACATTTAATGGGTTCGTACAGGGCAAATTTAAGAGTATACACTTAGTGTTATAGAGTCAATCCTTTCATCTAATCCTCGTTCTAACACACTGCATATCCTCGATCTACGTCCAAAGGCAGCCAGGTAATATTGAACATGTTTTTGCTCACAATTGTTTTTCTAATACAATCGCTAAAGTGTTGCAAATCAAACTATTGGTGGTGGATACGAGCATAACAAGAGTTATCCAAATTGTGATTTACAATTCTTGGGTATTGATAATATACACGCAATAAGAGAGAGTTTTGAGCAGTTATCAGAAATATACGGTATGTAAAAACCAGCATTGAACGAGTGATGAAGAAAAAACACAAAAACCAACACAAAATAGGAAAGTCGAAACATCACAAACAGACATGGTTAAAAGCCATAGAAGGATCAGATTGGTTGAAATATACACGACGTATTATATACGCTTCAAGTACGGTTGTAGTACGAGGGGTTTACATTAACACAATTTGTAGGCAAGGTTATAAAATTTATTGAAAAGGATAAACTTTCTGTTGTACTTCATTGTTCAGGTAAAGGAGAATCCCGTTTTGGGAAAAAAACAAAAATCACGTGAATGTAACTCATGAGCTTACTTTCAAAAAAAGATGGATGGGACAGAACGGCTCAAGTTAGCGCTATAGCGCAATTGTGCTTAGACTATTATTTTCGTACTTTTGAAGGTTTTGCTATATTGATAGAGAAGGAGGTATGGTAGTTGTTTTGGTTTTTTTTTCAAAGTAAGTTCACATGTTTTGTGCGCAGTGGCTTCGATATGGACATAAATTTGCGGAACGTTGTGGTCATTCAATAGACAAGACTACATCTACTTCTGAGAGGTCACCTATTTTTGTTCAGTTCTTGGATTGCGTCAGTCAGTTGTTGCATCAGTTTCCGTGCTCTTTTGAGTTTAACAACGATTACCTCGTATTCATTGCAGAGTACGACTTTTGTCTATTTCTCCCCTGTTCCTACTTAGTTTCGTTTTAGGCATCTTTACAGTTGTAGATTCGGTACCTTTCTATATGATGCGCACAAAGAACGTATGGATAATGGTGTGATGCAACATACGGTAAGAGAATATAGTTATAGATACCAGTTAAACTTATTTTCCAAAAAAAAAGGTGTCAATATGGTCTTTCTTGAACATGAACAAGAAGCACTACTTGAATTCTTTCTATGTAAAAAACAAAAGCGTTCTATGGCCTAGCCATGCAGAAAAAGACTTACGATTCTGGGATGAGTACTGTATGAGGTCAGTAGTCGCCTACAAAAAGGTTGTTAAATTCGACTGTTTAACATTTGTTCAGGTGGTGTTCTGTTCAAGAAGAACATGAAGATCCGTTGGTTTCTTTGTCAATGAAGTTACACAAACTCGAAAAGAAAAGTACGCGCATTCATTCCTATCTTTTAGCCTTACACTCTTTTTCATCAAGTGCGTTCATTAAAAAGTAATGTGGCAAGTGTAAGAAAAGAAAAGGGATCAAGTCCAAAAATAGATGCGTACGGTTTGTAGATTTACTGTAGATTGTGAATCTAAAAGTGCTTTTAGGATTGAGAAGACTATTGAAGATATTTTTAGCGATATATCTCGCTTCCACTGCAAGAAACAGCATCAGACAGCAACACCGGATATGCTTAGTACGTTCGACGATGAACTATGTAGTAACAGCTTGGTTAGATACGGGTGCACGCCTTACAAAAGTTGGTACATCAAAGTCACCAGTTATTGTCAGAGCAACTCTTGGTTCACCGAATTGGGTACCTGATGGCTGGGTTAAGAGTTGTCACAGTTGCAAGAAGCAATTTTCTCGAGTTAAAAGAAAAGCACGTGATTTTTGGTAGTTAATAGTTTGAAAGAAAAAAGTGAAAGACTAACATTGTTGGTCTTTTTTTTTAGCATCATTGTAGACACTGTGGTATGGTATTTTGTGATAGTTGTACATCAAAGAGATTCCCAATCGAAAAGTTCAAAATATCTAAACCAGCACGTGTTTGTGATAATTGTGCTCTTGGATTACTCCACGAACAATCTAAAAAGATGTTGGACGTATGTTTCTTCTTTTGTTGTTTTTTTTTTCATCAGCTAATATTGTTTATTATCTCACGTATTCTTGCACAATAGGAGATTGTAACGAAATACCCAAAGGTCAACAAGCATAATTGTCTTAAAAGTGTATTTAGTTTTGTTTTAGTTAAAGTACTGGGTCGCTGGAAAATCGAAAGCAAATCCAATACAATCTACAAAACAAGCTAGGACTCCGAACTCGTCTAGGGTAGCCAGAAAGACTATTGTTAGGCCACGCCCACCAAGAAGACTAGCACCTTCAAGTGGACCACCAAAACTAACTAAAAGAAGGAGTCAAACTAGCTTAGATACTGGTAACGCACGAACAAGCTCAAACACATTACATAGGTAAACAGCAATATTTTTTATCACGTGATAAATTGATATCTAAAAATACACCTACAGGTCAGACTTGAAGAACCTCAGAGAGAAGATGGCATCTGATAAAGAAATGCGCTCTTTGTTACGCTGTAGATCGACATCCAATACAAGAGAACTTTACAGTACGACAGACATAATGAACGCTTCTTTTGTATTCTAGTTAGAGTGCTAACACTTCAGCAGAAGAGGAAGAGTTTGGCCCTAACACAAGAAGGCTTGGTACCACCAAACTAGCTTTTTCAAGTCCTCCTCAATAGGATTAGCGCACTCTTCAAAATCAAACTCATCCTACATGTCTGGCGTCGTGCCTGTACGCAACTCTGTTGATGGAGAAGCCGTCAAAAAGTTGAAGCGTACGTTTGGATTGGTTTGAAGTAAAAACCGTTTTATGCTTATTATGGTGTCCTGTTTTTAGGTGAGGCGCGTGAATATGATGCAGAAGTACTTCAGGAAGTGTTTGATGATGCCGTGGACGAAAAATGGTTGTGAGGTTGTTTAACGCATAAATTAACGTTTTTTAGCAGAGTACAACGGTAGTGGTAGTAAATTATTGTGTTATATTAGACTGTTTGTGTATTGAAGGGTTGTGACATAAACATTTTTTGATTGGCTTACGTTTGACTTTTTTTTTTTTTTTTTTCACAACCAATTTTTTACCCAACAACATGGCGCAGGCCAGCTACAGTGCCGCGTTGGCGGCGTATAAAGGTGGAAGCTACTCTGACGCAATAACGATTCTTGATGAATTGCTTGAAGAGCATCAAGACACTCCAATTTGTGCTATACTTCACTGGTACGTAGATTTATAGCGGTAGCGTTAACGTCGTTGTAGTAATCGAGCGCTATGCTACTTTAAGCTTGAGTTCTTTAGGAAAAGCATAAAAGCTTGTGATTGCGCAATAAAGGTTGATAGTAACTGTTTAGAGGCATATTTGCGACGAGGTAAACGGTTCCATGCACCTTTCTTTAATGTCACTTATCCGTACAGGTTTCGCTCTGAATAGCATGGGAAAGCGAAAGTTAGCCATCAAAACATTAAATGCTGGCTTATTATGCGTCGGTACGTTAAATCAACTCCAACGTGCTCTAACAACAGCGCAGGTAGTTTCGAGCAACACGTGGAACTATCCCGATGCATTAAAGGTACACAATCCTCTTAGTTATTCTTTATCGTTTATAACGCCACGCAAGCGCTTCAAAATGACGAACCTATCCCTCAACGAGGTATTGAAGCACCTGCCTCTTCATCTATCCCCGAACCGTTCGCTATCGTTGCTGATGATATGACGCCTTCATACCCTGTGCGTACAGGAACATGCCCCTCAATGGCTTTGTGTGGTATTTTTATTTACAAAAAGATCTAGGATGGAGAAGAAGTTATCAAGTTCCAAAAGCCAGTGACAAACATCGATTTGAGCAGTCAGGCCTCTAGTGTTGATGCGCTAGCGGCCTCCAAGCAGGTAACTATGCGACTGTCTATGTGTTAACTTGGTTATTGTTTTCAAGTATTTTAGATATCCATTTCTTTGATGTTGAACCTTTTTCTTTTGTTTTTGGCTTACTTTGGGTAGGTTGCTCAACGTCGAATGGTGCAACATGGTGTAGGTACCGTTGCTATTGACGAAAAGATAGGTACAGACGTTTACAAGTACATCAGTACAAGCTAAAACGTATTAGCAATGGGGTACCTTCAAGTCAACACCGGTAACTATCAAAACGGCATAAAACTCTTCAATGAACTTCTTGCTGTAAATCCACGCGTTGTGGCTGCCTATCTTGGAAGAGGAACAGCTTACGCTCTCTCTGGAGCGTTAGATCACGTGCGCAACCAAGAATGAACACAGTAGCATGTAATTCTTATAGCTTAATTTCTAGGCGATTCAAGACTTCTCCTTGGCTATTGGCATAGATAAGAAGTGTGTAGATGCTTACAAGAGACGAGGACAGGTTCGTGTTGAAGGAAAATCAGCTAAGCATCCCTTCACTTGCTTATTGGTTTACTGTTAGGCGAGAGCTGCTCGTGGTTTAACAAATGAAGCTTTGCAAGATTTGACAGAAGCTGCAAAGTATTCACGTGATCATGAAGTACTACAACAACGTGGTCTTATTTACTATAGACTCGTACGTGTCCAGAGACTTCTTTTTGGGTATTTGAGGCCCTTACACTTTCTATCTTATAGAAGAACTTCAGACGTGCTATATCTGATTTCGAGGAAGCAACAAAGCTAGACCACTCAAATAAAATGACATGGAACCATCTTGGTCTTTGCTATAATGCTGTAGGACAACCAAAGAAGGTGCTCTCTTCCTTAACTTAATATAATTAAGTCTTATACTCTGAAGGCTACTGAGGCTCATCTGAAGGCTATAAGTCTTGATAGAACATTCAAAGAGGCTTGGACTAATCTTGGACAAGCGTACAAAGATTGGGGTGTTTATAAAAAAGCTTCAGAGAATTTTACAAAAGCAATCGGTTTGGACCCAGCTTATGCGCATGCATATCACTTGCGTGCACTTGCACGTTTTGGTGTAGGCGATCACTACGGTGCTTTATCTGATTTCAACGCAGCCGCAAAGATAGATCCTACTCATACCGATTCATTGCACATGCGTGCTGTAATAAAACACGGGCTGGTAGGTTTATTTCAACAAGCCAAAACAGCTTGCTCTGACACGTGGTTTCTAGGGTATGTTCAAGTCAGCACTTGTTGATTATAATGCAGTTGTAACTGCTAAACCTGAGCACTTCGCTTGGTATCAGAGGGAATGTTTATTGTTTTGGCATCATAACGCTGATACGCCTATCCGTACTTATAATATGGATCGTAAGTTAAGTCCACCTTTCAAAGAAAATTGGTGTAAGAGAACGCACCCAAAAGTAATCAGTACGTTGTGACTTTCCGACATTTTATCTTTACTCTACTCTACTAATACGTTGTTACTTTTACAGGTCATACATACACACCTCAGAAGCCATTTAATAACGGTGTACCTGATATTGTATATAGCAAAAAGGCGAATGATAAGGCTACATTGTTGATAGATTACACAAGGAATATTGGACATAAACTACACTTGAACTGTCCTGGTTACTTATCTAATAAAAGACAACAACGTATGGCTGGACTAGCAGCTATTGAAATAGCGCAAACACTACGACATGTTTGGGGTACGCTGCCTCTTTTTTGGCTTCTTTTTTTTTCTGCTTCTTTCAAAGTGTGTTTATTTCCTCTAAAGGTAAAGGTAAGTATAAGAAACAAGCACCGTTTAAAGTGCCTGCTGGATCTTCAAGTCATAATGCAAGTGAACATGATTTCGAATGGCGTGATCTTTATGATATTTGTGTGAAATGGAGACAGTGTTCAGAGGTAAGCTTAAAAAAAACCAAACTTATTTTATGCTTGTTTATTGTTGTGCCAATATCTTTTTTTAGCCAAATGATCCTGTGTGGTGGGTTGATTTACTAACAAAAGAGCAATTCGCGGAAGGATTTGGATCACATACTCCACTAGTTACATGTACGATGACAAGAAAGCTTTTGATATTTGTTGAAATGACCTCTTCTTTTAGCTCAATGTGAGGTTGTTAGATACTACCCAGAATTCCAAAGAGCTTTTGGTATCATGAAAAAATTAGTACCAGAGCAATGCACAATATCATCATCAATGTCAAAAGCAGTTGAAGGTATTTAATGGATAATCTCCTAAAAGTCTTTATCCACTAAAAAGTTGAGTTGTTTCTAATCAATACGTGTTTAGGAGCAAAGACATACAAAGAGCTTTATAATATTATGAAGCGAGATTTTTGGGTTGTAACACCATGTCATAGTACTGCAACTCCAGGGAAGATAATGGAGGGAACAAGGCTTACCTTACAGGTATACAGTCAACATAGCATTTCTATGTTTGTTTTTCTTATTTTTTTCTGCAGTATGTACATCCTGAAGGATACGAATATAGCATAAGAACACCTGGAACACCACCTAGATGGGTTGATTATGATATCGAGCTTCAGTACTACTGGAAGTTACTATGTGCTGAAGCTATGAAGGAAACTTTGGATCTTGACAAGTGCGGCCTTTTTAGTGCTTCTTTTTTTTTTTTTGTGAGTTGCGGCTGATGTTTTGGTTTATTGTAGGGTTTCTAATTTAATCTTGTCTATCAACTTCTATTGGTATAATTTTATGCCTTTGTCACGTGGTACTGCTGCATGTGGTTATATTGCTATTCTTGGTATGTTCTTAGCATTTGGTATTGAGATAACTGGACGTGTACCAAAGAATATGATGGTAGATTGGGAGGTATGCTTTAACAACTGATTTTTTCTGAAAATGAAGACAAATACTGTTCTCTTCTTCTCCCTTTTCCTCTTCTGCTTCTTTTCTGGTTTACTTATTTCGTTTCTTTCGTATAGGGTATTTTGAGACCCACTCCTGAGTCGTTTATTTCTGCTTTATCACCATGGATGTACCCAAGCAGGACGAAAATTGATGAAACAAAACTGGATTCTCTTCCAAATTGTCGCGAAACTTTTGCTACTATTCGTGCTACAATTGCAGGTTTAAACGCTGCGTAATAAAATAAAGGCGTTATCAGTGCACTGTGCAAAACTAATTAACCAATTGTAAGGTGTCGAAACACAACTTCTTTAAAAGACTCTTTTATTTCACATTCTTATTTTATTCTTGTGTGGTGTAACAAAGAGTTGGTTTTTTTAGGGTTGAGTTATTAGTAATGATGTAGGATTGATACATAATGTTCTTTGTAAAATAATAAGGAGAAGAATACTGTTTTGTGTTTAGGCGTTAAAAGTCCAAACCATCAGCAATGCCAGCAAGCATATCTTCCATTTCAGCAAACTCATCAGTTGCAAAAATATCTTGGGTAGGATCACGTGCGTTTCCACTTTCTCCCCATGTTAAATCTACAGTATGTGTGGTGTCGCCTGGGTCATCATAGTCATATTCCATGCCCGAAGCATCAACAACTTGATCATAATCGAGAGAATCCGAATCATCTACAAAAATAGAATAAATGATCCATTTTTTTAAAACAAGACTCGTACACTCTCCGGCGTCTTTATTGTTCGAAATAGCGTTCATTTCCGCAGTGAAAGCTGCTAGTGGATCTAAAATAATGATATTAGTACACTAAGAATAAAACCACAAAGCCACAACATCACCAAACTGCATTGTTGTACAAACAATTGGCTTTTTCAACTCATCACAAAAAATGATTGAAACTTCAATTGTCTTTTGTTTTGTACGTACCATCTTCCGTGAAAGCATTAAAATTATAATCATAAACAGAAGACCTCTTCAACTCTTCTGCAATAGCTTTTTC
Source organism: Trichosphaerium sp. ATCC 40318 (assembly GCA_038496445.1). Classification (NCBI taxonomy): domain Eukaryota; phylum Discosea; class Flabellinia; family Trichosidae; genus Trichosphaerium; species Trichosphaerium sp. ATCC 40318. The sequence goes on from JALMLS010000017.1 coordinate 265,629, forward strand.
ATCTTTAACTTCTTCTTCTTGATAAGCTTCCTCACCACCATACTCTTCTTGATACTCTTCTCCATAATCATAATCATATCCTGTATCTTCCTCTTGGTACTCTTGTCCATACGCTGGTGACTCAGGTACACCATTAAATGCATCAGGTGTCGTATCAGGTACAGGATCTACATCAGTACCGAAATCATCAATAGAAAAGTCAACATCGAGGTTATCAAATTCAGCCAAGAATGTATCTTCCTCTTTTGGAGGTGGTTTTGGTAACTCATTTCTAGGCGGTTGTGCGCTTGGTGTTTCTTCACCAAAGTCTTGTGGAGTCCAATCATCCATTGAAGATCCAGTAGTCTCATCTGCTTCGAGACCCTCATCAGCTAGGAAGTCATCCATCATGTTCAAGACATCTTGCCCAGGCTAAAAAAAATCAACAAAAAGAAGATAAAGGTCCAGACGTACATCGTTTGTTGGTGGCGGTGAACGCTTTGGTGGATGCCTTGCTACCGGAGGAGGTGGTCCTCTTGTTGGAGCCTTTGGAGGATGTGATGGATGGTATGAAGGCACCGCTCTTTTTGGTGGCATAGGAAACTAATTGAATGGTAAGCCTAAAAAAGACGCAGTTGGAAAAAAAACTGCTAGTTTTTACCTTTTTGGGTGTGAAAGGCTTCATCATGTTCTTTTTCCTTCCAGGAGAAGGCCAACCTTTCTTAACTGACCTAGATTTCTTTGGAGATGGTGACCATCCTTGGTTTGGTAATGGCCATTTCTTCTTTCCAACAATTGGTCTTTTTTTTCGACCAGGTGACGGAAACCCTTGTTTTGCTTTCCTTTGTGGCGGAGGTGGTCCTTTTCTACTAACCTTAGGTGGTCCGAAACTCTTCTTAAAACCACCAGGTAGAGTGAATGTCTTTTTAGGAGAATGTCTAAGTCCTTTAGGTGAAGGTATTGTCTTTTTAAGTGGATTTTGTAAAAATCTTCCTGATTTTTTGTTTGCTGATATCTTTCCGTTAAACCTTCCTGATTTCTTGTTTGCAGATACCTTTCCATTAAATCTACCTGACTTTTTATTTGCACTAAACCTTCCTGACTTCTTATTCGCAGGTATCTTCCCATTAAATCTTCCCGACTTCTTGTTAGGTGTAAATCTTCCTGATTTTTTATTTCCAGATATCTTTGGAAGAGCTCTATCATCTGCCGCAGGAGGTAAAGGAGGTAACCCATTTGCTCTTTTAGCAAATCCAAATTTCTTTGGAGCTCGCGGTAAAGGAAATTTTGGACCTTTAGGTCCTTTTGGCATACGTTTACCGAAGCCTTTCTTGGCGCCCTGTACGTGAAAATTATTTTACTGAAATTGCAAAAAAAAAAATTAATGAAAGGACGCACACGAACTGGAGGCCTAGGTACGCCACCACACTTACCCTATGTATCATCTTTTAATATTGTTTTCATTCTTATTTAATACGTACTTTACCAGACGCAGGTGCTTTACCATTCTTTCCTGGGTTAGCAGTTAATCGCCGAGCACGCATTTCAGCACCTATCCAAAAAAAACTAAGAATAAAAGAAGACAAAAAAACAGTCCAAGTTTTACGCACGTGACCGAGGTACAACGTCCTTATACTTATCCATAATAGATAAAAGAATAGGGAAAAGTATTCTATAATGTCCATCATATATATCCTCAGGAGAACACCCCTTTATATTAATACCTTTAAACTTTAAAAATTTTAACCAACTCTCCAAGTTTCCTAATTTATCCTCAATGGAATAAGGTTCTCTCTTATAATTCTGTAGTTTTGTCCCTGTAAGACACTCTGATAATTTAATCAGACTAACACCATCTTGGAGATCTCCTTCGAGATTAGTTACAGTTATTTGTCTACAAGCTAAGTGCTTATTAAGCCAAGACAATATAACCTTTGTTGTTGATTGTGTGTTGCGGAACTGCTTGTTTGGGCCACCAAAAGCCTACGCATGCATCAAAAACTAGTACGGACATACGTTGATTCATTCGTACACGTTTTTTTACAGGTGGTGGAGGCAGCTTCGGCATACCAAACTTCTTTGGCATGCCAAACTTCTTAGGTAGGAAACCAAATCCCATTTTACGCTTTGGTGCTGGAGGACCTTTTCGTAGGGGTGGACCTGGATGCCTCCCTGGTGGAGGAGGTCCAGGGGTACGAGGTGGAGGCGATATTGCATAAGAAGGTGCGTGATTTCGTGGAGGTGGTATTATACCAGGAGGCGCTGGTATACGTCCTGGAGGCCCTGGAACCCTGCCAGGAGGTGGAGGAGAAGGAGCACCAGCTTGATAAGAAAATTAGTCAATACATAACACCGTCAACCTTCAAATAAAAAAAAACTTGTAATCTTTCTTTTGTCTCACCTGCACGTGGACCACCAACTTCGTTCTAACAAGCAACTTAGTACAAAAAAACAACAAGAATAAGAGGATGTGGCGTACAAGAAGAAACTGGAAATCAGAATCTCCCAAAAGCTCTAAACCAGAGCTTGACAGTGGAGCACCACTACTTCTAGACTTTGATAATGTTTGTTGCTCACGTCTATATGTGAGTGTTGGTACTTGATATGCTGTTGCTGAACGTTCTCTCTTTGAACCGCTACTATCTGTGAAGTCTACAACAATATTCCCTAAGGAGACTATTTGCTCTTGTCTCTTTTTAAAGAGGAATTTGTAATTATCGCTTGAAGTAGCCCATTTTTGTAGTAGGTCATACGGCTTTGCAGAGCTGTCGATTATATCAACTATTTAGTGTGTTAACAATACTTATAACACTATAGGCGTTATGAGTTGTCGTGTATACCTTTTTTATCGTTTTTAACCACATACAAGCCGTAAGTGTCAAATTCCGCTGTGACCAAGTTTAATCGCTTGCATATTTTGAATTTAAACGCGCTTGCTGTCATCCTTAGTATGTTAGTGCGCGTTGTAAGCAAATAAAAATACCTTTCAGTGAGCAAGAAGCTTTTAAACGAGCCATCCAATAGAAATACCTTTACAACACCCTCAATGCGTAGTTAGTAACTATTACCCTGTTTTTATTACCACTCACTCTGTCTGAGCCGCTCATTGTTTCAGGATTACTATTCACTCTACATTAACTGATTCTATACTGTATTTGCTCGACTTAGGAGATAATGTCTACAATTATAACATTGTTGACTAAAAAGCTTTTTCAGACAAACCAAAAAGGCGTGTGGTACAATATAACCATAATAGAGTTTGTAACCAAAAGTAAAAATGGGTTTATTGAAGAAGTTGTTAATTACACCATAGAACTGCTCTAAACTTCTGTATAAGTTCCGCCCTCTAGTGTCACAGGTTAACAAAGTAAGTGTCATACATAGATATTAACGTACTGCCTCTGTTGACAATAAACATGACTCCATCTTTGATGAGACCAGGGAATCCAAGCCAAAAGTCCTAAACAAGCGTTAGAACACGGTATGGCGCCAGAAAAACCACTTCTTTGATGGATTGGGTTGGGAACATACAGTATTTGGGAAGATCTTGCCAGTCTTACGGACAACGTTGTATACGATACCGCCAACGATGTAAACAACGACACCAAGAAGAAGTAGAATACACAAGATTGTACCAACGCTAATTTTACCTCCGCCTCCTGAAGGACCCTTACCACCAGGGCAGGCATGAGCGGAATCAGCACTCATCGTGATATGATTAGTACCATCAGTATCTTGGATAACGAAATTGGACCACTCTTAAAAATACGAGTAAGAATTTTCTTATTGGTTTGAAAAAACCACAAGTGATAGTCCATTTCATAGCGTACCGCCACTTCCACAATTTATAGTAACTAATTATCAAGTAAGAAGAGGGGTTGAGGGGGAAAGTTTTAAAAGAAATTATACTTACTCTCTGAAGACCTGTTTGGTTCATCACCGTCTTGATTATGTATTAGAATGATGTATAAAGAGATATTACGTACTAGGGTAGCTAATATGAACTCCTTTACCACCAGCTAGCGCAGTAGCGCTCTGAGCAGAGAAAATTCCAACACAAGCCTACGAAAAATAAGAAAAAAAAAACTTGGTTCCCAAAAAATCACCGTACCATAGATGTTTGTGTACCGTAGTCATCCCAGGCCTGGCATGCACCAAATCCAGTCGCGCATTTGTTCTTTTAATGTACGTAAATATGTTTTACCTAAATTTCTTACTTACGGTACCACAAGGTGTGGTGGTTTCTTGACATATCGATACTCTGTATTGGTATTTACCAGACTATAAACTCAATTAGACCTCACGTGATAAAATAAAATAGGAAAAGACAAAAAAAAATTTTCTTCGTACTGTGCAGTGATCGCAAGCTAGTTGACCCAAACCAGTCTGTATTTTGCCTTCGAGGGAACCAAGGTTGTATTTAGTACCATCTGAAGCCTGTAGATCACTACAGGCAGCGGAAGAAACGTAACTAACGTTGACAATAACGATAGTGGCCACAATGAGTAGCAATAAAGATTGCCTTGACATTTCGGAAAAGTTGTCTAGGTGGTTAGGATTTGGACTTAAAACAATGGATTAGTACACAACACAATGAAACAAAAACTTCTTAAGGCATGACACGTGAGATTTTGTTGTATTTCTTCAATCGCAGTTTACAGCTGTTTTCTTTGTACTATTTGTCTATTTTGCTTCACTATTTTTCAATTTAGGCTTCTAAACACGTGTCAGCATTTTATAAATGTTGTAGTGCGTCGAGGGTATCATCGTAGCGCGTGGAACATACTTTTCTCCATATAAATACAAAATGCGAAAACAGTTTCCATAAAGATGAGAAAACAATCCATTAATAAGTCGTACCTTGAATTCGTGTTCTTCGTCGCCACGTGGAATGTCTTCTGCCTTTCTTTTTCGATCTGAAGATGGTCCTCCTTCCTCTTGCGTATCTGTTGGTTCTACAGTCATGGAGCGAAGCCATCTCAATACGTTATTGTAATCTGGTAGCTTAGGCCAATTTGCCTCTTCACCATTTGGTGGAGGGTAAAAAGGTTGATGGATTTTCGAAGCCATGTCAACAGGAAGCAATACCATTTTAACACTATCAAGCCAAAATCGGAAATAAGCATAACACGTCAATGGTTTATCACCAAAGAGACGTTTAACAGTATCTTGTTGACTAGGATTTTTCACAGCAAAGAAGCATACTCTGCTCACTTGCTTTTTATCCTCGTCCTTTATTTGAACATGTAAAAAGTGATTGGCTTGAGTTTGTTCCAGTTCAATCTTTTGTTTAAAGGAATTAACTTAGCATACAAGAGGCACGGTGTATAAAAAAAGAAAGAGCACAAAAAATCTACGTACTTTTATACCATGACAATAGAGTGTGTTAGCATTGATATCAAGTAATGCTGGTATGTCGTTGATTATGTAGTAATTGCCAGCTAGAACGTAGTTCATTAAGTATTTATGTAACCTTAATTAAACTTGTATTGAAAAGATGTGCTACGCACGTCTGAGTATAAGTGGATTAGATCCAACTATTGGTTGTATACGTCTACCAAAGTTTGAACAACAAACAACAAGAACTTGCTCTTTGGAAGATTTTTGTGAGTCTAAATGATAAGCCCTAAGCATCCTAGAAACATCTTTTCTGAATCGTATAGAGCTATCACCAACCTTTTTTTTTCACATAAATATTAAGAGAACAATGAGTTGGATGTAAGTTACCTTATGTGTAAAGAAGCCGTAGTTGACCTTTTTTGTTTGCATATAAAACTCGCAACTACCTTATCCTTGTTAGATGTAATAGGTTGATTATATTACTTACTTGATCCATGTGCAGGTAATCCTATTATCGTGTCCTTAGCATTAGCTCTTCCTATTTGTCCCCAAAGCCAGAAAAAGTCTTCAGGTGCTACTACTTCTAGAGTTTCGCGGACTTTGTGCAATTGACTGGATTTAATAGCTCTTGTGATACCTACCATTTGCAAGGGATTTATCCTGTCTGCATCCGCATCTAAATAAAGGTAATGAAGGCTAGATAGCGTTTAGTGTACATAACATACCAACACGTGGTAAAAATACATATTTAGGTGATGCGATTGGCAAGTGCAAAGACTACACAAGGTGTCAGAATACCTGAAAATGGGATGTGATATTACTGTAACGTACTGCTTCTAGTTCATCTGTAAATAGCGTATTCCAATGACTTGGTTTACAAAGACGATGAATAGTGTGTACTACAAGAGTTTGTTACTATAACTATCACTTGCTAGCCTGAGAGCGTACGTCGATAGTCGATAAGCTTCATCATATTTTCTTGAATCCAGTCCATTACCAAAGCTGGTAAGCTAACACAATAATGGTCATCACCTTCTATGTGCATGTGCGTAAGAAAAGTTCATCAAAACCGGATATAACGTACGTTGTTGAGCTGTTGCAAGCATCGTATAAATGAATTCACATGGCTTTAAATCACCATCGATTGGTCTCAAGGTTAAACTTTTAAGCAACTGAGATGGTACTGGTACATCCGCAAGAGCAATTGTGATTAGCCGAGGGAGAGAATCGATAGTGTCTTTTAAAGGTTCACAATATTTATCCAATGACGTAAGCGAGAGAATGTCAAAAAACCTAAATGAACAAAATGTGATTAGCAACTTTTTGTTTGTTTTTTTTTTTTCCATACTTTCTCATTTCTAGTTCTGTGGAGGTATCTTTAAGTACAGGCCTCAGTAAATTAATGACATCTCTGACAAGTATAGGATACCCTGCAGTCTTGATAAAGATATTATCAACGACAAAGTTAACTACTTTTTTTGGAATCTTAATATTTTCAAATGCACTCATCAGCATTGATTGACATGTTTCCTTTGGGAATGACTATTTGATAATGAGCTTCTGTACACTCTAAGTAAAAAACTTACGTCTATTTTAATCCAATCAAAGTGAGTTGCTTCAGCTGAGAACAAGCAAGAGCGAGCTGTAAATGACACTAAAAAAAGAGCAGGATGCAGTTTTTCCTCAGCTACTTATTAGACTTGATAGATGCTTCAGTTGAAATCAAGTACCAGTACTATTTGCGAGCCAAATGTCTTTAATAACTTCTGAAAGGGCACTGTGGTATTTGTTTTGAAAAGCCTACAAGCAATGTTCAGATAATTGCAACAAAAGATAAATCATCTCACTTCGTCCTTTTTGTGACATAGTGTATCTGCGTTTATCACGTGAACAAACAGAGCCCGACCATCATTGTTTTTGTTGTAGTAATTCTTTAGTACATCAAAAACACTAACACATTGCTGTGGCACGTCTAACTACGTTAGTCATCAACCTGTAAGCATTTGAAGTACCGATTTGGAGTTCTTTGGACAAAAGTGTGCACAGCACGTGCGTTAAATACTTTTTAATGTCTGCAACGCCATCACCCGGCGGAGATTCTGTTAGATCCAACGTGACGTGCTTAGATGATTGAAGAAGTGTCATATCTGCCTTTTGTTCGTCCGTAAATGCAGCCGAAAACTTTGTCCATTGTTCTGTTTGAAAAAATAACGTTTGAACTTGGTCTCCTTTATCACTCTCGCATAGAACAGAAGAAATAATGCTATTGAGTGCCTTTTTACCTTTGTAGAAGTCAGTTGGCGATAACGAAAAATACTCAAGTTTTCTAGCATTTGTACCTGATCCTGTTGGCTGTAAAAGTAACGGAATACGCACAAACGTAGCGTTTTTAGTCTTCCAACGCTGTATTAGCTTAAATTGCTTTTGAATTATATCCACTACACTAGAAGCACAATGTACAGCAGTGAGCGGTAATTCAACAACACCTTCAGACGTTTTGACATCTTGGGCAACCAAACTCATTGTATTGGACACACGCGTTGCGTTTACAATGACCCAGTACAAATAACAAAAAGCAGTTACAGTCAAACGTCTTATTCTTTCTTTTTACATTTTTTAGAAGACTTAAGTACTAATGGCTTGGCTTCTCTGCCCATCATGTACATATAGTTTCCATGTTCTTTATACAGGCTATTAACACCTCCTTTCTTTACAGCAAAGTCTGCAAAAATGTATCCAGTACAGAAAGCGTCGTAAGCAGCCGAATGAAGTACCTTCTCTGTGATTATATACAAGTCTTTACCATCTTTTGGTTTATCATCAGAGGAAGAATCCAATTCCATCAACTCGCCTTCTTCTGACGGTTCTGTTTTGCGCCTTTTAGCTTCTGGCTCTGTCTTATGTTCTAGATTTCGCTTCTTGGTTTCGCTCAATGATTGGTTATTATTCTTGCGAACCTTATCTTCGTGATCAAGGATTACATTAATATCATGAGAATCTAGAAAAGAAGTTAGAACAGTGACTTAAAAAAAACAGCAATAGATTTTACACGTACAAGGACAAGATTCTCCTTTCCTACAGTGACCTTTTTTCTAAGGGTAGTGAGTGTTTGATGTAATGTGTAACACCCGTACAGCGTATGAGTTACAAATTCCTGATTTTTTCTCTACAATAGGCACAGAAGAAGGTTTAACTGAAAAGACAGGATTTGGCATAGGACAATCACAAGTTAAAAAATATGTGCCCTTTTTCTTCTTTCTAGCAGCGTTTTGACGCATTCTAATGATGGAATTAGACTCAATGGTTTATTTAGAATGTGGTACCGTTTATAAAATTGATATTCCAGAAAGTTGGCTTGCATTTTGTCTGATTTTTCAGCCATAAGTTTGGTGTCGTATATAACAGGAAAGATTTGATGCAAGTCATGACAGAACTGTTCCAAGTTATCTGCTAGGCGCCCTTGCAACCTAAACAAGGTAATTAGCTGTACATTCACCCCTTTAAGTGTCAATACCCTGAGTACAAGAACATAACATCCAAAAGACCATTGTGAACTATTACTGGCTTTCTGGCTGCTTTCATTGCATCAAACATGTCATAGAGGACATTGAGGCACTTTGGTCGGCGTTCTGATCTATACTTTATACCAGTGGCAAACAACCTAGCAACATACTAAGAAACCTAACAAATCACAAATGACACTCACCTATTGAAGTCAAAACCTGTACCAGACTAAGATAAAAAAATAAGTGTCAGTTCAAAAGTTTCGATACGAACCAGGAATTCAAGCGATGATGATCCTAATATCATTATTTGAGCTGAGGGACATAACGTCACACGTACCAACTGAGAATTCTTGCTTTTTGTAGCATATAACCGAGAAATTTGAGGCACTGTATGCTCGTTCGTATTTCTGGAAAAATGACATGAGCTACTTGACATGTACATAACAAACGCACAGATTTGGTGCTATCTGATGTAGGAACGAATAAAGATATTCCAATTTCAAGCATAGTTCTCTTCTCGATAAATTTCTTTAAATTAACGTAGCGTACACCAACATCACTTCAATAGTTAGACTTTGAATGAATAAAGCACATACGGTGCCATTAACCCATCATCACGAATAGTGTTTGAATCAATCCCGCTAAACTCGGTGTCTATGCTTATAAACTCTGTAGCGGACGTCAAAGTTGTAAATTCTGGCAAGACACGATCTGCATTGTTTCTATGACGTTACGTCAACGCTTGAGAGTCATATAACAATAACTAACCTATCAACAACGGTTGCGGTGTATTCCATGCTGCACTACTTAAAAACGCCAAAATTAAACTGGTTAAGTACGTTCACAGGTAAAAAGACTGCGTAACATTATGAAAGCAGCGTTCCTCTGTCTGTTGGTCGTGTGTACAGCACTGGCCGTTCAGTTTGTAGACAAACCATCCCCTCCTCCACCTGGGTCGCCTACGGCACCCCACCACGAACCCGAAGCCGTACTGAATTGTACACGCGAGTACGTCACTTCAGGAATCAACAATTTTTAGCTTAGTGTCGTAAGGTCAAAAGACGCTGTTTTATGCGACGGAGAGAAGTTTGAGCGCCTCGAGATTGACGAAGCTGGTATTGTTTTATTACATTGACTGTTTGCTCACCACGAGCAGGTAGCAAGTTGTTTTGGATTCATTTGTCCATGTCGCTATTTTGCGTATTGTTTGCTGGTTTAATGTCGGGATTAACAATGGGTTTAATGTCTCTAGACGTCATGCACCTGGAGATTCTACAGAAGGTACCAACGCCAAAAACCCCGATAATATTCTGCCTAACAAATACTCAGTCGGGCTCGAAGACTGAGTCAGCGCGTGCTGGAAGAATCATACCTCTCGTAAAACGTCATCACTGGCTTTTAGTAACACTCCTATTGTGCAATGCAGCGGGTAAACTACAGACATTTGACACTTGATCCAGCTTGCGCCCAGCTTAACTTTTTTCCCCTATGTAGCTATGGAAGCGCTCCCAATCTTCTTAGAGCACCTCGTTAACCCTATCATCGCAATCGTAGTATCAGTCACAGCTGTACTATTTTTTGGAGAGTACGACTAGCCTTTTACTAAAATGATGTCTTTTTGCATACTTACGCTTGTAGAATTATTCCGCAAGCCATTTGTACCAGATACGGTTTGGCTATCGGCGCAAATTTATCTTGGTTTGTTTGGGGCCTCGTTGTTGTTACATCTCCACTATCTTTCCCCATCAGGTTCAACATCACTGACTTATAGTTTATTAACTGATGCTAGTTTATTGCTTGATTGTCTTCTTGGTAAAGATCATACAACGTTCTTTAGAAGAGCTGAACTGAAAGAACTCGTTGCCATACATGCATACGCACCTGATATGCAACCTCATAAACATGGAGAAGCAAGACATGGTGGACCTTTGTCCATTGACGAAGTCACGATTATTAAGGGCGCAATTGATATGAAGACTAAAACAGCTATTGACGTTATTACTAACTTGGATGAAGTATACATGCTCCCAATAAGTGGTAAATTAGACAAACCAACAATGACAGAGGTAAGCTTGAATCAAACTTTATTTGTTAATCTATAACCATGGATGTAGATACGCGAGAAGAACCACAGTAGGATTCCTATTTACAGATTCAGTTCTGATCATATTATCGGAATGATTCTAACAAAGACTCTTATACTAATGGATCCTAATGACGAAACGCCATTAGACGATTTACCAATCCATCGTATGCCTACAGTAAATGAGAACACTCCACTGTACACTTTGCTCGATATCTTCCAGACTGGGCGCAGTACGTGCTTTGTTAGTTAATTTTGTCTAATTGCTTCATAGGTCACATGGCTGTAGTCAATAAACCAGATAATATTACACCAATTGGTGTCGTTACTCTGGAAGACGTTATAGAAGAGCTTATTCAAGAGCCTATCGAAGATGAGGCGGATAACGCTAGAGGTAAACCTGTAGTTCTCACAACCAGTGGAACAGGGATAGGTCATCGCCCTACCATTCCAAGTGCTATCGGATTGGCACGCTCTGCGTCATCCACAACTGCAGTCCGCCGCAAGACGCCACGTTCTGATAGTACCAGTAACGATAAAGACACCAATGATAGTTTGGAACCGCTCATTCGACTGGAATCCGACGTTGAACAAGGCCCAGGCAATGTAGATGACCGTCACTCCGTAAATTAACTTGTAGTGCGAATTAAAAAATAAAATCTCTGGCTGAGTTCCTCTTAACCAAGTGTGACACTTACATCCGCGTCGGATTACTTTTTCCTCACTGTAAAGGCATTGTGAGGCTCTTGGTTATGATTTGTTGAATGACGTTTCACAAATCCTCATTGCTTTAGTCGGACGCTCCGAGCACTACTACAGAACCAAAGACAGTACAGTTTACTCAGTGCCACGCTTATTGGGCTACAATTAAGCAAGCGATTATTTCTTTAAGTTTCAGAGCTAAACGAGCATGGCAGGTGGGCAGTTTGACTTTGAGGCTAAGTGGGTTGAGCTGCAGAAAGGCCTAGAGCTGATAGTAAATATCTGCTTCAATATTGATAAAGAGAGCAAGATCGACTTCAAGGAATGGCAGTTGCTTTACCAGTATCCTTACTACTTCATTTAAATACTCTAGCATCTATTACACTTAACTATAGAGCGTTGTGTATACCTGGTGCACCAGACAAGAGGACGCAAAAAAGGATGAGCTGTATCAGAAAGTAGCTGATTTTTTCGTCGTTACTGTCGAGAAACAAGAAGAGGTAGTTATTTGTAATTTTATGCCGCGTTTTTAACGTAGTGTAACGTCTTTGTTGTAGATCTTGCGTGAAAAGACAGGTGTCGTACTTTTACGCAATTTCCTTAGTTTATTCAAGTATTACACAACCGCCTCTAAGATGATCAAAAAAATTTTCCAATACATGGTACGTGCATTTACAATTTAGGTATTTAACGATAAAAAGCACCGTTATTGGATCCCAGCGCAACAGCAGGCGCAACAAGAAAAGAAAGTCAGAGATGTTGATGTGGTAAGTGAACTAATTACGTCTAAAATAGCCGTCATCCATAAACAACTTTAAAGCGCTTCACGACAGGCTATTTTATTCTTCGAATGGTCAAGTAACGTGTTAACATAATCTTTTTAAGCTCTCGCTCGTTAAATGGCGTACGCACTGCTATGACAAACTCAAACCAAAAATATTGGCTGCTCTACTAGGTAACTAATACATACTTTAACGCAAATTTTGAAAAATTCAGTTTAAAAAAAAAGGCAAAAAAACTGACCAACAAATGCTTTGCTTACACTGAATAGACCTTGCTGATCTCGACAGAAATGGTGAAACTGTAGATAAGAGTCTTTTTTCTAATATGGTCCAAGCCTACAGTGCGTAGAGATGATAAGATTGGATGATAAAAGTCGATTAATTTTTTTTCTTTTTTATTTTAGTTCAACTTGGTGTAAATGAAGAACAACCTGTATTGTTTTATCAGACAGAATTTCAAGACCCTTTCATTGCTCGCACAGAAGCTTTTTATATTAAAGAATCTGATAATTACTTGCAAGAGAACAGCGTCTCACAGTATATGCAAAAAGCTGAGGAGCGGTTGAAGCATGAAGAAGGCAATGCTCGTGGTTATTTACACCCTGAAACAGAACCAGTGGTGCGTTTGAGTTCTTTGTCAAGAAGAAAGCAGTATTATTTGTTTGGTTTTTTTTTTTCATTAGAAAAAGGAATTACTTGCGCTAGTTACCTTGCTGATACGTTTTTTAATTTAGTTGCAAGCAGCTTGTGAAAGTGTATTAATTGAACGACATAATGAAATCCTTCAAAATGAATTCCAAACTATGTTGCGAGACGAAAAGGAAGATGGTGCGGACTCATTCTTTTTTGTTGTTGTGTTTGGTTTCTAAATATTTTTTTCTTGCTTAGATATGCAGCGCTTTTACTTTTTATTGTCACGTATCGATAGTGGTTTGAATGCTAGTTCTGCTACAATGAAAAATTTTCTAAAGGAAGTCGGAAACGGTGTCATTGTTGAACAATCAACTAAACTCGATACAAAAAAAGCGCTTAAAAATTCTGTACCTTTCATGCATGAGCTTCTTGCTGTACACAAAAAGTATGTTGGTATTATACGCAAGTGCTTTTCTGATCACAAGCTATTTATCCAAGCTATGGACGAGGTACGTTATAATAGTTCTTATGGACGTCATAGTGGGCGGAAAAAAAAGTTTTTTTTTTGAATTTTTTTTTTCATTTCTAATACCTTGTGTTAAGGCATTTACCTTCTTTGTCAATAAAGAAGTAGGCGTATTCTCTATGGCTGAACTTCTTAATTTCTTTGTTGATCATGTTCTCAAAGGAAATGAAAAATTGGCTGAAGATCAACTTGAAGAGACTCTTGAGGCTACTGTCCGCTTGTTTACTTATTTTGATGATAAGGATGTATTCTACATGTCCTTCAGACGATCATTGAGTAAGCGTCTACTATCCAGAAAAGTAAATGAAGATGCTGAGCGCAGTTTTATCGGAAAACTAAAGGTGAGTTGTTAAGGTTTTTTTTTGTTACTTTTGCTGTATTGACATTTTTATAGATGAGTTGTGGTGATGCCTATACTAAGAAGTTGGAGGGTATGTTCAATGATATCAAGCTAGCAAGCGAAAAACAACAACACTTTAAAAACTGGATGGTCGAGAAAGGAAATACTCAAACTGTTGATCTATCGGTCATGGTAAGAACTCTTTATTGTTTTTTAAAGCTTATTAAGTCGTTTTAAGGTACTCAACGACTTATACTGGCCGCTTAGTAAACAAACTGAGTTGCAACTTCCAACTGAACTCATTCAATGTGTTGGCTTTTTTGAAGAATACTATCACACGTACGATGTTCAATTCGCTTGGGGTACACTTATTTTTGCTTACTTATGTTGTAGAACAACAGAAAAGAGAAAGTTGAAGTGGATTTACAATCAAGGAACTATATCTGTCTATAGAACATACAAGGATGCTAAAGGACGAGCAAGGAGGCTAGAATGTGTTGTTTCATGTATTCAAGCTTGTATTCTTAACCTTTTCAATGATAATAATGAAATGACGTTTAAAGAAGCACAGAAACAACTCAACTTATCTCCAGACGTCCTAAAATTTTCCATACATCCATTGATATTCGCAAAGTCTAGACTCTTGACACGAAAGAAGATTGAAGGAGCAAAACGTACGAGAATTGTTTCCTTTTTTTTTTTTCTCCGTGAAAGAAGGCTTGCGAGGTGTAAAGGAGGTGAATGTTTTGTTTTTCTGAGTGTTTCTTTAGCTGTTGGAAGGAAACCTATTGACGAAGAAGATATTTTTGTCCCATTCAACTTCCGTAAAGTACCAAAGAACAGAATCCAGTATCCTCCTGGATCCACACGCTTGATTAAAAAGGAATCTAAGGAAGTCCAAGATAGAACTAAACATGAGGTATGTATTATCCACATGCAGACTTTTTTAATTGAATGTCACAAGTGTCACGTGATAAATATTTTTGTGATGTTTTGTTTTATTTGTTTTTTTTATTTACCGTTTGTTTCTAGCGTATTATAAAGATTGAACTTTCTCTTGTACGTGTGATGAAAGCACGTAACGTATTATCTGTAAATGAGCTTATCACTGAGGCTTCTAAACAATTACTAAAATTCTTCCGACCGGATCCTCGTTTGGTAAAGAAAAGAATTGAAACACTTATGGAACGCGGTTTTATGCGTCGAGGTACGTTCTCTGTTAACATGTCTTTAATTTTTTTTTGTTGCTGTTCGTTCTTCTGAACTAAGTGGTTTGTTTATAGATGATGCTGATCAAAAGGTTATCCATTACGTTGCTTAAGAGTGCTTGACTTTAGCGTGTAAAAAACGTCTTCACACAAAAAAAAAGCAAAGAAAAAAAATGAAATAAAAACGCCTAGCGAGACACTGTAATAAAATTTGCGCTTGTAAAGGAAGATTACAGTTTTTTTCGAATTGTTTGTCTTTTCGTTAGGTTGACTTTGTTTGAACCTACATTCGCACATAACGTTACAAATAGCGACAAGAAATGGCTGTACATGCTTGGTGTTTGTAGCGCTCCCTTTGTACTGCGATTGTGTCATGTAAATAGGTACCAACGCTACAGAACACTCCATTCGCTTTTATATTAGCGTAGCCCCTTATTGAGTAGCTTTAAATGTGTTCTCTAACGAACAGTACAGTAAAAAGGTACATAGTGTACCAGGCACCAAGCACGTAACGGGAAAAACTATTGGGGCAATAAATACGGACTGTCCAAACAGTACAGCAAATTACACAAAGCCAAGACACTACAACATAACCTACAATCATAAGAGGTGAATTATAGACGTCTGCTGTTTACCAGTACTTACAACAAAGTTAGTAATCTTGTACAACCATTACCGAAGCGTAGACGCTTACCCCACAAGCACTGGACCGTGCACGAGAACATAGTACACTTTGCTAGGTTTGTAAGTATACATCACTTTAGTTGGGCTTTATTTACCATTTTCAGGCAGAAGCTTCATTGAAAATTGTAAGTGTAACGGATTGGTTCAACGTGGCGTATCGAGATCTTCTTTTAATAGATGGAGGTAGATCTGTTATGAATCACTTTGATTGTTCTACAAGACGCTTCTTAAAAAGCGTTTATCCTGATGTAGATTGGCATCCTTGGAAATTCAGTACAACTATACCTTTCATGGGAAAAGTTTTTATTTACATGTTTTTCAGAAAATTTGGCACAACACGTGTGGACAAACAAAAATCACGTGGAAACTTTTTTGGATGGACTTGCATCTAGATTGAGAATAAAAATTGTAGAGGATCTTACTCGTGTGTCAATGGCACAACTTGATAACAACGGCGGAAGGTGGGTCTTAAGTTTTTTTTTGCAAAGCTAATGAGATTAGAGGTTTACGTGAGTATTGGCCGGATGTTTTACCTCAAGTGTACCCAAATATTGAATGGAGATTAGAAAGCGATTCTTCAAATGTTATAAGATACCAACAGGTTACGTTGGTGAACTGTACATCAGAGTTGTTAAGACGATAGTAAAACGTATTAAATTACTAAACTTTATTCTAATTAATTGGTTGTTGTGGTTCTAACTGATGTTGTTGACATTGAGCGTGTTATTCTTGTAGGCTTTCTTCGTAATTCCCAAGGAACAAGAACACGTCTAATAGGTGGAACTGTGAATATAATACCTATAACGAGCGCTATAACGATCTAGTACAATAATTAACATCAAACTGTAAATCTTTGTCTTTTTTTTGACTTACAAGAACGCCCACACCAGCTGCAACAATACCAATGGGAAACTCTCTATCACACTCTTGTTTAATAGAAAACACGCCATGTAGCCTATAAAAACAAACTCAGTAAAGTGCAACAAAGAAGCATAATTACGGAAAAGGAAAATAATGAGAATAGTTTTGTACCCAACACTTGATGTCTCTTGGTATACTTCGTAGCATTCTGGTTCTTCTTGTATTATAACTCTACTACCTACTACGCAGCTTGAAGATATTATCAAAATCTTACTTGTTTTGGCTGGATCAATCTGTGATACGTTAATGTTCAACACTCCGCTATCTGAGTTAGTGAAACAGCCCGATATGACAAGTGGATTGTTTCCATTGTGGAGTAGCGTTACAGTTCCGTTGTTGATGAAATCTCCTGTTATTGTTATAGAATCGTTGACAATAATATCAATATTATTTAGGACATCTCCTGTAATTGTACACGAGCTCACATTGGCACTACATTTTAAGCAAGCTTCTGATGAACATTCAGCTAAAAAAATATTCAGTCTTGATGGTTTATTAAAATGTAGTCTGTACTTGAGCTCTTGTTCACTTTTGGTGATATAGTTGGAGTGTTTGCCCTCGATAAAAAATATGTAGGTGCTGTCGTTGATTGCGTGGGTTCCGGAGGTCGTGTAGGTTGTATTGTGGATTGTATGGTTGGTGTGGCCGTTGGCACTTGAAACATTGAAGCACATGGCATGTATGTATTCAAAAGTGGGTCAGTGAAGTGCATATTTTCTATAAATAATGTAAGCTGATAGGAAAGGAAATCACTCAATTGGTGAAAACAAGGGCAAAAAGAAAAAAGTAAGAAAAAGTAAGCTTACGTCCACAACATGAAGATAAATTGCAAACATCGCAGGGAATGCTATTTCCTGTAATGGTAGAGCCACACGCACTTGTGGCACCACAAAATAAGACGCTATCAGCGAATGTAAGGTGTGTACTAATGCCACAACCAATGTCGGTTTCGATTGCTTCAAAAGGCTTAGATAAACGAAACAATAGTACAACTTACATGGATGGAATGCAGTGTATCTAGAGTAAATATTAGTCACTACTATTATACTTTTGGCTCTCACCTTAAGTTTAAGTCCGCGTTTGCATATACAACCTGTCGATTCACATCTCTTTGTTGCTGATCAGTTTTTTTGATAAATGTATTGACTTACGCTAAGTGGCAGTTATCCGAGAAGTACGATGATTCTATTGTGAGTGCGCTTCCTGAATAAATGGCACATCCTAGATATAACTAAATATTAGTTGTATTGAGATGATAACGATACCTTGAACGCCTGTAATAGGAGAAAGACCAGATAGCGAATTATTTAAGAAAACTGAGTTTTTAACTACAAGTATAGTGTTGCTCGAAAACACGGCGCCTCCACGTATCGATAAACCTTAGGTATCTCGTGTTAGTACGTCGCGTTAGAAATACAACTGAATACCATGTGACTCCACAGAATTTCTATCGAACAAGCATCCGTCAATATCAGCCTTTTCAACGGATTAATTTACGAAACTACAGTGGTCGTACTTGTGATACACTGTCAACGAACATAGCACCGCCTATTCAATGTTATTAACACCACTGCTGTGAAAGCAAAAAAAGGAGTTTCTAATGGCATACCTTCGGCTTCTACTAAGCTGACAACGCTATTTTCTATAAAATGACATTGACTCATGTCTAAGGATGAAGCAGCTGTTATAAACAATCCTGCGCCTTTTGAAGAAGCGTCACGTTTCACCGTATTATTAATAAACTTAGTTCTTGTAATTTCGATTGCACTACCACCTCTTTAACAACCAATACGTGATAGGCTATAGTAATTACTACCTGGTAAATATGGTCAAAGCACCTCCTATAGGGTTGTTTATAGCATTGAGGTCTCTGAAAATACAATCTCTGTAGACGATGTTAACACTCACGTTGAATCTTAAAACCAAAAAAAAATCACGTGCGTTACAGAAACAGTCCGAGCATGATTTATGATAACTTGACAACCAACAAAATCTATGTTCTCAAAAGTAACTCGTTTATCTTCTCCGTTAATGACAGAATATGAATCGCACGTGACTTCAACCCTTCCACCAACTAGTGTCGTTAACTTGAATAAAACACGGAATAATTTTATGGAATAACAACCGTACACGAGTTCACCACGACATCGCTTTGTATGCTCACATGGTTTGAAAGCGTATGAGCAAAGTTGCCAAGTGTAATTGACGACAAATTTTGGGATAAATAGCATGAAAGGTCATTAGCGCATGGCGAAGTCTGGGATGTCATTTCTTGAAAAAAAAATATGAGTTGGGCTAGTTTGGGCATATTTGTGACGTCACCTCCAACACTTTTTCCCAAATAGAATGCTACTATTACAAAACATAATATACAGGGATAACTCATATACTGCACGTGATGCATTTGTACACCCAAGATCCTCGCTGGTTTTGAGCCTAACTTAACATACACGTCAGGTAAACTAAACCGAAATACTTATTAACTTCACCTGCTTTCAGTGAATCTAGTGCATTTATTTGTTTCTCGCTTTATAATCAATAATGATGGTACC
The DNA here is from genome assembly GCA_038496445.1 of Trichosphaerium sp. ATCC 40318. Taxonomy (NCBI): domain Eukaryota; phylum Discosea; class Flabellinia; family Trichosidae; genus Trichosphaerium; species Trichosphaerium sp. ATCC 40318. Next base: position 284,885 of record JALMLS010000017.1, read on the forward strand.
ATTACTTCGAGTGAACGGTAGCATATTGATTGTTGTTGGAATTAAGAGGTGTAATTGCAAAAGCAAAGCAAAGATACAGGTATCTTTTACAATTCTGCTTTTCTAGTATCGGGTTTGCTCTCTTGTTCTGGTATACTTTTTTCGTATATTGGTACGGTGTGAAGTAGTTCTAACAATTCCTTCAAAGTTTTTGTTGTGTCTGCAATCTAATAGTAACAGTAAGAAATAGTTGTTTTCAAATGTTTGATGTTAAATCAATTTCTTTTCTGGTCACTTGTAATACCTCACTGTCAGCGTTGCACGTGTTGTAACCGTATGTATCAATACCTATGATACCCATGCATTTGTTGATCATACTTATTATACCATTGTACCATTTATCACGAGTATCACAAAGGTAATTAAACTTCATTGCGCTCGTGACAGCAACAATTTTGGGTATTTCTTTTGATAACTTATCATAGGCTTTAACAGCACTGTCTCTTGAGATCTGTACGCGTATTGCCTTTTCCTCGGAACTGCGGAGTAAGCTTTGGATCATTGCTCCGTTCATCGTGTCGATAATGTCTTCAACCTCAATCACAGTCCGTCTACTGAAACGAAGATAAACAAAAAATACCATACTTAATCCTCATTTCTTACTGTCGCTTGGCAGAACCAGCCAAGCGATAAATAGTCTCCCAGCTTTCTATAAGTTTATAGTGAACTATTGCCAGTGTGCAGTGATCCACCAACCAATGAGCAGCGTCGTGAAGCTCATCAATGTGTTTTTCTCTATCAGCCTCAGAAAACAATGTTTCTGTTGTATTTAGCCTTAATTATAGCGTAAATCATCGTCAAAACAAGCTTTCACGTTGTTTGTCACGTGCCTTTTATTTGCATACGCTAGAATGACCTTACCATGCTTATATCGCTCTTTTATATCCATTAAGTGGTCTGGAGTGATAATAGCGTGTGCGCCAACTAGAATAAGCGCCATGACCACTATTACGTTCATGATTGCCTTGTGACAGTATCAAACAAAAGCAAAGCGTTGTAGCCACAATGGGTAAAGAAAAAAGTCTCAGCCCGATCTTTGGTGCCTTGGTCAAGAAAGGTATTGTGCGTCTTTTCATGTTAGCCTGCTAAGTATACAATCGCGAGACTGTTCGGAAACACTAGTTTTAGATATTTTTGTTACATCCGGATGTAATAGTTTGTCCGGATAAACTAATTTGAGCGCAACCACAAAAAATATATCCGGAGGATTCTCCACTTCAAAAACAATAACACAACGACCACGTCATGTCTGCAACAACATCTAAACTACATACTGTATCATTCTGGGATAACCTGGCAAGCCAAAAGAAAGGCGGTGATAGCATCGGAATAAGTATGATGAAACAACACATGCGACACGTTGTGGCTGCTATGCCAAAGCCAAAGAAAGGACAGGTTATTCTAGATATTGGCGTCGGTGGTGGCACGGGATTGAAAGTTCTTGAAGAAGCTTACGGTGAAACTGGTGCAACATTTCATGGCATTGACTTCTCTCCTAAGATGATAGCCGTTTGCAAGGATTTGAAACTTCCTCACGTGACTAGATTAGAGGTAAGGCTTTTGTATACAGTAACGTCTCTATTAATACATACGTTAAGGTCCAAGATATGTGTAAAATGGACAAGCTTGCTGATGAAACCTACGACTTCGTTGTAAGCTCGTTTGCAATGGAGTTTGCGCCAAATCACGTCACGGCATTTACTGAACTCTGTCGAATCTTGAAAAAAGGATCATCAGCTTATATCCTAGGATGGACTGATCTGACTCCAATGTCTCCAATAGGTCGTATTAGAGCCAAACTGTCACCAGGAAATAAACCATATTTTGGACATTCACCTACACTGAACGACAAAGCAGTGTTTGAAGAAATTACGAAAAAAGCAGGATTCTCAAGCTTTTCTTTTAACCATGTTGAAGGAACTTTTACTGGTACTGTTGGCGATTGGATTGGTAATATAAAAGCAGAGCGTAGTCTTGGGGCCATTGGATCTGATGTTTCTGAGAAGCAATTTGCAAGTGCTGCTGAAGAAGTCCTTAATGAAATGTTTGGTATTTCTGATGGTCGTTTCACTCAAGTAACAAGAGCTTGGTTACTTGTAGCCACTAAGTGAAATATTGTAGGATATAATAAAGCCACCGTTCCCCTTCTTTTTAAGTTGCCCGTAACTATAGAATCTATTTATATTATCAAAATTGCTAAAGTTACAACTGGCAATTGTCATTGTTATCCATCTTTTTTTTTGGAGCTTACGCTTTTTTATATTATATTTTACCGATCCTACATGTAAGGCCAATGTACACTTGAGCGATTCCTTTTGTAGTATTGAGGAAATACATAGTCAATGCTAAGTCAACCAACTGTCGCGTTTCGAGGACTCATTAATTCTCGTAACCGAATAGGACACAATATTATTGGTAACCTTACGCCAAAACAAGATCATGGATGTTAGTAGAATGTCTCTACCCCAACCAGACGACCAAATAGATCCTGATAAAAGTATTTACCAAGGGGCCATTAAAAACAATATGAAGAGTGGTAAAGGCACACAGATATGGGGAGATGGTAGAAAATATATTGGGGGCTTTTTGAACGATAAGTTTTCTGGTGAAGGAGAGTTTTATTGGCCAGATGGTAGCTATTACATAGGTGAGTTTTTACGTGGTTATCCACATGGCAGCGGTTCGTTCTATTGGTTGGACGGTAGCAAATACACGGGAACCTTCAATAAAGGCTGTTCAATAACTGACGAAATACGAGATCAGGTCAAAAAATACCTTCTGACGCACGTGCCTGCTGGAAAACCGAATGAGGATGCCTTTGCTAAAAACATTCATAAAATACCCATTGTTCCTAGATGTACTAAAAACAACGTATACAAAGACATTACTAGCGCATGGGTCTATTCTGACAATTTACCACATTTTAACAAGCTGAATACGTTGTTTAAGAAGTCAAAGTTTATTGACATTATGGCAGAAAATGCTAAAGGCATAGGATTAAGACCAAAATGTCAACAATCCGTAGTTTTCGAAGTTACTTCGTACAAAACATACATGAGCGGATATGCAAGAAGTGCATTTAGTTTAGCTTTTGAATGGATTAAACAACACCAAGATTCTTGCTCTTTATGTAAATGTGATATTGTATTTGTTTATGATGTTGGCAAACGCAATATTCTATTATCACTCCATAAACGTACTATCATTGCTTTGAATATGTGATAACTGACTATTTCAGTTACAACTATGGCGTGCAGGTTTTCAAATGTGCGTGTTATAACCGTTAACATGGGGAAGCTATCACTATACGATTTTCAAGAGGCGTATTGGCGTGGTCGTAATGCATCTACCCTAGCAAAGGCACCTCTTGTTGTCCATGGTGTAGATCACGTGAAATATAGCTACAAAGAGCAATTGGAAGCCAAACTGTTAGTTTTAGGTCACGGTGGCTCAGGTACACTAATTAAAAGCAAAGTAGTCACTAACTTGTTTAAATAAAGGTAAAACAACGTTAGTACAGGCATTGGAAGGTGAAAAAAAAAGTAGTATTGATTCTACAGTTGGTTTTGATGTGTCATATCTTTCGTGTGTTCTTGTTTCTCTTATGTTTGTGTTGTAATGTGGTTTAGGTTTGGTGGTTTGTCGTTTACTGTGTTGGACTTTGCAGGACAGATTGAATACACAGGGATACAGAGTTATTTCTTCGCCAAGGATATTGCTATTTACGTTATTGTTGTACGCTATTACCTTCTTTACAGCCCAGTGCAGGTTTGTTTCGTTGTTTCTTACAACCATTTTTTTAGATAGATTTGTCATTAACAGTTGAGGAGCTGGAAAAACAACTGAAGCATTGGGTTGCTACTCTGACTGATGTTCTATACGGTCAACATGTTGAGGATTATGAGAACAACATATGTAAGAAGTTCATTGTCTATGGATCAAAATTAGATGTCTTTGAAGGAAATATAAAAGATGTGCATAGTGCGCTATCAAAGTATATGAATTATTTGTGCCTAGAAGGTACATGGGTCTTGTGTTTTTGTACAAAATGATTTGGTAATATTCTTAATTTTTTCTTAGGTTTCCCTGCTTTTGTCAAACAGTTAAAACGCTACTCAAAAATTATAAAGCTAAACTATCCAAAAGTTCCTTCTTTTTATGTTACAATACAAACGGAACTTAAAAAAATGATTACCAACACAGATAGCCTAACTGGTAACATCATATCAATGTCAGCACATTTACCAAGAACTCCTTCCTTACAATTACACCTAGTGAACCATTGCTTGAAGTCTTGCCTTCCAGTTGTAAAATAGCACCTATTGAACTGGTTGCTGCATTGGATTACCTTCATTCTATTGGTAGCATAATGTTTGATGAAGTACTTGGGGTTTTTTGACATACGACTGGGGGTTCTAATGTTTTTTTTAGTCGTCATATATGCTGTGTTTATACCCTCCCATTCTATCGCCTATAATGAGTACATTCTTAGCCCCTACAGAACATCTTGATAGAATATTGAAAATTGACACTCGTAATCATTGTTTTATATTCACTGATGCAGAGGTCATATATTGAATCTTCAAAATATTTCCAAAGTGCACTTTGGCTGATGTAAAGCAAGTAATGAGGTTCTTAGTGAACATATCATTTTGTTATCGTTTGACAAAAGAAGAAAAGGTACCTATAAGTTGTTATGTAGCCATTAGTTTTGACATACTCAAGTTTAAGTTCACGTGCCTTAGAAATGTGCCCCAGGCAAAGCGAGCATGTTGTTTTAAAAAAGTAAATGCTGTGTGAGTACAATACGCTAGGACAGGCGTATAGGAGATCCTGAAGTATATTAACAAGCGATTATTGATAAAAGTGCCTACCCTTTTGGACCATTATTTTTAGCTTCCCACATAGGATATTCGAGCAAACCTGCATGACCAAATGTAGAATCCAAATGAACACTACAAATATGTTAAGACAGGTTGTTTAATCTATTTAGTGTACGTCATATTGGCATCAATCACGGACTCAATTAGTTCAACGTCATTTTCGCGCTCATTGCGAATTTCGCTGGTTGTTTCGTCAATGAAGGAATCGAGTACATCCAGTTCATCAACCTTTCATGGTCCAATAAGCAAAGAGAAGTTTGTTGGTTGTGCGAGCTTACTTGTGTGCTTCTTTCGGATATGTCTTTAATCATCATAGCAGCTCGAATACAAGTCATTTTCACAGAGGTAGAAGGGCATTTAGCAGCTGTGATTACAAGTCCAGCAATGCTATTCATCTTGTTAGTTACTAAATACGAAGAAACACACTCACTTTTCAATGACTTCTTCTTGATATTCTGGAGGCGCATATAGAGACAGTACACTTAGTACTTCAAGAGCAGAATCGATGAAAATCATTCTTTCGTCATCATACTCTTTGCAACTCTCAAATTGATCCATGTCTTTTGAAATGTCATCACATAGATTTTTTATAATAATATTGATACTCCTCCCTTTGAATACTCCCAACACGTAAAGACAAGTTATTACTTGCAGCGCCTATATTAACTTGTGAGTCAGGCAATCAATAACTGTTTTACCTTAACGCGAACAGCTGTGTTTGATTTCGATGCAGAAAGATCAAAGATGCGATCATCAATTGCAAAGATAATTTTTTTGATATCATTCGGTTTCCACGTGCCAACAGCAATGTACAAAACAAGTTGTAATGCGTCAATGATGGTTTCATCGTGTTCCTACGTACAGTCAGTTGTGCCACAAAACATGCCATTTAAAAATAGTTACCAGCATGATTTGCAAGATTTGTGCCATGAACTGACTCTTGCCGAGGTAATAGTATTTTGGTGTCGTTGAACTCCAGTTTTTAAGCGCCCAAATGAGCCAATCTCGCCTCAAATGCGTTCTGCACATTATTAATACTATCAACGTTAACTTGAAGACTGTACGCGTTGTGTTTGCTTAAATCCCCTATCAGTTCGCAGGTAGGAGCCATAAACTGCTTATACTGTATCACAACAGCTTTTTTGGTACGCTTATTCATTGTTCGCTTGCTCATCGTGTAGTAAAACCGATTTTGTAGCCATTCGACAATTGTTTAGTTCACTGAACTAATCTAACAAAATTACATCTTAAAGCTCACTGAAAATGTCACTGCTTACAACGAATCACTGCGATTGAATCCCGCTAAAGACTTCAAAGGAGCGAATCGAGAGAAAACGGACTTTAAAATAATTTGGCTCCTTTTTCAGACACGTGCTTTTTTCCTTATATGTTCTACAATGTATCTCTACCTAGAAAATGCCACCCAACACTTTGCAATAGATGCTTCTGCAAGTGGTTGTGATGGAGGCACGTGCCAAGCACGAACTATAGCAGTATTGACAAGGGTTAACAGTTAACTGCTTGCAGTTGGCTCTGCATGATGATAGCATGTTTAGCAAAAGTACACTAACTTGCGGATATTACTCCTTACGCGTGTCACGTTCCAGCAAGACGTTAGTCTTCCTGCCTTTTTGCGTACTGTGTGCCTTGTTGGTTATAACTTAGGTTTTAGTCTAACACCCCGGGTGCCGGCACTTGCGTGAACTAGTTTGTCGTTAATATTTTCGGATGTCAAAAATCATGTCTATACGAGGTTTATACAACACTGTGGAATATAAAAACTCTTGTCTGAAAAGTTTAGGATAGTTTGAGTAAGCGATTAAAGTAGTAGCGGTCCAGATATGGTGGCGGCCACGCATGGCGCCTTGACAGAGATAAAGCACCTATTGGTGAGTTTGAAAAAAGCAAAACTAGAAAGCAATTCGGTTATTGAATAGTTTACAAACTGAACGCTTAGTACTAGCGACGGCATAACACATTTTACACAAAATATGAATCAAAATCCACCCAGTTGAGGGAGAGGGTGAGGATGGTGAGTAGGTTGTGATGGAGGGTGATGTAAGTGGTACTTCCACTCCCACTCCCAACACCAACTCCTCCACTTCTCCCTCCACACGCCCTGCCCGGGCAAGTAGATTCTTTGTATTCCCAGTCTACCTTGCGACGTTCCGGTAGCTTTGGAACAAAAAAAGCGCTGGAATAAATATAACTAGTTACCACATGCTAGGGGTACAGAGTGTAAGTTTTTTCGTGTGTTGAAGCGTGGCAGTATTCAAAGTGTATCACAAACTGAACCCTCACGCACACAACTTCGCGAAACAAAACTTCAAAAACCAGAGATACAACACTGCTCTACACCCACTGGTACGCATTTACATTGCTTAGCATGGTAAACCGTGCCTGCTTTTGTAACAATGGCTTTTTACACTCATACACAGCTCTAGAATGACTCTTCGCATAAACAAACTTAGCGATGATTGCCTGTACTATAAACTTATTAAAGCGCCTGGTGTAGGCGAGAAAACTGCGGAGCTGATTATAGAAAAGCGCAATGCCATGGACTTGACAGCTTCAATATTGAAGAAGCTGCCACGAACAAAAGGAATATTTAAATATTTCAAGAGGATTGACTACTCCTCCGATGCGGACGACCTCACAAGTAGCTTTTCTAATATGAGTATCAAACCAAAAAAGAGTGCCAAAGAACAAAGCAAGCACCAAACTGTAATGATAAGCGAATTTATTATTCTAGAAAGTTTTTTGAACGACATTGGGTATACCAAAGGTGGTACAAAAAACAATATCAACAAGTATTGCAAAGAGTACGAAGTGCCTTTTGATGAACAAGCAAAAATGCACGACATCTGTCAAAATCGACACATAGCTGCTCATGGTAATAACGACACCCGCAACCAAAAGTACGTAGACCTTCAATATTTCTCTCCGTGCTTCAGGAGATACCAAGACTATTACCAATGCGATGACGGCGTATTGTACGCGGATTGCGGTTAATAAATATCACTTTGTAGTAACAATGATCTAGTTTAAACGAATACCAAGAGTTTGTCGTTTGACGGATTCTAACCTTTCTATTGTTAGAAAACGTATTACAGTTGACTACTTTTTTCGCTAAGAGACTAGACGCCGAAAACATCTAAATTGTGCTGATGTAATCGAGGGAAGGTAGGAACAAATAAGCGTAGTGTCGCCAAATGTAATACAGATGAACGGCAATTAGTTTAGCGGTATCAACTGATGTATTTAAGGTGCGTTACAAGGTTAAGTCGGAGATGAGAATTAGTACGAGAAAGTACATTACACTGAATACTATACAGTAACGCGGGTATGTTTGCCAGCGTGCTAATGTGGTCATAACAAAGTATGCATGTGCACGTGATTATCTTGTTTGGTTTTACACTATTTTTGTACTCAAATAAAGCTGTCTAGTGCATTCGGCCAATTTGTTTAGAAAGCAAGATAAAGTGAAAACTGTTGTACACTGTAAACTGAGCGGAATCTTGTTGACGTTTATAATCTACGCCTTAATTCAACTTTACGCTGTTACAACATGGGTAACTCAAGTAGCAATTCAAATCTAGTAAATGAGCTGTCGTCAAACTCCAAGTGTACGGTATTTTACTTTTACAACTCTATTAATGGTCGTAGTCTCTAAAAAAGAGCTGAGACGAGTGTTTGACAAGTTCTCCACAAAGTATCCTAACAACAAGATGACAAAAACGGAGTTTATCGAAGAGATGACGCAAATGGGTGGTCAGAAAGAACTGTGGCTAAGCATTTATTCGTTTTTCGACTCTAAAAAACAAGGCTTCATTTCTCCCAAAAGCTTTATGGTTGTACGTACAAAAACACGCTCTACAAACGCAAAAACGCTTTATTTGACGTATTTCCGTTTTTGTGGCGCACATAAACTGACTGCGTTGAAAGGGCCTAAATTTATTGCAATCATCAGAACCTAAGCAACTCCTGAAGTGTACGTAAATTTAATAGAGAATGCAGCCATTTTTTTCACTACATAGACGGTTAATATTGGTATTAGCGTCTTTCAACCTATTTGACGCTGACGCGAACGGCGAGCTTGATACCACTGAAGTGGCAGATTTACTAGCTCAACTGTTTACACTTACAGACTCGTAAGCACTCCTTAGTGTTGACCAAAAACGTAATGACAACTGGATTTTAGGTTTTCAAAAAAGAAAGCTTTGAGTGTAGATGACCTTGTTAAAGCCATGGATGCAGATAATGATGGTAATTAGCAACAGCTTTTAGGTTTACATCAAGGATCTTTTTTCTCATGGGTTTTTTTTCCATTATAGGCGTTGTATCTATGGAAGAGTTTGTGAGTTTTTGTGAGAACGAAGGTGATCTTTTTGAAAAGATTTCAGAGTGTACTAAAGCAAAATTCCTGACTGCTTTGGATGGTACAATCAAACATTTCCAAACCAAAAAAAAAAATTAAACACGTGCATAGTACAGGCGTCAAAAACATCGGAATTTTCTCATCAAGCTGGTGGACATACTGGTGATGAAAAGGGCATGAAGAAACAAGGAAACAATATCTTGAAGCACTTCTCAGGTTAGAGTTTAAACAAATTTCGGTCTTTTTTAAACCTCTTTGTTAGATAAGGAGTTTCAATTTTATGAAGATTTAAAGGAGTACCCAAAATACCAAAAGTACTTTCCTAAATATAGCGGTATGTATCCAAACTAATAGCTATAATTAATTATGTGGTAAAACAGGGAGAACACAAGTAAAAAACAGTGCAGGAGGGCTCGATCGTATCCTCAAGAGCCAAGCTTTTTTTTTCAAAATCACGTGAAGTTTTTCTTGACATAAAACAGATTTTATCATTTTGGAGGATTTGACACATGGATTCGAGAAACCTTGTATTATGGATTTAAAGATGGGTTCTAGAACCTATGAGAATGGTAATGCAATAATATTAAATAAGAATCCTTGAAACTAACAACGTTTTTTAGGTGCAAGTGTTACCAAGCGTCTCATTCAAGGCGCATTAGATGAAATGTCAACTTCTTTTGTATCAGGATTTCGTATAGTCGGCATCAGGGCAAGCACACTTCAAACTCAGTGCAACGTATAATGTCAACTAACTCTTAAATAGACTTGGCAAGTTACGGCAAAGGATTACGTTGTTAAAGGAAAAGACTGGGGCGTATCTGTAAACACCAAAGGATTGGTACATTTTGCTTGGTTTTTTTTATTGCAACAAAAAAGTAACTCTTGTTAATAGGGTGACGCTATAAAAGTGTACTTTAACAACGGTAAAGAATTCCGTCGTGATGTACAGAAATCTTGGTTTATCACTTCAGCTACTCACAACCATAGGTTGTCAAAGCGATCATTCCTGAGGTGGAAGAAATACTAGCTTGGTTCCGAAAACAGAAAGTTTTTGAATTTTTTGGAAGTTCTGTTCTTATGGTGTATGAGGGCGACAGTACGTTTTCTATGTTATTACTAGCACACTAACGCTAGCGCCCTTAGCAAGTAAGCCTTGCAAAGTAAACGTAAGACTCGTAGATTTCGCACATACGAATAAAACAACTAAACATGATGAGGTATAATATTTACAATTTTATATTTCTTTTTGAGTTTTTTTTTACACGCTTCCAAGGGATACATTCATGGATTGGAGACACTTCAGAGTATTCTACGTGCTTTAGGTGATGACGTAAGTAATTTTGGTTTGTTTTTTTTTTGAGAGTAGTGACGATAAAACAACTAAACTAAAAAATTAATAGGATGGAAAAGAGGCACTTAATAAGAATATTACTACGCACGTTATTAAAAAGGCTTTATCTACTGCTGCATCTCAAAAATAACTGCTATTGACTGAGTAAATAAATACAGTAGTACAAGACCCAATCATTTTTTTATAAAGAGCTTAGCGTCAGGTGTATACATATAATTTTTTTTCTGATCACGTGAGTAGCATTCTATCTAGTACGCAAGTACTCTTCAACTTTTGTTACTGTAGTTTGTAGAATTTCCTGGTCATTTTTCTTTAGTTCTGGTACTTTATAAGAGAAACTACGTATGTCATGTGTTGGTATAACACATTCAGGTAAAGTAGGACTAACAATATTTTGCATAAACAGCGATAAAAACTTTTCATCAGGTGTCAACCCATCCTAAAGAAAAAGTCTTAATACTTCATTTTCCAAATATCACAACAAAGAAAAAAAAGTGAAAAAAACAACTATGAATTTGAGACGAGAAACAAAAGTCAAAAAAAATTTTCTTTCTTTGTTTGAACGTACCTCAATCAATTTTCTGTATATTAAACAAGCCATACTATAATGACTTTCATGCCTACAATTATGCAATACAGAACAATACGTCTCACAGTTCCTTGGGACATCCAGTTCTTTCATTTTATCCATAAGCTCAATACCACGATGAATAAAATCGCCAGAAGCACATCCTTTTATAAGAATATTAAATGTTACACGTGAAGGCTTTGGTCCTTGTTCAATCATCTCAGACAGTAACTCCACAGCCTTTTCTTTCATCCTGAACTTGCAACACATCTCAATTATCGTATTATACGTTTTCACGTTTGCCTGTGTTTCAGTTGCCTTTATTTCATTAAAAAGACTAAGTGCGCTTTTAACAGCAGCGTTTTTTTTGCAATACTTAAGCATTGTTGTATAAGATATAATATCAGGTTTTACGTGAGCCTTGAGGTCATGGAATAGATCAAATAAATGGCCAATAGGCATAGTATCCCCACATATACGTAAGAGAGTATTATGAGTGAACACATCCGGAGATACAGCTACGAAGGAGTTCAGTAACTTCTTAACAGTAAAACTCTAAAAAAAAAAACAAGCTACTCAGAGTTGGTGTAACTCTCGCGCCTCGTATGTCTTTTAACGTACTAGGACTTCTTTGAATCTCCTCTATTATATCACAAGCTACTTGATAATTTGTACAGGTAGACAATAGCGCATTGTAAGTGTTGATGTCAACCAAGTTTTTATCTTTCAACAGTTTGAACTCACTTTGGGCAAAATTAAAGTCTCTTATCTTAGGCATGGCCCAAGTGTAAAGTTTTTCATGGCTCGCGTATTCTTCCTTTTTAGTGAGGTAGTGGCGTTTAATGGTACTTGGCGTTTGTACATCGTGGTAAGACTTTTTTTTGGGTTTGTCTGTAAAACTCAATATTAATACAAATACACGCGTTAGTAGCGAAAGCATACCTTTCCGAACGCTTTTTTTTTTCTGAAATCTAGCATCGTTACTTTTGTCCCAACGAGAGCTATTTTGGTCTCCTGCGCCACCAGGGTCAACCAGATGCTCGCGCAGCGATCCTACATAACATATTACATTTTGACGCCACTAAATGCCTAATAAAATGCCTACCTTTTAGTAATCCCAATCCCGCTTTGCGTGCTGTGTTCATTATCGAAACCAGAATAGCTTAAGCGGTAGATTTAGGTTAAATAGCTTAAACACACTAGAAAAACACGCTCTCATAACTGTATGTCATTCAACGGTAGAGGCGGATCCAGACGCGGTGGCGGAAGAGGTGGCTATGGAGGCGGCCGAAGTGGAGGTTATCGCGGTGGCGGTGGCGGTAGAGGCCGTGGCGGCGGTAGAGGCCGAGGCGGTGGCCGCAGAGGTGGCAGAGGTGGAAAAAGACGAGGCCCAATGTTTAACATGAACCCTTACGAAGTTGTTGGTGCGTTTAATGATGCGCATAGAAGTTTTGAGAAAATGCCAATAACACCTTGAAATTTTTTGTTGTAATGAATGTACGCTTACAAAAATTATCCAGAACTGGGCGTATTCGTTCAACCATCCGAAAAGAAAATACTTTTCAGAAGCACGCACGATAAAATACCAAAATTTAACGCACCTGTGTTTTTGGGCAAAAAACAAGTTGTTGGTACAATTGAGGACGTACTTGGACCAAAAGATGAAGTTGTACGTACAAAATGACCAAAACAATGCACATTTTTTCTGACACTTTGCAATATAGTTTTTTTCTGTCATACCTGAGAATGGCGTTCAAGCATCATCATTCAAAGCCGAAGACAAAGTTTATTGTGACCCAGCTATCCTCATAGACGCTGATTTCTTCAAGTACGAAAAAAAAAAAACAAAAAAAAAGCGTAAACAGTATCCTAATGTCTTTATAGGGAAGACGTCGCTCTAGAGAGAAGTAAAAAGCAAGCTGCTGATAAATCAAGACGATTGCGTGGCAGAGGACGTGGTCGCGGCAGAGGTGGTCGAGGAGGCGGCCGAAGAGGCGGCAGAGGCGGCAGCGGTGGTTACCGTGGCGGCGGTGGTGGTTATCGCGGTGGCGGTGGCAGAGGTGGCGGCGGCGGCTACCGCGGTGGCGGTGGTGGCGGTTACCGCAATAGCGGCGGTAGAGGCGGTGGTAGAGGCAGATGGTAGATTTTTAAAATCACCTGCAAGCTTTTATGGAGAATGTACCTTTCTCTCTTGTACTAGCTTGCTCCCTCTTCAAAAAACTTTTTTGTGACACACACGCTTCTCCACCTTTCCAAATATTTGTACAACAAGGCAAGAGACTAGAACGTATGCTTGATCACGTCAGAAATTCTGTACAGCTACCTTTTTAGTTTTTTTTTTGAAATTGTTTTTGCAAGGCTACCTTATATTCTTTATTTGATTGGAAAGTACAGTTTGCTCTTCTTGAGATTCTACCAAGAGTTGTAATTGTATTTCTTGCTTTCGTGCATTGATATTATGTAAACAAGAATTAAAAAATGATTCCAAAGCACCCAGTCTTGATAATAAGTACAGTTAGTTTTTTTGGTTTTTTTTTTTGTTTTTTTCAGAAAGTTGGACGTACTGTGCTAATGATAATGTGTCATATTTTAAACCTAGCAGATTTTCTACTTTAAGTTCTAATTCTGTACAAAGAGGCACTTGTTCTTTCATCAGTCTCTCATAGTCTACCTTTGAAGGAAAAAAAAAAGAAAGTGAGTATTTTGTGGCAAAGTTGTCGTCGAAGCTTACTGGTTCGTTGGATCCTGGAGGAATAGAAACAGGTGTAAAAGTGGCTGGAACTTTTGGCTTAGGAGCTTTTTGTATAGATACATTCATTTTGACTGGTGCATCGACCTTCTTCTTATTGCCAATAATTTTTGCCTTAGCATCAACTTTCTTCGTATCTCCTACTGTTGTCCAACCAGAACTAGCACGTGTTTCCCTATGTGGCATTGAACTTGCTGTAGGTCGTGGCCTTGGTGAGTGTTGTTGAGTTTTTAAAGATTCTGTAAGTTTTGGTCTAACAAAACTTGCTGCCTTTGTTTCTTGTAGTTTTTTTGGAACAAATGGCTTCTTTGGTGCACCTTTCTTTACTGAACTAGCCTTAGGACCTCCTTTTTTCGGAACACCTTTCTTTGGTGCACTTTCCTTTGGTACACCTCCTTTCTTAGGGACACTTTTCTTTGGTGCACTTTGTTTAGGTGAAGATTTACGCTGTTTTTTTTTCGTATTTCTTTTTTGTTTTGTACGTGGTTTTTTATCTTGGTTAAATGCATCCATAGAATTCTTCAATGCGCGATCCTCAAGTTCTTTCCACTTTTTGTTTAAATATGATATTGTACGCTTATCTTTTGTTAGTTTTGCAGCGCGTATAGCATCTACATTTGTTTTATCTTTAAGCGTCAAATCAGCACCAGCCTCAATGAGTACTTTAACAATCTGCAAAGACGTCAACTTGTTACATTTAAATAACGGCTTCACGTACATCTACATTACCCATACCAGCTGCCAATATTAGTGCTGTTTTACCTCTCATATTTCTAGCGTTTACGAAGGTTTTAAACTCGCTTTTTGATACTGGAATTACAAAAAATTACATCAAAGTGAAATGATAGTATTTTGGCGTACATTTAGTTCTTGCTTCATTAAGAAGCAGCGCCGCTACTTGAGCACTTGATACAGCGCAATGTAGAGCAGTCATTTTGCTTGATCGGTTCGCAGCAATTAAAGAAGCTCCACTTTTTACTAAAACTTCCACAGCTTCATATTTATTTGCCAAACACGCGAACATGAGTGCTATAGAACAATGTCAAGAAAAGTTGTACCAATACAGATAGTTTGGCTTACGAGTGTCTCCTGACGCGTTAGATTGATTACAATCACCTTTTGGGTGCTGACAAAGCGTAGTTACGATTTCAGCATGTCCATGTTTGGATGCGAAATGTAGTGCTGTGTTACCCGTCTTAGGCGTAGTTATAGCTGGATCAGCCCCCTTTTCCAGCAACATGTAAACCTAATTTGGTCAAAGATTGATAGTGGGGCCAAGTTACCTTTACAAGATCTCCGATGGAAGAATTCGTCATAAGAGGCGTAATTCCAGCCTTATCTGCGGTATTAACACCAATTCTGGGCGATTTTATTGAACCAGTGCCCTTGCGCCGTTTCGGGCTCTTAGGGCCTTTGGGGCTAATTGACATGATAATTCGTATAAATGTACCAAAGTACTACACAGTTTTAAGCGCGTAAGCAAAATAAGAAGTAGAAAATTAAAAAAGGCTTAAGTCTGCCAAAGTCGGAATGCCAATACAAAATATGTTATTGACAAACAAGTGCAATAAAACACCAAATAAAACCAAACACAGTCTTTACAAATTCTATTCTAGATATATTTTCCTGCCCACGTGTTTTTTGAATAGTCTGAGCGTTTTGAAACATAAGATTCTAGTTCGTCCTTTGGCATACCCGCCAACTCGCTGAACTCGCTTATAACAACCGAAAGTTGCTCAGGGCTGACAGTGTGAAGTTTTCCGATTGCAACAAATATCTGTGCTTTGGTTGTCATCTCTTCAATGCCAAGCTTTGCAACAAGCTTTTCGTAATTCTTTAGATCCCTTTTTTCAGAAATATGTGAGTCGAGAGTGCTAACATAGGCAATACACGTACAGCATGAGCACCATACCACCAAGTCCAAATGCAACGTTATATTTTTTAATATGCTTCAATATGGCCCTAGCAGTTATTTAAGTTTGAATAGAAATAAGTTCTAAATGAATATTATGTTCGTACGTTATCAACCTATCACCAAGCTCCCTAAAGAATATATCCATATTTTTCCCGTCAAGAGAATCAATTACGATTAAGTATTGATCAGTGATATATTCTACTACTTTAGTGCAAGCCTGGATATTGATGTTAAACGAGTACACATGTAAAACTATTTTTGTACACTTGTAGGAAACTCAGGATTGAAGTCTTCCATCTTTGGTTTAAAGTCATTCCATTTTTGCTCTTTACTCAACAATCGCTCAACCCATGCAATGATAGCTAGTTAAACATTAACAAATAAGTGCTCACAGTTGTGTAGCTAATTGAGTACTCACCCGTGAGGCCCTTCACTA
This sequence comes from Trichosphaerium sp. ATCC 40318, assembly GCA_038496445.1. Lineage (NCBI taxonomy): Eukaryota > Discosea > Flabellinia > Trichosidae > Trichosphaerium > Trichosphaerium sp. ATCC 40318. Next base: position 301,204 of record JALMLS010000017.1, read on the forward strand.
GCCCTATACTTATTTTTTCCTCAAGGTCAAATAACAATCTGTCTTTTTCTGAAATACATACTTGCTCCTCTTCCACGAAATCGCTTAATCTATCCTGCTCCAAATGTGGCCGCTATGTGATATTTTTAAGTCATATTTACGTTTGTATTGAACGTACAATGTTGGTAAAAAAGAGTTTTTGGAGGTTGATGATGTTCAAGTTGACAAGTTTGCTACACTCAAATAGCTCCTTTGTTGATACATACCGTCTACCTTCCGAGACGCGCTTTATGACACTAAATAAGTTAGACAATGATTCAAATGTTTCTTTTTTCATACCCAGTAAGAGCAACGACCATGTATTTATCACCAAATTCTAATATCAATGTTTGAAACAACTTACGCATATTTTGTGCTCTATCTTCAGGACAAGACAGCAAAGCACATCGCTTAAAACCTTCAAGTCCTCTTTCTATTGTGCGTCATTAATTGATCACTTCTAGACAACGTACGTATATAATCCAGTGACGTGTCGAGTGTCAGACGAGGACCAACATCAACTGCACCCTAACCCATTTTAACAGCGAACAAAACAACCTCATACCTGTGTTAATGTTTCAAAAAAGCTCGTGTTAGCAGCGTCACGCTCTTGTTCGAGTTTCATGCGTTGTTCACTTAGTTTTCCAGAATAGAATTCCTCCATTGAGGCAATCTCAAGGTCAATATACTCAGGGCTCTTTGTGTAGCGTGTGAACACGTGCTCAACCAATGGAGAAAGCTTTGTATATGGTACGAACTCCGTAAGCTTATTGATAAGATCCTATAAATTATGTGAGTGACGTGTTGTTTCCAAGAACGTACCCGGGTTTTTTTAAATGCAACTTCGAGAACTTTGAGATAAACACCTTTGTTAGATTCAACACGATTAAGCATTATTTGCACAAGGCGCTGCACCTACAACCAAGGTGTTAACCAACATAAATTGTGAATGGCGCTACCTTTGTTGTAAATGTGACTTCTATAAGCTTCCACACCACATACTGTGGATCAGGAAAAACCTTTATAATAACACTTTCATATTCTCTTTTTATACCCGTTTCTATTGTTGAATAAAACTGCTACTAGTTAATCATTACACAATTGACTATGCTCACCTCTTCAATACGTTCTGGTATGTCACCTGATCCTTCTACTACCACAGGTTCCTCTCCCTGCTGTTGAGCTGAGAGTACTACTGCTGCCGCAGTGATGAGCTCATTTAACCTATCAAGCAGATCCATCTGCGCACATTCATTAAACGATGCCACAAACTCTACGTACCATTCGTATGTACTCATTGAGACACTTTTCTCTACTCAATTCTGGTGCTTGAAACAATGTCTTTGAACATGCTTTCATTTTCTTTATATTAACTTCCCTACAGCCCTATACACTCATAAATTTTATTGTTGCAAAACAAAACAAAAAAAGTTACCTTCATGAAGCGTTTGCGCAAGAGCTCCTCTAACTCTCTATATTTAGTATCTACATTGGCAATTGCTACTTTCATTCTCTCCCTTGTTTCTAAATTCTCAGCCCTACTGAGTTCCCGTGTAACAGCTTTTAGTTTCTGCAATATGAGCATGTTCTAAAAAATAAGTATTGGTCCTAACAGGGCGACTCGTACCTCGTGGAGCCTCGCTTGATCTGCAAATCTCTGAAAAAAAATATAAGCTCAAAATTCGTGCAAATCAACACACCTTTGGGAACTTGCGTTCTCGCTCATTGAACTCTAGAATAAACCGAATAATATCTTGTGCATCTTTGGCTCTATTCCTTTGTTGATCTACGCCTTCAAGCGTGCCTACGATAAACAATGAGTATATACACAACCAGTATTTACTTACCGCCAATCTTTACTGCTGTGGTTGATATTGTAGTTATTGTGTTATCCAATGCATCAAAGTTTCCAAAGACTGTTTCGAGTTGTTTATTTAAGAAAGATAGTTTTGTTCGATAATCAAACTCAGCTGTGCCACATTCTTTTGCAAATACGCCAATCTTACCTTCAATCTAAAAGCAATTTGTACGGACTCAAAGGAAATGAAATAATTACCCTACGTCTCAAAGCAGTCAACTCTTCCAATGTATCAGTGAATACAGTTTGAAAAGGTGTAGGATCGAATGGCTCTCCTTGACTCTGTAATGAGTATGGTATTATATACTAGTTGCATACCTTCTATTTCTAGATTCTTGCGTCCAGACTCTTCTCGTGCCTCAACAACTATCTTGCGAGAGAGACTTTCTATAAAAGTTTGCGCGTTAAATTTCTCCTGCAAAAGGTGTAAATCACGTGTTTGCAAAAAACGTTCTGTAAGCTAGTACTTTAAAATTCTTGTCTCTCCATGTGCGTTTTAACTTGGTATGTGGCCTGTTTCCAGGCTTATTTTTTGGTATTTTGAGCGCCTTGACGAGGAGTGGTTTCGCTTTTAAGGCGTTATTTTGTGGCCTGTAATTCCCAATGTTGTACCTTTTATAAATACTCTACTTGATTTACTGAGCAATGGTACTTTGTCTGCATCACAATACGGGAAAAACCAAACGTTTCTATGTTTGTTGAAGCCAAGTTTCGCTAGGTAGTTTCTAACGTCTATTTGTGTTATTTGACGCAACCACAAGGAAATTGAAGGTATTTCAAATAAAATACAAGTAAAAAGAGTTAAACGACAACGCACCGTTTCCAACGTTTGGCTTTAGTGCTTCCTCTAGCTGTAAGAGGCCTTCAGCCGATATACGCCAGCTCCAATTTGTCTTCCAGCTGAAATTTTTGTTTTTGTCGTTCTGCAATCGCGTAAATATAGCGTGGCACGCTTGGTGTTGCTCATCGGTAACAGAGCTCTTCACCCAATCTACATCACCGAAAATCATTGCTACAGCGTCAATTAACAGCCAGGAGTAAATTAACGACTTGACGGGTAAACTGTAAGTCAATTTACTAGATTTGACATTTGTAAAAATTCAAAAAAATGCTACAAGGTGCATGAGCTCTCTTCTCACTTGACACTGACAAACTATCATAGCATTCAAAGCCAAAGCGCTATACCCGTACTATGCCGGTAAAAAAGCGGTTTACAACGCTGAGCGGACATTAGAAGTTGTTGAAAAGTCCACTAACGCACGATCAACGCTTCGATAATCTCCTAACCGGGTTTAGACAACTTTTACAAAAGTAAGTTGTGCCCCGCCACAAGAAGTTCAAAAACTAATGGCAAAAGCCGCCAGTAAGAGCAGCGAACTATCAGTACGCAGCAAAGTTTTTCAACAATTGTTAACAATCAATCCTGCAAGAACTTTAAAAGCTATGAACGTAAGCAAGTTCTTCTACAAATAGCGGGAGAAATAGAGAACAGAAAACGCGAAATAGCGGAGGTTCTATCCATGGAAGTTGGCAAATCAATAACAGGTACACTAAAAGGGTAAGGTGTCAGAAAGAAATGACAACTGTCGCAGACTCCATGGGAGAAGTAATGAGAGCCATAGAGACCTTTACAATCTCAGCAGAGGTACGTAACGATACTTTTTTATAGCATACATACTAAGCGTGCGAAGGAATCTGTCCGTCAGGTACATCTAACTTTTGGATTGCCTAATGCGTAATTATACACATATAGCAAGGCTCCGTTGATAAACTTGATATATCTCAACGAAACTCTGGGTATTCATCTATTACCACGAAATTCCCAATTGGTCTTGTGTCTATGATTGTACCTTTTAACTTTCCGCTTAATTTGGCCGCGCACAAGGTATAATCCGCATTGTTTTATGCCTAAAATAACGTTGAATAGGTTGGTCCTGCCATTGCGACAGGATGTCCCTTCGTTCTCAAACCCAGCGAAAGAACACCCCTTAGCGCGTCAATATTAGGCGAGATACTTGCTAAAACCAATCTTCCAGATGATAGGTAGGAGTTCCTACAATTTTATGTTGCTAATAAACGTTGTAGTTACGCCATTCTACCAACACTTGTAGATGACGCACCTCTTTTTTCCACTGATCCAAACATCAAAGTACGTCTGGTTTACAGTGCTATATATTTTTACAATCACGTAGATGATTTCTTTTACTGGCTCTCCTAAAATTGGCTGGCTAATTAATGAAAAAGCAGGAAAAAAGAAAGTGGTAAGGATAAGACATCGTATTCTACTCAATAATTTGAACAGGCTTTGGAACTTGGCGGTGACGCAGCATGCATCATCGATGCATCCGCTGATCTAGATAAAGCCGCAGCCAGAGTAACATTTGGTGCATTTTATGGAGCAGGTAAAATTCCTGAAAGAATAAGAGTTGTATTTAAGATTAGCGTAGGCCAAAGTTGTATCTCTGTTCAACGTGTATACATACATGAGTCTGTCTACGACGCATTTATGACTAAATTTGTCCAAGCCACAAAGGCGCTAAAAGGAGGCAATCTACTCGATGATAAAACGTTCATTGGACCTTGTATTGCACCAGAAGAAACTGACAGAGTAATGACTTGGGTAAAGGAGGCAATAGCTAAGGTAATGGGTAAGAAAGCTGTGACACGCTAAAACCTTCTTTAGGGGGCTTCTGTAGAGTCTGGTGCCACAAACCAAGGTAATGTCATGACACCAACTATCCTCAGTAATCTCCCAAGTACGTAACAAATATATATTGCCTCATGTAATGTTTGTCCAGGTGATTGCACTTTGGCCAAAAATGAGGCTTTTGGGTACACGTTGCACCAACCGTTGGTAACTTTTTTGTAACAATTTCGTAGGCCTGTCTGCAATGTTGAAAAATTCAGTGACCTATCCACTGTCATAGAAAAGATAAATACATCTGACTTTGGATTACAAGCTGGTATCTTCACAAGCAATATTCAACACGCCTTCCAAGCATACAAGCAACTAGAAGTGGTACGCAGCATACATACAGTAATAGCATTGATGTTTGTAGGGAGGACTCGTTGTGAATGATGTGCCAAGTGCCAGAGTAGATTCAATGCCGTACGGTGGTATCAAAGACAGTGGTGTAGGCCGTGAAGGCGTTAAATTCGCCATGGATGATATGACAGAACTAAAAGTAATGTTAATGAAAGATCTCTTGTAGACAGAATGCCAATACTGAAGCCTTGTTGATTTTTCACAAAAATTCATTGTCTTTTCTTGTTTGGTCCTCGTATTCAGCAAAAGTATTAAACAAAACACAAACATGATGAAAGGCAGCGGGCCTAGCAAGGGCACATACATGGACATCTTCTGTGCCGCTAAAGAAGGGCTGTTAAAAGAAGTTTCATCAATGTTTGAAGCAGGTTACGCTATAAACTACTTATACGCACTCTGACGCATATTAGAACCTCGTCTAATTAAAACTCGTGATAAATATGGCAACACACCACTGTACTACGCCTCCCTATGTGGTACGTGCTCTAGACATGATGTGCAGTTTAAAACGTAATTTATAGGTCACGAAGACGTTGTCACATTTCTTCTTGCCAACGGCGTCAAATATAACCCTGGAACGATTGACGGACAACGTGTTTACTTGTCCGCACTAAGTCTAAAAGTTCGCGAGATTCTGAAACAAGCATCTTCAGAACTCACTGGTGAAGGTAGGTTTTTCTTCAATACTCCATAAATAACACTCATAGAATCACGGGATTGGGCCAATCGCAAGGCGGATTTCAAAGTTAACCTGGACACTGACAGCCTCGTTTTGTACAACCTTTCAGCGAACGGGTACATAAATCCTTGTTTGAGTCTTCAGTATTGCTAAACTACACTAGTACTGTGGAGACAATAGAAGGCGCGCTAGGGAAAAAGTCACAGCGTAGAGTACGCTACATGCTCAGCAATCCTAACAACAAGTAAGCATATCGTGCACTTAGTCAATTAAACTAAACAAAAAAAAAAAGAGGTTATCACATGCTTGATTATGCTGCAAGTAAATCAAATGTACCTGTAATGGATTTCTATCACAGCCGCGGTGTAGATTTAACGATCTCTGCTCATCTTAAGATTTGTTATGACATGTGGTATGTGGAATCATTTCGTTATTGTTAATATACTCACTACAACAGCAATGGTCCTTTACCAAAGTTTTCATCTCCAAACATCAGGCTTACAATTAAAGGTACCCCCAAGTAAATGATGTGTTGTGTTTATTAAATTGATTGTAGGGAAAGCTGCTTCGAAAGTATTCATGCTTCACAGCCTAATATTACGTTGTTTGGCTCCTGTCATCTCTCAAAGATTCAACTTAACTCTGTCAGAAGGACAACGTATGTCTAGTATTTAAATACACTACAACTAACTCAATCAAAGAACACATCGTAAATGAAATTGCAGAAATTGAAGTTGATTTGAAACACTTCCTGCCACTTACAAGCTTCGACCAACTCGAAGCTCTCTTTAAGTATATTTACAGTGGCATTTCGCCTACGCACCCGGATATAAGAACTGCAATTAGCAAATTTTGCAGAGCCTACAACACGTCAATTTCATTAACCAAATCGTACGGTCTTGTACAACCATGTATTATTCCTAACTAAGGGCTTTTCATCATATAGAGCTACTCACCATCAAAGCTTATTGAGTGCTATTAACAACCCTACTGGATCCGATATTGTTCTTCTTGTGGGGGTACTTTAAACCTTTTTTTTTGCACCTTTCCTTTGTTTACTAATTACGTTGTTAGAACAAACCAATTTTCTGCCACCGAATGCTCCTAAGCCGTGTGCCATTCTTTCGTGCATTATTTTTAGGACCTAATGCCACCCAACGATCAGTGTTACCAGGTAATGATTCTTTTAACCTGCTCCTGCTCAACGCCTTTAGTGAGTGGTGTTGACACTTATGCCTTTTTGCATCTACTTGAGTGGATTTACACTGGAAAAATGCAGCACTTGTCAAAGTGTTACTCTAAGTACCAAAGCTACAATCCAGAGGTATGAATTTCACTTTTACTACACTTGTCTAATTCTTTTTGTACAGCCTAAATACCAATCATACAATTGGAATGTGCCATCCCTTAGAAAAATTACATTAACGTACATGGCCAGCAATGCTGATAAAATTAATTGGACACCAGCATGCGAAGCAATGTTTATCACTGCGCTTACATCTCATAATACCAATTCCAATATGTTTGCTGATATGAACCCAAATCGTTATGCGGTTAGTCTTCCAGGCAAATTAACACGTGAATTACACTTACAATCTCACTGGAAATTAATCTCAAACTTGGCTCATCTAGCCTCGTTTTTTAGAATTAATGATCTTCAAGGTATGTAAGATTGTATACTTTTTAATGCTAACAAATCCCCAGCCTTTATTCAGAATCAGTTGGGTGTCATTACTAAAGATTCTATGAATGAGACAGAAATTTGTGGCTTGTTCCTTTGGGCAGAGGCAACTCAACTACTCGAATTTAGAGAACAATGCTTTGATTATATTGTTGATAATTATGGTACTTTTATCACTTCTTATACGCTCTTCTCACTAGTGTATAGGCATGGTCCAACGTTTTGACAAACACTTCGATAGTATCCCAAATCACCACAAACACTCGTTGAAACTTAAAGCAGCAAACAGACCGGCTTGGATTATTGCAGAAGAACGACAGTACGAATCTACCTTACTATAGTTGCTAACGACAATATAGAGCTATTGAAGCTTTAGAAGCATCACAGATTGCTTCTAATCTAACCAATGCAAAAGCCATCATCGAAGCTGCTAAAATTACACAGGAGAAAGAAAGAAGTACGATATAAAATGAGTTTGTTGTAACACTAAAATTAACATACACTAGTTGCGTTCAAAATAAAATCTGAGGAGAAGAAAGCTGCCGAGGAAGTGGCATTGAAACAAAAGAAGAGTGCTGCCTATCAAGAAAACTTAGCTCTGAAGAAATACGAGCAACAAGAAAAAAGAAAGCTGATGGCTGAACAAAAAAGACACAAGAAAGGCATGCAGGAAGCTGATGGTACGCACACATGTAGTATTGTAATGAATCTAACAATCATTTTTTAGAAAATGGTGGGTTTGACGCCGGATTTTAGATGTCTAGTTAGAATACAAGTGTAACTATGAAAATAAACTGGAAGTCTTGATAATATTGAAAATTACATTCATTTTGTTTGAGCAGCCAAAAACTCAAATATTTACATCTGGCGTTGACCTAAACATGTCGTAGATGACATTGCCCCAGGTGGCTGTTTGTTTTTTTAAGGATACCTACATGTGTTGTGAGTGGTAGATGGTAACGAGTATCTCTATTACGTACGGTATAAGGGAATGGTGCAGAAATGTCACTTCGTGTCAGTGGTGGAATTTTACGTAGATTATTTGTGCTGTGATTTACGATTTCCATGACGAGAGAGCGTAAATCATTACCAAGAAGCTTCCGTCGCTCTTCTAAATGTTAGTGACAAGGTCAGGTAAATATTAGACGAACCTGCTTGTGCTGGCAGAGGTGTATCGATGATGTTTAATACAATGATCCACTCTTCCCAAGGTACTTTTTCTTGCTACTGAAGAGTCAACTCTGCACGGACTGAAAGACTACGAACCTTAGGTCGGCTCAATAACCAGCTTTGAGATGTTTTGAAAGTATGAAATCTGATCATTATCTGTCGTAAAAATCAATTGACGCCACGCAATACTATGGTTCTCGCACCTCTACAGGCGATTTTACATTTTTTGCCTTGATTTCTGCTTCTATATTCGCTACAGAACTATCTATTCCCCTCACAATCTCTTCTTCATCAACACACGACTATTACGCGATTACAATAGGACAAGGCACATAATGCGTACGTAACAAATGTCTAAGTCTTCTAAAACGACCTGAGCGGGCTGAATACTGCCCAAAGCACGCGTAAATATTATTGTACTTAGTATGCCTAAATTTAATTACAATAGATACGCTGTGACCTACATACAGCGTATTGAATCTCTAACGTAACGTAATTCGACGTTCTAGTAACAATTAGACAGGAATTCGAGAAAACAGCGTACAAGTTCCTTCAAGCGTATCATAAGGCCACTCATACTCAGCTGGGTGATTAAAAAAGTATCTTGTGGTGTTTTGGTGCGTGGTTCGGTTTTAAATGTTTGTTTGTTTGGTTTATTTGACTATGTTTTACTTTAGTCGAGCACATTTCGCGTTACATATATAGTACAACACAGGCCGCGGCCTGGGAAACGTCCTCTTTACTGTTTTGTTATGTGTATTCGTTGATCATATATTCCTCTCCGTTCCTCCTCGCTCGTTCTTTTACTCGTTTAAGTTTGATCGCATGATTTGCTTTCCTGTTGGTTATATATTTTTTGTATAATTCTATTTGGTGTATCATATGTGCCATCTCTTTTGCTTTTCTTCGGAGTAGCCTATTGGTGGATTTGTCTTTGTCCAGTTCTCTAACAAATTGTGTGGATAGGCCAAGAAATGTGTAGTTTGTGGCATAGCCAAAGCAAGAGTGTGTTAGTTGTTTGTTGTATTCTTCGTTGAGTATTGCCAGTGTGTTTTTGTTGTAGAAAGTTGGGTATTTCATTGAGTTATTACACATACTTTCTACAATATCGAAGTGGTGTTTAGTGTACTCTCTTTTGTTGAATCCTAGTATGGCTAGTAACCATAATTCTGGTGATATTTTCCTGTTTGGGTTTCTGTATTTAACAAATAAGTTGGTGTGATTAAAAATTCGGTCGTGTAATGGCGTATTGTCTTCATCTTGTTCTTTGGTTAGTGGAGTTAGCACACTTTTGAATCCGTTACTTTCTAAGTGTCCAGTGATCGGGATTGCTTTCTCTACACCTTCTAAGATGCCTTTTGTGTTTATAAGGTGCTGTACTACTTGACCTATGACTTCACCCGTTGAGTAGTAAAACGTGTTTTCTGGGTCACAGTAGTTGAAATGCTTTACATCTTCTATTTCTTTCTCGTCATCCTCTTCTAAGTTACATAGTTCGCATTTGTCATCGTCGTACATTTCTGTCATGTACTTTTCTATGTAGTTGGATGGTGTTCCTATACCTGTAGCTATTCCGTTAAGTTTTTGGTTCAGGTTAAGATTATTTGTTTTAAGACGGAAGATAAAGTCTTGTACTCTCCCATATTCAGCTTCATTCCTTTGGAATATTAAGTTAGATGTGTACATGTCTATACGTTCATATTTTGCTGGTCCTGTGGACTCCGTGATCCATCTTTTATCCCAAAATGTTTGATTTTCATTCTTGCGAACCTTTTGGTAGTTACCGTATGTAACCATACCATTCTTGCTGACTATAAATGTGTTATGTCCTTTACCTATCTTGTTAAACAGTGGAATGTCTTCCGAGTCTTCATCTCTACCGTGTTTTGCTAGGGAATCTGCATTCTTATTACCTTTGACTAATGCTTTGACTACGTCCTCACCATATTTGTTTCTTAACTTGGTGAAGTGTTCTTTCTTGGTTTCGGTGATTGATATTGTTTCGAAATCATCTGTGTGTGCTGGTATCCACACTATTTTTACATTGACTAATTCCATTGCTTTGTGAATGCGATATAGTATTGCTTTGTAGGATAATTTTTTTCTGCCATGTACGCTGGTTTTTCTGTACTGTTTGATTAGGCTTTTTGCTCCTACACAATCTGTACCTAGTAAGGCTTTACATCCTCTAGGAATAGATTTGAGTGCAGTTTCTATAGCGTATAATTCTGCGAAGATAGGTGTAGTATCAAAAGGCACTACACCACTAATTTTATAGTTTTCACTTAGGAAGACTCCATATCCTGCTCGGCAATCTATTTCTGCATTGCTGTAACAGCTACCGTCCGTGGCTATAATAAGCCAGTTGTTGGTTTTTGTTATCTCATCCATTTGATCTGTAGTCCATCTGGTGAACTGTTGTGACCAATTGTTTCTCACGTTAGGAGTGTAGATGATGTTTCGTTCGTTGCAGCTATTTATGTCTGCCCACGTGTCTAAAAAGTTTTCATATATGTTGTATGAGCGGCTGCCACAACCAATAGGTGGTAAACAGCACTCACCAGGTTCTGAGACTACCTGTGAGTTGAATATTTGAGCATTGTTAAGCCTGTCCTTTTTGATTGTTACCATTAAGGAGTTGTTTTCATAATTTAGGACATCATAAAGTATTGTGTTGCCGTATCGTTCAAGTTGTAGATCCTTGATGCATATTAGATTTTTAGCACCCACTTTGTATCCTCCGTATAGTCTGTGTGCTTTTTGCCCTTTAATTGATTTACATAACTTTCTAGTTAGTTTGAGTATGTTTTTTTCCATCTCTGATACTCTATCACACGATATGGCAATAGAGGACATGGTGTATGCAGCTTTTGCTAGTACTAATTGATTTATAGCACGAATGGCTATACGTGTTGGAACTCTAAATTTTGAAACATTGTCTACCATTTTGTACATACTTGCTTCAAGTTTGTCGCAGTGTGTGCTCCAGTCTAGATTCATGTTGGTCCATATTCCAAGGTCTTTATAGTTGTCCTTGCTATCTATTTTCTTGACTGGTTTGTCTTTCCATATTAGGTCACCTTGATCTATTATTTGTACGTATTTATTATACGTGAATCCTGATTTGTTGGTGTTAATGTCTATGTTATAAAAGGTTGCAAATGTTTTGACTATATTGAATAGTGCGATCATGTTTGCTTTATTATCAGAGCAGAGTTTGATATCATCAGCGTATGCAAGTACTTCAATGGTGTTGTCGCCAATGACATACCCTTTACCTGATCTTTGTAGTTCTTCTAATAGTGGGTTGATGAAGATAATAAAAAGGGTAGGGCTAAGGATGTCTCCTTGTTTGACCCCTCTATTAATTTCTATTTTGGTGGTTCCTATTGGTGTGATTATTTCGGCTGTTTGGCTATCGTATATATTGTCTATGAACGATATAAATTTAGGGTCGATGTTGTAATATTTAAGTGTGTTTAATACTGCCCATTTGTCTACACTATCATACGCTTTCCTAAAGTCGATATATGTGACAAACAGTGGTCGGCAGTGTTCTAAGGCATTTTCAATTATGCCGTGATATATTTTGTGGTTCATGTGGCAGTTACGTGATTGAGTAAAGCCAAATTGTGCTTCGGATATGATGTTGCGGTTAGTAATGTCTTTTTGAAGTCTCCTGGTTAGGATGGTTGATAAGATTTTGTAACTGGTGTTGAGTAACGATATAGGACGGTAGTTACTCACATCACGTTTGTCTCCATTTTTGGGTAATAGAATGATATAGGCTTCTTTCCATGCTTGGGGTATCTGTTTATTTAATATGCAGAAGTTACACATATTGATGATTTCTGTACGTTGTGGTAGGTTTGCTGTGTCTGCTAGTCTTTTGTATATTTCAGGGCCTACACCTGATGGTCCAGGCGTTTTAAAGTTGTCCATATTTTTAAGAACTTTATCCAGTTCTTTATGTGTAATTGGTTCCATTATGTTAGCACCTTTGGTATATTTATTGGTTTTGAACGTGCTAGGTATAAGTTCCTTCTTGGATGGCGTAGCTGTGTATATTTTTGACCAGAACTCGCCTACTAGTTGTACCATTTTTACTTTGTCATATGTTATTACCTCATTGTCATCAATCACGTGTTTGATGCAGTCTGTGAAGTGGTATGTAGTTTCATTGATTTTACGTATTTGGTTGTAAAATCGTTTTAGGTAGACCCGTTCCAGCTCTAACATGTTAGTGAGCTGCTTGGCTCTAGTTTCGACATCCATGTCATTGTATATTTCTTTTTTCTTTTTACCTAATAGGTTGATATAACGTTTGACTTCCCATTCAAGTTTGTCACGGTTGAAACCTTGGTTAACTCCATTATGAGGATTGTTATCTGTAAAGATACCTTTGAAGTTATTGGTTCTATTTTTGGTTATGTTGCTTGTGACTATAGCTTGTTCATTACATTCTGCATCAGGCACATTATCGTCTATTAACATTCCCTTTAGTATTAATGCTGTTTGTTTACTTTTATTTATTTTCTTTATCTTATTAGAGTTCACGTATCTCCCTGCTCCTCTTTCATTTGGGTCTTTTGTAACATCAGTGAATTTGGCTACATGATCAAATAGGAGTTTGGTATATTTTCTCCAGGCATAGTCAACGTTGAACCATTTGTTTCTGATCTCTCTAGGATCATCATATATCATTGGTTCAGTTGTTTCTTCTACTTGTGGTAGTAGGTCCGTTACACTACCACGTTCGTATTTAAATGTATGTATACAGTCTGTACTTAGTTTCTCAATTTTACATTCTTTTGTTTTAAGACGTTTAATGTAAGGGATTTTATTAGTCTTAACGGCATGCTCTTGTACTGACATGTTCGTTTTGACTATGATGGGTCTGTGGTCTGTATCAATATTATGTTTTGTTATAATCTCGCTTTCTGTTATCACGTTAGATAATTTAGAATTGCTAAGGCAATAATCTATCCGTGATTTAGCTTTGAACGGTGAGTTCCAGTCTTCGCTTGGGCACCACGTATATATGGTTCCTTCATTTTGATTACACCATTCATCATTTAGGTTTAGTCTTTCCATGAAGTTGGTCATTGTAGAAGTATTAGTTTTCGTATTATCAGATGTTCTATATTTGTCAATCTTTCTGTGTATCATATTGAAATCTCCGATGATACCAAGTTTGGTATTGCTTGTGATGTTACTGTTGTCTATGTGATTGGCTAAATTACTCATAAATGAACGTTGTTCTGCGTGTTTGTTGGGTCCGTAAACTCCAATTAGCACCATTTTAGGTTCGTCTGGAAATTCTATTACACATTTTATGGCTTGGTTTTGTACTTCCGTAATGGGGTTTGTAGTGACATATCTACTTATTTCTTTACGTATAAATACCCCAATTCCTCTTCTAGCATATATAGATTTATTGTTTAGTTGATTACAGCGTCTTATTGCTTCTTCTTCACTGACACTTAGGTTTTTCATTATTTCGTTCATTTTTCTTTTGTTTTTGAAGGCTATAAGTTCTTCATCTGAATATCCGTACAGGTACAGATCGTATTCTTTTATGTTTTTATTATAGATTTTCATGGTTGACTGTCTACTTTTTTCTCTTAGTCCAGTTTCGGTAATGAAGAGCAAGTGTGGTTTGTATTTGTTAAGGTATGATGATAAATTGTTTATCTTTTTTGTAATGCTTTTTTGTATGTTCATAGCCCCAAACTTGAACGTTTTGTGATGTACATCTGTTTCGTTCTGTATATTGGTTGGATTTGTGTTAGTACCTCCTTTGATCTTTCTTATCATTATAATAGGTAGCATATTATTATGTGCATAATTGTTGATCGACATTGTGTTGCTAATACGGATAGGTTTATTTAACATTCCACGAAAATTAGTTTTTAAGAAGTAGTTATCGGTGTTGTACTGACATGCTTGTGATTGAATAAGCTTTGAGAGGGTTTTAGTGCTTTCTTTAGGATTACATTCCATTTTGAAAGGCATAACGCCATGACTTTTTATGGTTATTAGAATCGTTGTACACATTTTGTCATAAGGGAGATTTTCATTCCATATGATTGTGGCTTCTGATATATAAATAAGGTCGACGATCTTGTTACACGTTTTATTGTAGTAGTATGATGTTACTATAGTAACTCCAATCATGAGTTCAAAGAAGTAAATTAGGTTATTGACGACAGGATTGGACAATTGTTTATTTGGGTCTATTAATAGTGCGGTATGTGGCGCTATGAACATAAGAAGCAAAGTTATCGTGTTTTGTTTAAAACTTAACCATTCCGTTTTATTGAACTTTCTTATCCGTCTGACGGTTTTACGTTTAAGTTTACGCTTTATGTGTTTAGGTACGTATATATATTTTGCTTTGTTAGCAGTTATGAGTATTAATAAGAGGACCCAATATGAGCTTACGCAAATTATTGCTCCATTGTTCCAAGTGAGGTTTAGTGCATACTCGCATGTATACTGGGGGTTTAGGAGGCGAAGGCGGTTTATTTGAGGGTATTTGGTTTGTGTCGCTAACATGGTTGCTAGAACCAGACACAACATTAGAAACTTGGTGTTAAGTAGATTTGGGCGATTGTTTGTAATTTTACGTATTGTTAATGTAAAAAAGGAAAATTTATTTTTTATTAGGTTCATTACAGCATTTATTAGCAGAAAAGTTACTACTACGCGTAGATTTATTTTGCTGGTTCGAAGTAGAAGCTTTCTTTCTCGTTTTCTCTCTGTCCATATATGAATTGGATTTTGTTTCGTTTGGTTCCGTGCATCCTTAAAGCATCTTCTCTCGCTAAAGGGTGTGAGCTGTTGGTGTGTTGTTATTTGTGTACCGTCTGGAGTTTTGAAAACTGCGTATACGGCCACTACGTATTTCTGGGATTGGTTAATTACCGTATTTTTAGTGATACGTTCTACATTGCGTATTTTTAGTCGTTGAAGTGCTCTAGCAAACCTGCTGTTCATGGCAGTGACGAACATTGTAGAAAGTCCCTCTATTCGTAATGCCATTTTCTTGTTTAGCGTAACTGCGTATTCGCAGCTTTTGTTGTGGTTGTTGAGTGATATGGTTCCTTGGCTTTCTTTGAAGCGATTACCATTTGGAAACGTGAATTTAACGTTGATTCGTTGCCTGACATCTCTATACGCTGAGCTGTAGATAAGTTCAGAAAATCTTATTTTGTTTTCTTTTGTTAATTCTTCTACGAATTCGTTACGTTTTAGTGATAGTACCGGGTTGTTATCACATAGTTGAGGCGGTATATTGAATACTGTGAGTTGGAATTTATCTTCGCTTAGTATGTCAATAATCATTGGATACGTTGGTGTTATTGTTTTTTCATTTGTGAATGCTCTACATATCATCCATGCGTCTTCAAGATAATCCGAACATGGAATGAGGTAGCCTTTATGATTGTTTGAGTATATGGCTTCTGCGAATCTGAATGGCAATTCATATTCTGATTCGCCCTTATTCGCTGTTGCTGTTTGTTCTGCTAGGCGTATTGTTGAGCTCTTATCTGTTTTTACGAATATATATTTTCCTATAGGACTCATAGCAACCTGCTTCGAGAATTCTTTGTATTTGGTTGGCAGTTTGGAACTTTCGTCATATTTGATGTCTTCGTCTTTGAAAAGGTCATCGAGAATGTAGTATCCGTCTTTGTTTTGTATTGTTTCCTTTACCACAGGTGCGCGTAAATACGCTGAGAAAGGATTTGTTGTTGGTATTGCCCAAGAATCCAGGCAAGAAATGACTAAACGATTTGCTAAACGTATACCTTCGTCGTCTAGGTCATGGAAGTGTTGAATTGCAAATTTCGCTTTGCCTATCATTTTTTGAACGTTGAATCGTTGTAGGAGAGCAAGTGTGGTTGCTTTCTTTTCGAGAAATTTGTAGTTGTCGTTTACTTCATCATCGTCATTTGTCGTTTTACGTTTATCCAGGAAGAACTCAATGAATTGTTGGGTTTCGATGTTCCATTGTTGTAAGTTGCGTTCGATTATGAAAATCCTCGGAACGTTTGTAAGTATCACATTTGTGTTTATGTATGGTGGTGGTTTGAGTACACCAGGGTTAGGCGATATATTGGTACCCAATGTTATTCTAGCAAGTTCTTGAACATCTTTGTACACTTCTTTCGCTTCAGAGAGTGATAGCGCGTTGTAGTTTTGTAATACCATGGCGTCTTTTATGGATTTGTTAATTGTGTGTGTGAGTAGTCTGAGTGCTCTTATAATAAGCGTCACTGGCGCTATTTGTGAAGGAAACTTGTTACGTAAGTAATCTTTTTCCGATTCTTGTATTTCTTCTTTCGTGAAAGAGTCAGTTATTCTGTTCATACTTATTGGCCAGAAGTCTTTTTTTGCTTTCTTTTGTTGTCGATCGTTATCTGGAGTTTCATCTGATTTTTTACGCTTGGTACCGTTCTTTGGCTTTGCTGGAGAGGGAGAAGGAGAAGAGGAAGGTATTGGGGTGCCTGACATGTTTGGGTGTTTTATAAAAATGAAATAGGAGGACGTAATTCGAAGACGACATATTTTCGAATTTGGCGGTATTATTTTAAATATATGAGGAGTTTGTTTAAATACGTTGGCGTTGCAATTACCAACGATTAGTTTATTTAATTTGTGTTTAACCGACACGCGGTATTTGTTTGGGCGAAGTGAACGTATGGTTGGTGTTGCAGCTCGTTCCTGCTGCGTATTTACATTTGTTTGTGCAACTGTTGTAACCGATATAGTTTTACTAAAACCACAATTATATCGGCTATTGTGGGTTGTAATGCCATAATTACCAATGGGAGATATTAATTTTCTTGATGGACGCTTTAATTCGCTTGGTGGTACACAGGCCAACCCGTATACCAACCCCAAGCACACTATTAGGTGAATGATCCCGCAAGTATTAGAAGCTGTCACCATCGTAAAACATTTTTTCTCCTTCGGTTTTAAATGTTCAAATAATGGAAAGTCAAACCAGTTACATTTCTCCACAAAGTATCACCTAACAAATAACCATGGCAATGTTAATGCGCTCTTCGCTTGCAAGAACTGCTCAGGCAACTAGCACCAAAAAACGGTCATTCTGTACCTCAGCTCGCCCACAGGTACAACGAAAAGTTTTTTGATACAAATTAATGAGCATTTAGCAAGTAGCAACCCTCCCAGACCTTCCTTACGACTACGGTGCACTAGAGCCAGTCGTTATTGGTGATATCATGGAACTACATCACAAGAAACACCACAACGCTTACGTACGGTTACAGTGTGTTTTATGATCGAACTAATTTCTCCAAGGTAACAAATTACAACGCCTCAATGGACCAGTTAGACTCAGCCAAGTCACAAGTTCGTTCTCTTACTAGTCTCATTAATACTAATAACTGCTAGGGTAAAATCGACAAAATGATTGCCCTTCAACCTGCTCTCAAATTTAACGGTATGGTTAATATATACTCAAACACACTCATCCTCACTCAGGCGGTGGACACATTAACCACTCAATCTTCTGGACCAATCTCTGCCCTCCTAAAGATTTCGCCGTACGCATTCTTAATACCACTTCACGACCTCACAATACGCATAGCCACCAAGTGACGCCATGATCAAGGAATTGGAAACGACATTTGGCACTTTCGATAACTTCAAGGCAACCATGTCAGCTAAAACTGCCGCTGTACAAGGCTCTGGTGCGTATAATTTTCACGCGTTATAAACTAAAATATTAAAGGATGGGGTTGGTTGGGTTACGACAAAACAGCTAACAAGCTCGCCATTGCCACATGCGCTAACCAAGACCCACTTGAACCTACCACTGGCTTGGTTCCTTTGCTTGGTTTTGATGTTTGGGAGGTACAAAAAAAATTGTAACGGCTAATACCGTACAACCACTCACTAAATTTGTAGCACGCGTACTATTTGCAATACAAGAATGTAAGACCAGACTACGTAAAAGAGTTGTGGAAGATTGTAAACTGGAAGAATGTTGAAGAGAGACTTCATAACGCTAGACAAAACTGAATGCCCGCTTTATACTAGTATTTGCAAGAGTGTACCTGACTCGGAACTACGAGAAAATGACAAAGAGATATTTAGAGTTTACGTACAAGTTTGTAATACAACAGTTGCACGTCTTTTTTGCGAAATAAGAACGCACTAGCGACAGTTTCTATTTGTTTCTAAATACAGCGCTTATAGTAACTTGCAGCGACAAGTTGACTGCAGTATTTGTTACACCGCTAGCTTTGCATGTTTGCCTAACCAAAATTGGGCCAAATGAAATCTTTTCAAATTTCCTTCATTATAATCTTAATTCAAAAAGCAGAGCCATGTCTGTCTCGCTTTCAAACTACGAAAAGTACTTGAAGTACCGTAGGCCTACGGACTTCCAGTTCCAAAAGGACTACCAAAAAGTACGCGCTTTTCGCTTTCACTTCACGTCACTTTAAATCTCCAAGTTTGTTTGCGGCTACGACGATCCAAAGTCGCCATTTTTGTGATCTACAAACGATCTTTCGACAGTCCTTTTTTTCGTTCCGAACACTTGAAATAGGCATAAAACTACGATATTACACTAGCGCAAACTGCCTACGCTAAATTTACAGTGCTTAATTCAAAAACTGCAGATCACCAAGTGATCATCCGAAAACGGCGTTTAACTAATCTTTCTTCCTAGTTCGTATGGGCGTTCATCAAACAAGATGTATACGAATTTGGTCAAGTCACATCAGAAGATGACAAGATGATGAAGGTTATTTTGAACAAAGACGGAAAGGTACAATTTAGAGTGTTAGCGCCAACGTATTCACTGTTGTTTAGGAAAAGTCTTTTGCTAAGGAGAAGTGCTTTCGCATGAACCCTCCAAAGTTCGATGGTGTAGAGGATTGCTCTAACTTGCCTCAATTGCACGAGCCTGCTGTCCTATACAATATTAAGATCCGTTACGACACTGACATCTTCCACACATACTCTGGTCTTTTCTTGGTCGTACTCAACCCGTACGTGGCTAGTTTACGAAATGAAGGCTGACAAGAATAGATATAAATGGATCCCTGTCTACACTGACCACATGATCGAACTATACATCGGTAAACGTCGTGACGAGATGGCACCTCACGTTTTCGCTATGGCTGATACAGCCTACCGTGCTATGTTGGAGCAACGCAAAAATCAATCCATGCTTATTACGTACGTTTTTCGTTATTTTTTGTCACGCGATTGTTTATTCTGACTTGTGTTTAGTGGTGAGTCTGGTGCGGGTAAAACCGAAAACACAAAGAAGGTTATTCAATACCTCGCTCACATTGCTGGTCGCGGAGGTACCAAGGGTGAACTCGAGAGAAAACTCTTGCAAGCAAACCCTCTCCTTGAAGCCGTTGCCAACGCCAAGACAACGAAGAATAACAACTCTTCTCGTTTCGGTAAATTTATCAAGATTACATTCGATAAATCTGGATATATTTCTGGTGCTTCTATTGTTGTATACTTGCTCGAAAAGTCTCGTATCGTTCACCAAGGTAAAAACGAGCGTTGTTTCCACATCTTTTACCAGATGATGGCCGGTTTGTCCGCTGAAGACAAAGCCAAGTACCATCTTACCGTTCCTGATGACTACGGTTTCTTGAATCACTCTGGTTGCACTAGCGTGCGCTACATGGACGACAAGAAAGAGTTTGCTACCACTTTGGTACGTTTCTAAATTTTTGTTACCTCAATGCGTATGGAACTAACATTAACGCAGGAAGCTCTTGACACACTCAGATTTTCTGACGATGAAAAAGCTATTATTTTCAAAGTCTGCGCTGCAATTTGCCATCTTGGTAATTTGAAGCTCAAACCAGAGTCTAAGAACAGTGATAACGCTGTTATTGATAGTAAGGATGTAGTTGAAAAAACTGCAGAGCTTTTAGATCTCGATGTCGGTAAATTTGAACGTGGTCTCATCAACCCACGTATCAAGGTTGCTGGTGGCAGAGAAATGGTTGCCAAGCACTTAAACTGTGCTGACGGTTACTCTTCTCGTGACGCTCTCGTAAAAGCACTTTACGGCCGTATGTTCTTGTGGATTGTAGACAAAATTAATCAAACCCTTACCGTACGACCTTGTTTGTTCTAAAAAAAGACGCTAATTATCATTTAGGTTGAAGCCAACGATTTGTTCATTGGTATTTTGGATATCGCCGGTTTCGAAATCTTCGAAGTAAACTCTTTCGAACAGTTGTGCATTAACTTCACAAATGAAAAACTCCAACAATTTTTCAACCACCACATGTTTACCCTCGAACAAGAGGAATACCAACGTGAGAAAATCCAATGGACATGGGTCAACTTCGGTATTGACTCTCAAGTATGTCCCTTTTTAGATTCGTTACCTTTCGAATTGCTAACTTTCCTTCTAGGCAACCATTGACTTGCTTGAAAAGAAACCTAACGGTATCTTCCCACTCTTGGATGAACAGTCTGTATTCCCTGCCGCTACTGACGCCACTTTCGTCGATAAGGTCGACAAAGCACACAAAGGTCGTCACCCAAAATACTACAAGAACGAGCTCGGAAAAAAGAACAACTTCTGTCTTCGTCACTACGCCGGTGAAGTCGAGTACGATACCGATAAGTGGTTAGAGAAAAACAGAGATCCACTCCAAACCGATTTGCAAGCAGCTATCATTGGCTCCAAATCCAGACTCATCAAGTACTTCTTCTCTGAGTTCGATTTGAACAAACCTGGTGGCAGCGCCGGTAAACAAAAGAAGGGTTCTCGCAGAGTACGTACTTTTTAACCATTTTGTAGTTCAATGTCACTCACTGTTTGATAGGGAGCTAACTTCATTACTGTTGGTGGTGCTTACAAGGACCAACTCAACGACTT